>VXBZ01001284.1:0-69429 GCA_013399135.1 Heliornis fulica
ATTTTTAAGTGAATTTTGCATCCAAAATTCAGGTGAGTGTAATGTCCAACCAGAACCTCTTTGATGTGTGCAATGGACTATGCAACAAAACGAGCAAGTGTCTCCTCTAGGAACTATAAGAAATTCTACATTCTCCTGTTTGAATTTATATAAAACACCAACTTAATTCACATCCCTCCTGGTTAATCTTAAGTGCCCACCTACCCCGAGCCACACACACAAGCTCTTGAGCCTGATTGAAAGGACCCAGCTGCGAAGACGAGCGGACCTCACCGATGCGTCACTGCCACGGGGAAACACGCCGGTGGCCAAGTGACACTCTGAGCACGCTCTGACACGTCAACCACCAGGTGTAACTTACAGAGAGACCATAAATACCGTGTAAG
The DNA here is from genome assembly GCA_013399135.1 of Heliornis fulica. Lineage (NCBI taxonomy): Eukaryota > Metazoa > Chordata > Aves > Gruiformes > Heliornithidae > Heliornis > Heliornis fulica. The sequence goes on from VXBZ01001284.1 coordinate 387, forward strand.
CTCTTGCACAGCAGCAGTTTTATGATTTCTTCTGCAGGAATGATTAAATAAAACACAAAGTGACAAAGAGAGACTGCTACCGCCTGTGTACGTTCTCTAACGGGTCTGTTTTGGGTGCAGTTCCTCATCTCTGCTCCTATTTTTCCAATGCCAACAGGAATTCAGTTCTCAAAACTGTCAATTTGGCACTTGCCACACTGAGAGAGGACAGAGGTCAGGAGCCCCAGCCCGTCACCGAGCGGGGAGCAGTATATACAGTATATATTAAAAGCACACACACCGATCCCCTCCACTCCCACTTCACGGCGTTAGTACATGCTTGTGAATAGAGCACTGGAAGTGATGCAGAAATGCAGAGGGAAGAGAGGGAAAAGCATTAAAACTTGTAAGAGTGACAAAGTTTTAGAGATTACTGGAAAGTCAAATGAAATGTTCAAGGAGATCATTATACAAAGAGAGTGTGAGGAGGAGCCAAAAAACTTACACACTGATGTCTTCTGGTTGTTGTCCTTGCTGGGCATGAGCTTCACCCCTCTGGACTTCATTTCAATTTGCTTTTTGACTACAGAGACAAATTTAAAACAAAGAAAGGAAAAGATTTAGCTAAGCATCAGGGATTATTGAAAGAGAAACTAGAGCAACCATTCCACATCACCACAGACCAGTGTCCTTCCCATACAGTTCAGACACCCCTCAAACCTTCAGGCCACCCTTGGTAGGTCTGGACCACTGTCTCTGGGGAGCTGAACCAACCTGACCCAACTGGAGCATGAAAGCTGGGCACACAACCCCCATCCCTCTGTAACTGTGTCACGTGGGTTAGGATTTAATTAAATCAGAATGGGAAGGTGGCAAAAGGGAAGCGTTAAGGACCTTCAGGGATCCTGAGAGGAAGATGCTGAGTTAGTTTCACCCAGTTTTATGACACAGTTGTTCCATGAACAACTCAATAAAACCATTCTCTGTTTCTTGGGTAATACAGCACCTGAATATCCCACAACCTAAACATGGTACTTGAGCAGCATCCTTGGTAGAAACAAAAAGGCAGGAAAATCACAGTGAAATAAAAAAGGCCACATGAAACTGATATGATGCAAAGAGAGGTGAGAATTTACAGACCCACTGTTAGTAGCATGGGCACATCAATCATAAAATCCTCCCAGTGACTCTGCCAGAGTTGTGACCACTCACCCACACCCCACTTCACACTGCACCCAGAAAATGAGAAAACACAGGAGGGTAACAACAAGATTTCCACCTGTGCATTGCCAGGAGACTCCCAGCCTCCTCCACAGGATGAAAACTCCCCACGTAGCTGAGCAGCTATTTGGTTTTATTATCTGGACTTGGATGTTGTGGAGGCTTCTCACTACACAAGAGGGTTCTGCACAAAGCCTACACTGCTAAAACCATCTGGATACCGACAGACAGACAGACAATGGCTTCCTCAGACATACATGAGATAGTCCTAATGCACAGCACAGTTTTTACTGGCATATTTGAAGCCAGTGCAGCTAAAGAATAACGTCACATCAGGAAGTGTGATGTCCAAATCACTTTACAGGATCCTTTTCCTGACGAGCCAGTCCTTAGCTACGGAGAAAAACAGCCCATCCTCCGCTTCAAACTGTTCTTTTCTTGTTCTTTATCTTGTCAGACTTTCATCCTTAAATTAACACATTTCTAAGACAAAGTTGTCAAGAAAAATTACCAATATAACTCACAAGTTTTTTTTTTTTTTTAATCATGCTTTTCTGGCTTTAAAAAAAAAATAATAAAAAATCTATTTATAACATCTGTTTGCAGGAGCTTCAGACAGGGAGATGTCAAGCATTATTCTGCAAAGCTTACCTAAGCTAGAGCTTTTCGGAGAGGGATGTTAGCCTGGAGCTTGTTGTTTATCATCTGGCTGCAGCTTTCTGCTTTCTCTTTAAATAAAGCAGCTACAACTTCAAACTGAGGTCTGCATAAGCTTGGAAATACTCATGAAGAAAAGCTTATGTTGTTTGGGTCTTTCTTATTACTGTCTTTAATCTGTTGGGGGCTTCTTGCCTTTCTTAGGAGGGGAAAAATAATGAACCATGTGCCATTTTCAAAGCCAGTGGAATACACCCCTGTTTCCTCTCTCCTGTAACCCACCTGCAGCCCCACACAGAGAAAAGCAGGTTGTAGAACACCTGCTCCTCTGGGTCCCAGTCACCCCATCCTGGGGCATCTGGGGTCTGGCTGAAGGATCTAACAAACACACTGTGCCACAGACCAGAGACAGGACACGGGGCCACAGCAGCTGAAATTTCTGGTCAAATCTGGAATCTTTTGTCCTGAAGTGACAGCTTTGAAACACAAGGGACACATGCCAGGCTGTGCTGAAGACCACGGGATACAGGGGCACCTCGCATGCCCTGCTGCACCGCAGCATCCCTCCAGCTCTGACAAACTCTTCACAGAAGAAGACTTGATGGAAGAGATGATGAGGTCCTCTACAGGCACATCATGACCTTTTTCCAGAGAGGGGGTGGTCACAGGCACCACTGTGTTCTGGGTGAAGACCCACATACCCTTTTGTTTAGCAGGAACTGCACCCACAAAAGGCTTTTTTAGCCCTGTCCTGTCCTCCTGGGGGGTTTCCATCCATGCAGGGCAGCACAGGACCAGGGCTGGGGCTCTCCTGGTGATGCTGCAGTGCAGCACTCAAATTATCACTGGGACAAAGCGCCAAGGAGGTCCTGGTCTGCTTCTCCTCCGTAATGCTGAGGCTAATGATCCTCTGGCACATTCCAAGCAAGTGCAGGGATAACCTCAGAGCCACAGCCAATATTCCCTCCCAGTCAATAGAGCACAGTGGAGCCCAACTACCTAAGGCTAAACTGAGCTGTGGCAGGATGCTCACGACTCCGCAGCCTCTAACTCACGGCTCCCTACAGCGCTTTGGGGAACCATCACCAAGAAAAAGCAGCTTTCCAAAACCCATTTCCATTTTTATACTCTCCACAACTTCCCATTGCAAGTTACAATTACCAGGGATTTTTTTTTTTTTCCCCCAGCCAGACACAGAAAAGCGCAGGTCTGCTCACTGCCACACCATGAACTCAGGCTGTGGCCTCGGAGGAGAAGCTGTGCAACCACCGCCCCGCGCCCGACTGGTGGGTGCTGACACCATGGGTGGGTACCAGGCTGGATTCACAGAGCTGCTGAACACCCCAGAGCCCAGCAGAAGGCAGCCAGCACGGAGAGCTCGTGCAGCACGGCTGGGCTGGATGTTTGAAAGGACTCTTTGAATGAAGAGGTTCATTCCCACGTCTCAGCCTGCAGAGAACAGACAGCCCCACTCCAAATCTGTCCCTAATGGAAAGCTCAGCTCCCAAACACCCAGCAGTAATGAAAACAAGTGGCAGAAACCAGACATTCATTACTAAGGACCAATCCTAAACCAGAGACTGAACTGCATTACCCATGAAGTATATACTCCTCTAATTGCCTCGTGTCTCTTCCAACAATAATTGATAAAGAGAGATCACTACACACTCTCCTCTTAATTCCTCACTGTGTTTGTGACACGGAGACAGAATGATGAAAGTCAGGCTTTACAAATGACTCAGATTAGAAAAAGTCAGAATACATTATCACTTGGATTTTAGTAAATAAATAAATAGGAACAATTCCCCTACTCTGTGCCCTCAAAAGTCTGGTATATAAAAATCTATTTTGTTTATAAATTTGAATGTGGAACACTACTACAAAGGACTGTGTCAGGATAATTGGATGAACAAAAGTTCCTCTGTTTTCTGGAGGTTTTGCTGCTCACACATACCCGACAGATCTAATGGAATACTGAGTGTCCTGTCAGATTTGAGAGATGACATTACAAAGCTTTTCCAGCAAGCAGGCAGACTGCAGTGTTTCCTTTAAACCGACTCATGTTGCTCTAAACAAGATTTTAGGGAGACATTTATTTATTTTTAATTTTTTAAAACAGCATTTCAACAAAAAAAATCTCTGCTCTGGGAATCTCCATTCCCCGAATCCCTTCTCCTCTTGCCGGGGTGTTGGAGCATCAGCTGGGACAACACAGCACTTTGGTGATGAAGATGCAGGAGGAGTGGGAGGAAGGACAGGAGAAAAGAATCACAAAATGGATCAAAAGACTGATTTCCCTAAAGGCCCTTTGGTTGACTTTTATGGGGGGTGGGGGGGACAGTATATTTGGAAGAATACAAGATTCATCTTACATCAAAAGGAAAAGAAAATGGAAAAAAAAACCAACTTTAGACTCTCCCTGGAAGGGAAGGGACTGGCTGTATTCACAATAAAGGAAACCTGTATACAGCCTGATTACATCCAACCTTGCTTGGATATTCATAAAGAGATTCCCAAACTAGGGCACGGATTAGGAGGAGCTGAAACGGAACGTACAAAGGCAGCGATCTGCTGAAACTAAAAACCAACCTTAAACAAGCTGGAAGGGAAATGACTTTCTCACAGACTATCAGCAAAGCCAGATGCAGTCTCAAGAGAACAGGGGGTGTTAATAAGTGATGTATGTACAGGCCTCCAGAAAACAGACGAGGTGCTCGTCAAGCTAATCTTGTCCTGGACAGTCCTGGGGTCTGCTCCCATCTCTACCCTGGAAAGGCACATGTCAGCTGCTCTACCTCCTCTGGCATTACACACCCTGGTTCATAGGTATTTATTTATGAACCTTGAAGTATTTTATGTTAAACAAGTTCATGTTCCTGTGAAAAGGGTCCTGGGCATCTTTAGACAGAGAATGCACTGACTGCAAAAATCTTGCCTTTATCCCGAGAGGTTTTTTGGGTTATTATTATTATTATTATTATTATTATTTTGCTTTGGTTCTTGTTTTGGTTTTGTTTCAGCACTGAAATCTTTCCTATCAGATGGAAAGAACCTGACAAACTCTACAAACCCCAGCAAGTGTGTGAGGAACGAGTGTCAGATCCCTCTGCCAGCCAGACACAGGTCTTGCTTCAATGCCATTTCAAGAGCACGTTTTTAAGTTCATCTCTTAAGCCCTCAATACACAAAAGCACAGTTCATTATATCTAACAAAACAGTTTCCAAGGAGTGTGCTAGATTAGAACCCCCTGACATTTATCTAATCAGAGGAAATTATAACATTAATCTTTACCTTTCTATTTAAAAAGGGGGGATGATTCAGACAGGTGTTTTAATAGAAAGCAGCAGTCATGACAGCAAAGGAAAATGTCATATCAAAGCCATCAGCTGCGTGCAGTTATTTATTGTACAGAAGAAAAAGGGGTTTTTTTTCTTAAAATGTAAAGTTATAAGTTAAAGGAAAGCAAGGGAAGGTAAATAACAATGGTGATTCATAAAGCAAAGCCCATGTGGATGCTGTAACAATGGTGCTAGAACTGAACAAATGGAAGTGCTGTGGATTTATCACAGGAAACTCCTCTCCCTCCTATTCCTGTTAGTCTGGGGCTATGGTTGTACTTCTCACCACAGTCCCATTTCTTCCTTTCGAGGAAAGCTACTGAACAACACTGACACCCCCCCCACCCAAGTCACCCCTCCAAAAACAAGGGGATGATTCAGGTATCATTCCTGTTCCTGCTTCATTTTCCCTCTCCCCAGCCCTGCCTGAGATCTGGCTGCCTGAAGCAATGCTTCGGCCACAAAGTCCTTCCAGATCCCCACAGAACAGTGTAAATGATTCAAAGGAACCCACTCCAACCCACTGGTGACCGTGTGGGTCCCAGCTGCAGTGAGCCACAGTGGCCTACAAACCTCAGAACACATCAGCATCTTTTCTCTGTTTGACTCCTGCACCAAAAAATGTCCCTCCTGCCTCAAGAGCATCTTCAGATGCCAGTGCTGGGATCCACCCTGCTAGGGACAACCAGCAGTACCACACAGTTCACACCTGACTCCAAACCAGCACAGTTTAAACACAGACATGGTCTCCATGGGACTCCAGAGTGCCCTTGGCCTGGTGGCACCGTGTCCATATGGCCATACCCCACACCCCACAAAGATGCAGGTAAAGGATCACCCCCTCCTCCTAACCAAGCACTCCATGCTCACAAACCTGCAGGGAGGGACGAGCCCTGGCAGCAGGCACTTACCTTGATACTGGGCACTGAACCCCTTCTGCCGGTGGTTGCCATCGGATGTGAAGTGAAGCCGCAGCCAATTTTTACTGCTGATAACTGGGGCAGGCAAATTCATCCCAGTGAACCTGCAAGAAACCAACCAACAACAGCAAAACGTTATTCTGACTGTGCCTGACACCCCAAACCCCGTCCTTTCATAGAATCATAGAATTNCTGTTCTCCAGACCCTTCCCCAGCTCCCTCAGCCTCCTCGTAGGGCCTGTTCTCCAGACCCTTCCCCAGCTCCCTCAGCCTCCTCGTAGGGCCTGTTCTCCAGACCCTTCCCCAGCTCCCTCAGCCTCCTCGTAGGGCCTGTTCTCCAGACCCTTCCCCAGCTCCCTCAGCCTCCTCGTAGGGCCTGTTCTCCAGACCCTTCCCCAGCTCCCTCAGCCTCCTCGTAGGGCCTGTTCTCCAGACCCTTCCCCAGCTCCCTCAGCCTCCTCGTAGGGCCTGTTCTCCAGACCCTTCCCCAGCTCCCTCAGCCTCCTCGTAGGGCCTGTTCTCCAGACCCTTCACCATCCTCATTGCCCTTCTCTGGACACGCTCCAGAACCTCAACGTCCTTCTTGAAGTGAGGGGCCCAAAACTGAACACAGGACAATCCTGCTACTCCATGAGTATGGACACCCTGAGTGAGCACCATATGCTCAGAGGATGCACCCCATATGCCCCACCGCTGCCTCTGCAGACCCCTTCGCTTGTCTTCCCATGGGATGGTGACACATCTGTAATTACAGGGGTTTCCACATGAGGGGTTGAGCTGGGTACCTACAGTGTGGTACCAGAGAAATGCAATGGGTCCAGCTGGGCAACCCAGAGGCTCCAGTCTTCTCCTGCACCACACAGAGCAGCTCTGAATGAGAGAAGCTCTAGGTGTTTCCCCAGAGGTCAGGGTCTCATAGCTCTGTCACCTTTTGTATCTTATTGACACCACAGAAAAGTGACATCAAATCTGTTAACCCCATCACACACACACACACACACACACACTATGTTTATTTTAAGTGAGGAAGAGAAAGGATTGCAAGAACGATTTTCTTTTACTGGAAACCTCCAGCCAGAAGCACTGATTTATGATCCATCCCAACCTGCAGGAGGCTGCAGCCAAACACCAGGCACAAAGCTCTGCAGCCCATTAGCAGTCCTTCAGCAACTCCACACCTCCTCATACTGCTTGGTTTGGTTTTTTTTTTAAGTATTATGCTGTTTGCTTTATTAAACTCCAGACCATAATTCTTGGCTGAGCTGACACATGTCAAGTCTTGGTCTGGAATGATGTTTACCAGAGTCACAGCACTCCTGCACTGAGGTACATGATGGTACCATTAACCATGGCAAGGGGAACAATGCTACCATGACAAAAGCTATTATGGGCTCCTATTATTGTTAATAGGAGCCCATTTAATTTTCTAATCACAGACTGTCACTTAGTTAAGAATTATCGGCATTCCAGTTCCTGTGCTTTGTAAATGAAGGTAAAAGGACCCTGGAAATCTATTCCACTCAGAAGGATGCTCCAGATTTCATTATAACACATTTTCAGTGCAGAGCTGATAGCCCAGAAGATGTTCTCAAAGTCCTTCGCTCCACTAACGCCTCCAGAGGTGAACTCACCTGAGGCAGACGGGAGGGAGCCAGGACGGGACTTGGCAGCACATTTACTAATGGCAGCTGAACTGCAAAGTAATCCTGCTCCACTTGTTAATGAAACAGCAGGGATGATGATTATGCTGCATAACTAATGCATCTCTGCCACCTACAGTACAGACTTTAAACCTGGCGTGATCCCGGGGCTGAACCCGGCGTCACTGCGAAGCACGACGGAATCCGCTCCGCACGCGGTGAAATCGCTGAGGATTGTTCTTGATCACTTCTAGGGTATTTCCCTCTCAGTTTTGCAGACCCTTTTGAAATACAAGGTGTTATAAAAATATATCCTATATGGCATTCTGCCATCCTCGAACTCAAAGACAGCTGAACCGATTTCATTTGAAACTTTTTCAAATAACGAAGTTCAAACAAACATATTCCGAGCTCAGATCAAACATGGGATGTCTAAAACCAATTCTGAGGAAGTTACTATGGCTGGTTGTTATGACAACATGTTTAAACTTAATACTCTTACCCCCAAAGGCTATTTTATTATTCATTCTGAATCAATAGTCAAACTTCTCATAAATAAACTTTAGGTATGCCAAGCCAAATTTTACTTTCATAACTGTGGAGAGCCAAGTAATTGAATTTCCTGATATAAAAACTAGAGAACAATAAAATTAACCTGCCCAAGTGAGGCAGAATTTCACTCTCCTGCCCCTGTCCCATTTTTTTCTTTTTTTAAATATACACCTCCTTATGAGAAGCTAATTCAGTAGCCTACAGACTAGGGATCTATTTACACATATGCATTGGATTAACTATGTTAATAGACCACTATTAATTTCCAATGACCTCACATACGTGAACTACTAGAATTGCACCAGCTGAGTGAATTAACACTTCGAAAATCAATTAGAAAAATTAACAGATTGCACTTCTTGCTGCCTTTGCAACAGCATAAGCAATTACTGAAGGAAAAAGCAGGAGTAGAGAAAGAGAAAAATAATCAATCGTAATCTCAGTGCTTTGCACCCACTTTGCACTGCTAGCAAGAAATACAGAAGATTTCAGGGAAAGGAAAATGACTCCCTGAATTTCCTGCGTGGAAATTTCATCAGCACCATATGTCACTTGCTGAAGACATTGACAGCTTTTTGAAAGGACTAAATCAGCCAAGAAATCACTATCAGGTTCTCATTTCCATATACACCAATGCTCAAACTCTCAGCGCACAAAAAGAGCGTATTCTCCAGGGCTCCAGCCCAACAGACTCCTTTTTTCCTTTTTATCTTCCTACCCCTTTTATTTTTGAAGTTAAGCAGCTCCTTGTTCACATCAGGTTGCAGTATCTGGAGCTATTTCAGATTCCTGGTCCTCAGCATCCAACTTAGCTTGGGGACACCAACAACGATGGCCAAGGGGAGGAAGCTGCTTCCACTTCCACACACCCCAGGCCAAACCAGTATGTCCCAGCAGCAGAGTATTGTCACTGGGTGCCAGGAACCCCAGTGAAATCCCTGGGACAAGCTCATGGAAGTGCATGTGGAAGTGTAGGTTTTGGAGGTGTTTGATTTATGGTTTTTTTCTTTATTATTATTATTTTTTTTTATTTTATTTTTAATTGATTCCAGCTAACAGAATTAGTCCAGGAAAAGAAAAGGCCTTACTTTTTTATTAGTGCAATTGCCTGTGGAGCTATAACTTCAGGCTCTGTATCTGCACTGTGCTCTGAGCCCTCTCATTACCCCCAGAAGGGAAATCTCCATACAGTGGAAGAGGAATATTTAATCTATTAAGGCTGCTGTTCTGCACTTGTAAACTGGCACAGAGGAAACACACCCACCACCAACCTCCCTTCTGAGTGCTGGAACATCTAGAAGGTGCATGCTTGAAGCTCAGAGCAGGATCAGGACAGAGAGAGGACCCCTCACACAACCAGAAAAGGAGCATCCCTGCATTCCAGTTCCTTCTGCCCGAGTCTCCAGGTGAGCGGTTGCAGGAGGAAGGTCCCTTCCCGCAGGAATCAACGTTGCTCAGCCCCAGACTGAACAGAAATGTTCTGATGGCAAAGCAGCACCATGGCATTTCATGGAAAGCACCATGCTCAGCTGCACTTAACTACTGGCTTTCACCATCAGGCTCCCACAGGTTTAAAATAATCATTAGGAAGCATTAATGGTTAATTGATAATGGAATATTTAACTACAGATAAACACAGTTGAACCGAAGCAGCTGCATGGTCTCTGAATGCAAATGCCCTGGGTGCTATTGATGAATCTCAAGTGAAATGGGAAGGATGCTCAGCAGGAAAGGGCCAACAGCAGAAACCAGAGAACCAGCACCCCGAGTCTCCAGGGAAGCTCCCAGGGACCAGCCTGGGCGTGGGGTAACGCCTGGCTCAACCCACAGGCTCACGGTAACGGCTGCACAAGCTCTTGCAGAGGATTCTGACTGTGCTGTGACACAGCACATGATGTTTGTGCCACCAACTTCTCAAGGTCACATTATTTTCCTCAATGCTGCCTTGCTGCCTTGAAGAGAGAGGAGGAGCTACATTAGAGACCCTTAGAAACCCACAGAGCTGGTTAAAAGAAGCTCAATGTCCTCCCCCCCAGCCCCACAATACCTCTCTACCACATTATGTGCTCTGAATTTTCAGCACCTCCTATCAGCCCAATAAACAATTGAATTTCTAATCATCAGTGAGTCATGTAAATAAAAGCCCTTCTATTCTGGACCTCCACCACTGTGTTTTTCCATATTCCAGACTCTTTTTCTAAGGGAGCCCATTAGGGATTCACACACCTTTTCAAGCCTCTACGTCCATTTCCTCCCTCCCCCCTCCCCTTCCTTGCTGCCATCACCAAGAGATATGAATCACTTGATTAAATATTCAGCTTCCTGAATATGGCAAGATGTTAACTGAAATCTAAGTCTTTGAGATGACTAAGTAGCAATGTAAGAACTGCTTTTTAAGTAAAATCAATAATCATTACTCCCTGAAGGGACTTTGGTACCCATTTTATATATTAAACATCTCTTTAATTGTGAAGTCACTTGGAGAAAGAGACAAACTGAACTTCCACACAAGAATTTACTTTCTGTGGCTGTGCCCTTCTGAGTCTGGAGGTGACCAGAGAGGATGCTGAGGCAGCAAGGTCAGGCAAGAAACAGGCTCCATCCTCCTGACGTGGGGACCGAGATGCACAAGAAGAGCCCTTCTCCAAATGTCATTTCACTGATGTCTTCAGTCCCATCCCACAAGGACCATGATGTCAGATGCTTTGGCCTGTGCTCTACCCATGAGAGGTCCTTGAAAGCATAAAGAACACTTTGCATTGAAAGAACCTGGTGGAAGATACCCAACAGTTCAAGCCCTACAAGGTACTGAATAAATCTGATCAAGTTTCAAGTGTCTCCAACACCAACATCAAGCAACTGACACACAGAAAACACAGGAACTGGTGTAATTGCTTGAAGAGCATTTAACAGCCTCAGGAAAATACAACAGCAGAGAGGATTTTAAAACACTTTTTCTGGGGCTCTAAGCTTGACCTACCTTCTCCCACAATTTAAGCTCCTCCTATGCACAGGGGATGGAGAAAAGATTTTAGCTTTGTTCATCGCAGCCCTTAGGGATAAAGAGACCCCACGAGCCACGTTTCCAGCAGGAGAGGTATAACACACTCATGAGACAGGATCTCACCTAATGGCAAGTTCTAGAAGCAATGGCAAGTTCTAGAAGCACTGGAGAGAAACACGGGCACGTCAGGCGCTTTCTGCCACTTCTAAGCTGATTATCCTGTTGCTGGTGCATGACACTTCTGCTGCCCCAGGTACTTGGCTTATTTACAGACTGAACTTCCAGCAAAGCAAACTACCCCCACCCCAGGAAACCCAACACCCCCAGGTACTCAGCTGTAACTCCCAATGAGCTCCAGAACCACTGAGTAGCAGGTAACTCATTACTCTTACTCAGAGACGTGCAGGATTCCACCCCACCCCAAACACTGCCATCCAGTTTAGATGGCCTGAGACAGAACCATCTCTTAAGTAGCTGATTTTATCCCAGATGCTTCCCAGTTGTTTTTTTAACCAGAGCATTAAGGTTTGGGGCTTTTTTTCCCCCTTCAGTGAAATCAAAGCCTCCACATTCAACACAGCTCCCCCAGTTCCTTCACTGCAGAACACAGAAAGGTTAATGGTACCAAAACTCCTCCAGAGCCAAAGCAGTCAAGTGTGGTTTTCCTCCACTAAACTGTTTTCTTTAATTCTTTTCTTGCTCTTGTATCTCACTTTGGATCCAGGCATTGCATATTTATACCATTCACTCAGCCATTCCTCCCCTGGCACAATCAGCATTACTGCACATGGATGCTGCTGATTAATCTGCATTCACACACCATTATCTATTTACAATCCAAATTCCTGCTTTAATTTGGTTCCACAAGGAGAGAAAGAAAGGGGGGAAAAAAAGCCAGTAGATTGTCAGAAGGTGAGCTAGAAGCACTGGGAGAGTGGAAGGAGATATTTACAGACCCAATTTTGACCACCCTGAAAGCTGATCAGCAGGAATTTGACCACGGCACTTCTTGAAGAACCCGAACACCACGAGCAGCTCCTTGTGTGTTGGAGCACTGAGCACAGGGAGTGTGGAGTCAAAGGTCACTACTCAAGGTAAGAACTCCACCTCAAAGCATGTTCCTTCCATCATGTTACTTGCAGACACTGGGTTTAGACTTGAACTTGGAGGTACACATGTGTCCTGGTGCTGTCCAGAACAGGGATGTAGTCAGAGACCAGCATCAGTGAACCCAACAGGTAAAGGGGCAAAGCAACATCACTGGGGCTGCCTTTATTTTTTATTTTTTATACTATTCTCATTGGGTTTCTCTCAAGAGACAGCAAGGTTTAGCCTCAGAGGGAGGAGGTTACACCGATACTTGCTCAGGACACAGAGCTGCACCCTGAATCACAGAACTGCAGGGTGTTGGAAGGGACCTCCAGAGATCGAGTCCAATCCCCCTGCCAAAGCAGGGTCCCCAGAGCAGGTCCCACCTCTGAGATTCAGAAAAAGCTTTTCCAAGAGACCTGGATTCAGCAGCTGCTTGTGCCTGACACGAGCTACAGGCAACCTGCAGCGGCTGAACTCTGGCTGACAGTGTCCGTGTGTCCCTTCTCCTGAGTACGGGTCCCATTCCCGCACCACCGAGACACAACCTCACAGCACAGAGATGGTAACAGCAACTGCTTGTGGTCAGGGTCTGTGAATCCTTGACTTTACAGCGTGTCCAAGCACCTGCAGGACCACCAGGACTTCTAGGCAGCACGGTACAAGGCAGCTCTTCATCCCACCTCTCCCTTTACAACCCCCTTTCACACACACACAACTCCATGTCTGCCAACAATCAACAATAACAGCCGGGCTGTGACAGACACTGGGTCCTCCTTGAGTCATTACACTTAGGAGAACCTGGGTGACCTTAATCCTGTGGTCACAGATGCTCAGTATAACCAAAATGCTTCAGGGGACAGAGCTGAGCCCAGCCCAAGCCCCAGCGCTGCGTCTGCATCAGCTTTGACAGAGACTTGTGCTTCCTCACAGTCTTTATTACACTGAAGCATCCTGACTACTCAGAGATTAATTTTCCTTTCAGTACAACTAGGAGACATAGTGCAGAAGCTCTTCATATCTCTGTGTATTATTATTCACTTCACCTGTATTTTTAACTTTTCATCCAAACCTCTACTCAAATTATCATGAGAGCTGTACCATTAATTCTGAACATCTTATTTCAGCATGTCTACTCTCTTAAACAAAGTAGACTTAAGCACCTCTAGACCTCATTTTTTGGTCACAAGAGACATCCCATCACAATGGACTTTTACAAGGAAAATGAATAATTAGATCAAGTTATTGTTCCTTGCTAAATGCTGCAGGGATGGGAAGAGCATACCTGCATCTTAAGTTCCAGAGCCTGGTTACACGAGCCTACAAGATGCTCAGAAAATGCAATGAGAGATCAGCCTCCCCCCTCACCCCACTCCTGCACTTCAGGCTGCTGACATGTAAATCCCCAGGGACTCCTGACCATAGAGCACCATGAATAAAAGCAGGGAGAAAGTGAACTTCTTGTGTCTTGTCACCAGGGGAAGGACCTACCACCAAAGAAGAGGGGCTTCAAAGTCCCCTCCACCACCAGCACATTTTTCAGACTCACGGTGGGGCTCAGGGGTCACCTTCACCCCAGGGACAGATTTTTACAGTTGTTCTGTGCAGGAGTCAATGTTCTCCTTGTTCAAAAGGAGTGAAAACTTCCTTAGGAGGGCAGGTTATTTTAGAAATGAAACATCTGGGCATATTCTGCTGAACCATGACCTTACAAACTCCAGTGAACCTGCCCTAAGAGCAACCAGCCACCCCTAGAACCCCCCCAGTTACTGAGATACCTGCCTTTGCTCCTTCCAGAAGCTGCCACTGGAAGGGAAATCCAGTTAGTTTGTCACTCTCAGCTTACTCTTTTTTTTTCCTTTTTACATTCCACTGAATGATTAAAGTGTTTCCACACAATGACAAAACTTCAGTCATCAACATCAACTTTAATTACTGCCTGCTCCCAGATAAATTTGCTGGCTAAAACTAAATCAATACCCTTTTTATTATTATTTTTTCCTCTCCAGGAACCTTTCACTGAAGTTCTTAATTCTTCATTTCAAGTGACATTTCCACAGCTCATCTTTAAAAGAGCATAAACCAAATCTTTGGCTGATTTGAGTCCATGTAGCTCCACTGGAGGCAAACCCAAACTAATTTACACTATATGGGGGATCTGACAATCTTAATTTCTCTGTGGTTTTCCTTAACCTATGAAATGCTTCAAAATTTATTTTGGTCTCTCATAAGTCTGAATTCTCTTGAATCTCCATGATAGATTAATCATGGTCACTGTTATGAAAGAAGTGATTCATTAGGCCACATATGTTTCTGAGACTGTCCCAACGGAGCAATTGAGCAGGTAAGATGATCTCAGGAATTCTTATTAAATTTAGCAGCTATTTCTGCTCACAGCCACCCACTACAGATAATCTGTTTCTTACTTTTAATATCTATATAGACAGGGTATTATAGATATACAACACACAGGTTAGAGAAAAGCAAGTGGCTCACATCCCAGGGAGACATTTCCAAAGCATTATTAACAGAATTTAGATTTTTCCACTTTTAGAGTAAAATCAGCCCAAAGACACAACTTCACATGGCCCTTGCTGCAGCAACAAGCAGACCACAGATGGTGCATAAGGGCAGTGATGTAAAGGTGATGAAGAAACGTGTTTCTTTAGGTCTCAGAAGAGCAAGACTGCAAGAGCACAGCTCCAGCAGCGGGACGGTCGGTGCTGATGGAGGACATGGAAGTATTTACCATAATACTTTTACTATGGAAATACCATTTGCCTCCAATTACACCACAAAAAGGTAGCAAACACGATTATATTTATTCTATTCAGGAGGAAACAAATACTAATTCAACACAACAGAAGAATGGCTAATACAATTGCAGCTGACTAATACCACACTGCAAATCCCCCAAAGAAATCTGCTACAGCTTTATTACAATTTCCTTTCAACCCTTTCTGCCTCACTATCGGTGCCACAGAGATTGGTTTTTTCTCAGCACAGAGTTAGATGTGTTGATAACAAGGGAGACTTTATTTATTACCAGATAAATAACCCCCACTTCCATCACTGCACGCACAGATACACTCATGTCTTTGTCAGCCCAACAATGTGTTTAAGTTCCATTAAACTGGGACTCTTTACTGACAGATCAGGCTGGGAAGCCATGGAGCAGGTTTGCACAACACTCAGCCCATAAAATTCAGCACACTGAGACCAAGAATTTGAAAGACAGTTCATAGAATCATAGAATGATTCGGGTTAGAAGCGACTCCCAGAGGTCATCCAGTCCAACCCCCCTGCAAGAAGCAGGGACACCCCCAACTAGATCAGGTTGCTCAGGGCCTCATCCAACCTGGCCTTGAACGTCTCCAG
The DNA here is from genome assembly GCA_013399135.1 of Heliornis fulica. Lineage (NCBI taxonomy): Eukaryota > Metazoa > Chordata > Aves > Gruiformes > Heliornithidae > Heliornis > Heliornis fulica. Next base: position 16,166 of record VXBZ01001284.1, read on the forward strand.
GGATCCAGGGGCATCCACCACCTCCCTGGGCAACCTGTTCCAGTGCTCCACCACTGGACCTCTGGGAGTCACTTCCAACCCTGATCATTCTGTGATTCTATGATTGCCAAGCCTGCCCCAAGAAGCTTTCAGGCTCTTGAAGACAAAGCATCTTTAGAAAAGAGGTGGGAAGAAGGCAGTCACCTCCAGTGATCATCTGGATCTCTCTGAAGTCCCAAAGGATGCTTATGAGCTTTACCACCCTTTTCAGGACTGTAGCCACAAGTCATCCACCAGACACCACAGTGTGTCCTGTGGTAGCGCTGTCACCAAACCAGCCCATGGGCCATCTCTAAAGGCTACTTTTCCTGGTTTTTTTTTTTTTTTTCATTTGTTCTTTTAGTTGCTACAAAGACTCTTCTGCAGCATGGAAAAAAACTCACAGAAACTAGGAGAAAACAAGACTTGGAAACTGCAGCCTCCTTACTGACAGCTCCACGGAGACACGCTAAAATTACAGCAGCCGGAATTACAGCGAAATGCAAAGCAGCTCGGGAAGAAAGGAACCAGAGTTCTCACAAGCAAACACTTATTTTCTGGTTTCACATTTCACACAGCAGGATGTGAGTGTTACCAGGATTTCTCCATAAGGCTGGAAATTAATGCTGGTAATAAATAACATCACACAAACGTCGCAGATGCTGAAATACATCTTCACGGGCACAGTACTTCTGCCTCCCTTTTAAAGATGAAGGGAACTGATGGGCTGTGTAAGAAGGTGAGATGATAAAGCCCCCAGAGAAAGGTCTAAGCCAGGTCTAATGGCTGCTGCCTCCAGGCAAAAGTCTGAACAGATCAAGTGATGAATGGCCCCTGGGTGCCCCTGTGTCTGCACTGCTGGTCCCTGGACCATTCCCACCAGTTCCTCCCCAACTGGGCACTGATGGATTACAACAGCACCACACAGCTTAGGGAATAATATGTCCTGTCCTCCTCCCACCACATAAACCTTGAGAAGAGGCTCAAGGTTTATTTATTTTTATTTTTTATAATTTTCAAGTGTACATGAAGCTAAACTGATGCCAACATAGATGGTTTACACAGTGCTCAACTCTTCACCGTGTTGTGCATTCTTGGCCTTTGCTTAGACCATGAAAAATCACTGTCATGTCATAGAAACAATATAGCAGCATGGAACTGGATCCACAACTTCTGGGTATTTACATAAAGTGACTATATTTCCCATCTTTTTAGCAGACAGAACAATTTTGAACACTCACAGCCAAGACTGTTTTGCTTGGTAGCTTCCAACTGCAGTAAGGTGACAGTAAGACTAGAATTTCTGCTGGAATGGGCTTAGTGGAACCATCTGCTTATTTACTCTAGATATTAATTCAGCATGAAGTCCAAAATTGAATAAAAGCTGTGTAATGGCTCTAAGCCAAACCCACAGAAGCCACTTTGTCCCTAAACTCCAGCTTCAAACCTGCTCTAAATTCTCCAAGCAAGGGATGTCTTCAGCATCCTGAACCACCACACTCAACATTCAGCACCACCACCCACCACCAACCCAGTGCCACCAACACCAGAGCTAATGCTAAACTCGAGGTCTAACCCCAAGATCTCTCACATGATCACATCTAGAGCCAAGATCACATCTAGAGCCAAGATGTACCGTGAACAAACATGATGTTCTACAGCAGCGTTTCCCTCCGCTTCAGCAGGTTCCCAACCAGACTGCTGCCCTATGCTGCAAGCGTGTTTTACAAGACACAACAAGGGTTTAGTGCTGCTTAGGTGGAGTTGGCCAACAACAAGCTGGATTCTGCTCTGTCATCATGTAAATCAGCTGCATCTCACCGTCCTGAGCAGCAGACCAAAACCTGCTCCTCATTTCCACTCGGCACCACGGGATCATGTGCCAAAGCTGGAGAGTGCAGGCAGCATCCTCAGCCTCCAAAGCAGCACAACAACCCCTCCTGAACGTCTGACAGTGACTCAATGTGGTCCTTCAGCAGCCTCCTCCGTTCCTTCAAAACACAGTGACAGGCACAGAGTAGTTTCTCCTGACCTTCAGCTACTACCAGCAGAAAGCAGTTTTCCCTCTTCCTTGGTACAGCCACGCATGTTTATATAGTGACTGTGTCTGCCTTCATCATCTTTTACATTCATCTCCATGGCAATTCTCTTTTCCAGACCTTGTTAGCTGCCTTGCTGGGAATTTGTTTCCAATCTTGTATTTATTCAGAACTGGCATTCCCTCCACAAGCGACAGCTGCTGGGAAATTACAGATATCCCGTCAGCAAACAATGCAACGTCTGAGCACGCTGTCCAGAAAGCCTGGAGACGTTTACTGGAAAGTGGGAAAATTATTTTACTACTATTTTTTTCAGTTAAACTCACCAGTTCCTGAATACAGACAGATTCTAGACTGAAGGGAAGAAGTTTTTTCTGGGTATTTTTCTTTGCAACAGACACCTTGGTGGATGAATGACATAAGCTCCAGGACATGTGCAAAGAGCCTGCTCTGTTTTGTCATGCTGCTGCATTCCTCCTTCCAAATCCTCACATATTCACCTGACCTTTCATTCAGAAGGATGAGATGAACCCTTTCCACTAAGCAAAGAAGTTACTTCCACTCCCTCTTTCCTAAGTACGTTCTCATGCCAGAAGAGAAGAAGAAACCTCCCTGGGAACCAGCTCAACCCAACAGCCGTGGGGGTCAGTCAGGACCTGGGCATCCCCCTCACACCAAAACCACAGCACACACAAACCCAACTCTGCCTCCTCCTTGCTAATAGCAACACTCAATGTCTGTCCTTAGACATCAGCTTCCTGGAATATCTTACTCCACCACACAAAGAACTCTTCTGTGCTCAAGTTGAGCTGCCAAACCTTAAACTTCAGAAATAATTCACTGCGTATCAGTTGCAAGCACCCATGCTCAGCCAAAAACCTACATAAAATACCTTCCTCTGAATACCAGCAAAAAAAAATAAATCAGAAATACAACATCCTTGACATGAGGCAGCAGGAGGAGGTCAGATCAAAGCAGGCTCATTAGCAGAGCCCAATATTTCAGAGCTCAGTGGTACCATCAACACAAAGAGCACGGCCAGACCAGTACAGGCCTGAGGTGCTCCAGCATCTTGGTTAACAGCTGTACACAAGCAACTCTGAGGTGCCAGATAACAGAGATGTGTTTGCTTCACTGCACACCTAAGGCAGGAGGAGAAATCCAGACACATCCTCACGACACTGAGATACACCAGTATAACCCCCATGTCCCAGTAAGTCTCCTACGTCTTAAGGGAAGCCCTTCCTATTGTAGGTGAAAATGTCTCTCTGTCCCCAGTACAAACCATTAATGTTTTATGCCTGCAAGAAGGTTGCAGGGGCAGTGGGAGAAAAGAAATTAAATTACTCTCCAAGGTCACTGAAGCAGTCTCTGTAAATGAGGCCTCCCTGAAGATTCATAAAACTGAAATATACATTTCCTGTATATTAAAACTTCTGAAAAAAAAAGAAAAAGAGAGAGAAATCAAATATTATTAAAGCTCTGAGAGAGAACTACAAAAGCCAGGAAATCCAGTGTTAAGTCAAACAGTGGCTCAAATTCAAAAGGAGCAGAATGGAGGAGGAAAATGATATAGATAAGGATTGTTTCCAACTGTGAACATGTTTACCTTATTAATTTCTGATACTCCTATCCCCTGATCAAGGTGCTTGGGATTGGGCAAAAATTAAACAAAAGCTAGGCACAGTTCCCAGAAAACCAGCCTGGGAGCACTATATCTTGCACAGACAGCCCCTCAGTAAATCTCTCTATTTTACACAGAAGAGGTCAGTGTATAATTATCTCCAGCACTGAAAAGCAAAGCGGCCAAGGTGACACGACACGCCGGTGGCCCAGAGTCCAGGTCCCCAAGCCCCGATCCAGGGCTCCTTTCTCATGTGTGATCTGCTCACAAGTCTACACACGCCTGGGGTAAGACCTTGCTCTGGAAAAGTCATATATAGATGCTGATTTATCTGTTCTTCTGTTTCCTGTATAATATATGAAATATTCCTGTCCTGAATTTCTTCCAGGTGCAGGACTCTGTCTACCCAAGGACCAGGGGCTGGAGAACAGACCAGCTCAGCACACTAACAGCTTCAGGAGGGACACCAACACATCAGCCCTGTCCAGCCATCCATGAAGCAGCCCAGCTCCAGAGAGCATCAGGCACAGAGGCTTCTCAGCCCAGCAACCCTCAGCTCCTCCCTCCCCCCAACAAGCACATCAACCCCAGCCTTAAAAAACCCCAAGTCCTTCCCGACCCCCCTCCTTCCCCGCAGGAGAGCAGCGCTGCTGGTGCACTGCTATGCTAATAAATAAGCCAGGCAACAACAAAGATTATCTGTGGAATCTCTGAGAGGAATTTTTATGAGGGAGTAAAGACTGGGTAATGATGATGTTGAAGAAGCAGTCGTTTGCACAGAGTGGTCCCCCTGGAAATTTCCGCGGTGGCTCCAGCAGTGTAACACACAGGAGTATTATGGGGAAGTGTCTCATAATGAAGCAGATCCTTAACTTGGTTTGACATTGTCATTTTACACCACACGAGTTAATGTGAGCCTTGCACAGCAATAAATACTTATTTTGCCAGGATATCAGAGCCCTCCTTCAAGAGGTGCCTGCTAGCAGCTCCATCAACACATGGCCAAGTCAGACTCATTTTGGCACTGCAGATCACTCTGTCCTCCTTGTCTCTTTAGGAAGACAAGGAGTTGCCTGCTTAAGCCCTACAGGAAGGTTGGAGATAGCATCTCACCTGGACTACTGTGTACAGTGCTGGAACCCCCAACACAAGAAGGACATGGACCAGTTGGAGAGGGGCCAGAGGAGGCCACAAAGATGCTAAAGGGGCTGGAGCACCTTTCCTACGAGGACAGGCTGAGAGAGTTGGGGCTGTTGAGCCTGGAGAAGAGGAGGCTCCGGGGAGACCTTCTAGCGCTCTGCCAGGACCTCAAGGGGGCCTACAAGAAAGATGGGGAGAGGCTGTTCAGTAGGGCCTGTTGTGACAGGACAAGGGGTGATGGGTTTAAAATAGAGGGAGGGAGATTTAGATTGGAGATTAGGAAAAAGTTCTTTGCTGTGAGAGTGGTGGAGCACTGGAACAGGTTGCCCAGGGAGGTGGTGGATGCCCCATCCCTGGAGACGTTCAAGGCCAGGTTGGATGAGGCCCTGAGCAACCTGATCTAGTTGGCGGTGTCCCTGCTTCTTGCAGGGGGGTTGGACTGGATGACCTCTGGGAGTCGCTTCTAACCCGAATCATTCTGTGATTCTCTGATTTACTGATAAATTTATGCTCGAGCTTTATTGTAATCCAGCAGCAAGACAAGAAAGCCCCTTCAGCAACATCCTGTCAAGGAAGTTATGGAAGAAATTCACAGAATGTCAGGAGTTGGAAGGGCCCTCAAAACATCATCTAGTCCAAGCCCTGGCTGAGCAGGATCACCGAACTCAAACCACACAGGAACGTGTCCAGATTGGTCTTGAATGTCTCCAGAGGAGACTCCACAACCTCTCTGGGCAGCCTGGCCCAGGGCTCTGGGAGCACTGGAAATGAGACTTGCTTTGATCACCCCATGACTTTCCCTCCCAAGCCAGCATTAATGGCTTCACCTCTTCCTGTCGAGAGAGACATTTTGAGGAGGTGCTTGCAATATCATGTTTATTTACTTAGCAAGCAACTGAGTAACTGGAGCAGAAGAGTATAAAACAAGCCTGTCCCTATCCTTTCTGCTTAATTATTTAAGCAAATCCATTTTCAAGGGGCTGGTGTAACAAAATACTTTGTTGTTGAGAGAACTCCAAGCATCCGGATCAAGTAAATAAATTATTGTTTCTGAGGATCAAGTGGCACATTCTCACCAGCAGAGTGAGGGCTCCTGCACTGACCTTAAGGTGCCAGCACAGCCAATAACTCAGTAACTACTGCAGTGATTCCCTTGGTGAGAGCTTCCAAAAAAAAGGAAAATAGGCTCATTTGAAATTCCACCTGCCACTGTAGTCCCTCACCTCAATCAGCAGGACACAAGCAGTTTGGTTGCCTCTTCCAACAAGAGACAACACCTTGCTGGTCGATGCACTCCAGGCATAGCAAGGAAGGACTGAACCAGCCACAGAACTAATTTGTCCTTCAGAAATCTCAACAGATGGGTCTCTGTTGGGCACCTGATGATTGTGTTTTGTTTCCACTCCCCACACACTACAAATGGGGTGTTTGTTCTCAGGACTCGCCAACCTACAGTCTTCCCATTCAGCAATTTCATCCTAAGATTAAAAACCTTTCTGCTGCATCAGTCCTGCCAAAAACACTCTGGTATTAGCTTCATCTAGAGGAAGAAAGGTCTGGATATTATTGTTGCAGTATTAATCACCCAAATAGTCAAAGCCATGAGAAGGTTTTGAAGAAAAATGACTGACATCCTGAAACACCCACCACTAGACTGTTGTTGGCATCGTTTTATCATGCAAACCACAGCACTGCAAACCAATCTCAGCCCTCGAAAATTCAATGTTTGCAGAAGTCATTTCACTTGTTGAATCAGCTGCATTTAAGAAAACATTGCAAAATGATCACAAAAGGCTCTGTAATGTGAACATTTCCTATTACCATCTCGACAGCCCATCAGGACAGACCCCACGGCCACAGGCTGTAAGTGATTGCAGCGACACAGCCAGCCTCATCCCCAAAGAACTTAAATCTTCCAAACAGAACAAGAGAAAGAGGAAGGGAATTAGCCAAGGCTACACAAATGGATTATGGGAGGTTGTATAGTAGGAGTGAGCTAATAAATTTTAGAAGCCACTTAATGTACAGGATACACAGTGCAGCTCTGCAACAGTCCCGTGAAAAGCATCCCATGTTTATAAACTACTTTGCTCAGCCAGAAGTTTGGAGGAGGGAGAAAGCTTTGTTAATTTAGGTTGTTTTGTGCTGTCTGCTTAATAACAATGGATTCTGCTTGTGTCTGTTCTAGAGTTGGACAGAGTAACAGAGATTTAACTGGCACGAGTCCTAGAGCAGCCTCTGCCAGGAGCAGCTGCTATCTGTCTGGGAGAAGAGCCATTCCTCTTCCCAGAGTCCTACCACAGCAGGGCATAAGAGACTCAAACAGTGGTGCATCTCCTACCTTACAGTCTCAGGACTTGGGGTTAATTCCACATGCAGGTGCACATCAAGGGAGGAGGCTCTGGAGGTGAAATCTTGCTTCATACAAAGGTCACAGCTCTGTAAGGACTATCTGCACAAACCAGCTGTGTCCCAGCACACCCCACCAGCAGGATCTTCCACAGACCCTCCTGAGAACAACTGACCAGCAGCAGGACAGCCAGGGAAGGCAAAGACCAAACCTCCCCTCCAACATGCTTCTCCCCAGCCTCTTCTTCCAGTCCTCTAACACAGCGTGGGGAAACGTCCTGAGCGGTTGAGTATCGCAGGACACGTGTCAAGGTTGACTAAATGTTGCCTTATGTCTGAATTAATTATATCATCCACAGTGATAATTGAAAGTCATTAATTCTGGACAGACCTGCCTTCCCCATCGCTCTCCAGCGTAATCCCATGGGAAAACACTCTCAGAGAAGTGGGGGGAAGGGCTGGGCAGGGACCAGGCAGTCCTGGCACTGGGGTGACTTCAGAGGACAGTGAGATCTCCTGCCAGGTGCACCAGCAAAACCACAGCAAACTCCCATTTACTGTCCATCACCAGTGTGTACAGCACCTCCTCCTGACCAGGACCTGCCCGCTGGCATCTCACCTGAGCTCTGATATTAACCCTAACTTGTAGAGTGCTCTTTGCCAGGCAGCAGCGGGCTAAGAGCTGGGGCAGCAAGGGCTCTGCTGCTTCCACCAACACCTTCTCCCTGGATTACAGCAAAACCATCCCAACCCAGACCCCTGATGCCTGACCAGTGATGGTGGGGAGGGAGGCTTGCTCAAGCTTGCACAGGAATTCCACCCACCCATCACCTGATGAGCTCAAGCTCAGCAGAGCTGACCTGGCAACGCTCCCCCAGGATCAGGACTGGTTATCAGGGAGCCTCCACAGACTCCACTCACCTGATGCCAGATTTCCAAGCTGCTGCAGGAACTAAACACACAGACTTTCAAGTTCACAATCTTCCCATAGACCAAAACCCTCCTCCTCTATTTTTACTCACCCAGTTGTACAAACACACTCTCCCATGCAGGTACCCCAAAGTAGTAATTTCAGTAGGTGCCTTGATATCACCATGACAGATGAAAACATCAATGACTGACAGGTTTAGCTTTGTTCCAAGTGATAATTTGTCTTCTCTTCCTAAAAGCAAGAATCCTGCCTCTCCTTCCAGCACCCAAAGGTTTCACCCATGCTCCTGAAGCCACCTGATGACAGGACCAGTGCCTCAAGCACAGAAGTATGTTCAGTTACAGAAGCTCTAGCTCTGCCCTAGAAATTCCTTGGAAGAAATCCACCCTTCAAGGCTGAGATTTTTTCCTTCTCCTCTCTAAACATTATGACTGTTCCCAAATCTGTTGCAGGTCTTTCTCCTCTAGTCTGTTTTTCTGTTGTTAAAACAAAGCTACTATTATTTTATACACCTCTGGATGACTGCAGGTGAAAGCACTACAGAGAAAGTAGCTCCAAGCAAAGTAAATCTCGTTAATGTTTGGGGGGTGATCAATACCAGAGAGTAAGTGGGGAAAAAGAAACCCTATAGTTGCAATTGTTCATAAGCTATAAAAATTTAGAGCAACTTCCTCTACCTGCTGGTATATATGAGCCTTCATTATGATAACTCTATTAAAGTGCAGTTGAGTCATTGAATATTTGCTGTGTCACAGTTAAATTATCAACAGATACAACCAGGAATGGATTTTTTACAGCCACAAGATTGAATTACACACCCTCACTTCATTCCCAGAGAGGAGACTCTCGTGAAAGGAAAGTCTCTAGTAACAGCAAACAACAGGTACATGAACACCCAAACCCGAGGCAGGGGGTGGCAGCAGCATTGACAAATATGACCAAACTATGAGCCCCAAACCACAGCAGCCACAAGAGGGGTGTGATCTCACTATCAAGGGACAACAGGCAGCTTATTCAACCCAGACATGCTGCTATCAGGAAATACTCCTGAGATGGGTACTCCTTGGACCCACGTTATCCAACCCACCAGCATCTTATCTGGGGATCCAGAGCAGCATTTACACACAGCACTTAAACTAATTCCTCTGAAACGAGCTGCTTCACAGCTCCAGGATGTCCCTTCCCCTCAATCACAAGGGGGTTTTGCAGGATGTCCTTTATTCCTCCCCCCCAACACGTAGCAACACACCAGAGCCGGGTCTCAGGTTAAACAAGCAAAAAGGTTTTGACACCAAGTCCAAGCAGTGGGAGCCCAGGGCCAGCATGATGGCCACAAGATCAAGATGGTACATTTAGGGATCAGCTTCACCTCTCAGTGTGTCACAAAAGGGGTTTATGTTGGCAACCCAGAGAAGGAACAGGGGACAGGAACAAGCATTTATGGTCCCAATAACCCAGACGATGTCCTTGATGCCATCAAGACAATGCAGTGGAGTCAAATCAGTTTCTTGCCATAAATTAGCCCAGTGTAAACAGGAGAAAGAGCTTCTTAATACCTTTGGGTATCAGCCAAATACACTTATTTGGGGGAGATGAATTGGGGTGGGACAGGAGATGTTTGAGTCTTGTTGAAGGCACAGCCCGTTTGACACTGGCCAGTCCACCGTATGAAGCCACTCCTGGGCTCCATCCTTTGTCAGAGCACAGATGCAGAGGTCAAAATAAAAAAACAAACACGTCAGGAAAGCCCCTGCCACCTTCCCAGGCACCCTGGGGTGGTCAATAACCATAAAAAGTGCCTACAGAGCTTTCAGCCTAAAACCCAATTCTCGAGGCGGTATCATGCAGTTACTCTTTAATAGCATTTTTTTATGGCGTGGAAGAAAGAACTTAATATTGCAATTTACTTCATTTAATGCCATGTAATGGCTGAACAAGCTTGTCAGCTACCTGGAATAGAGAAAAGGCAAAGTATGGTATAATTGCATTAAAGTGGAAAACAGGAGTAACTACTCATATTAAAAAGGATCAGAAATAAAAAGGCAACACAGTGTGAATTATAGAGAAAAATAAATAGTTTATGACATGCAGCTGAAGATCTGGCATCTTTCAGCAGCATCTTGAAAGCCAATTCAGCACCAGAGTCCGTTCTCCTCCCAGTCACCTTTGCTTGCCACAGTCAGGGCAATCAAGGTGGGGGGGAAAGGAGGGTGAGGACTTGAAAGCAAACCCGTCACAGGGCAGGCAAAGGGGTTGAACTGGGTTCATGTACAGAGTTAGTGGGTCAAGGACAAGGTGCCTCAAGAGATGTGATTGTCATGGTGTAGCTGGCGGTGGTGCAGTGCAGCATCAGCACCCGCTGCCAGCGCAACGCCCGCGCTCTGCGTTTTGATAGCCTGGCAGCCCGAGGCCTGCAGGCTGGTCAGGCACCAGCACCCTGGTGAAAGGGCTGTGCACGACAGGGCCATACTGACCCCCAGCCCCCTGGTGAAAGGGCTGTGCACGACAGGGCCATACTGACCCCCAGCCCCCTGGTGAAAGGGCTGTGCACGACAGGGCCATACTGACCCCCAGCACCCTGGTGAAAGGGCCGTGCACGACAGGGCCGTACCGATCTCCCGCCAGTACGGAAGGAAAAACGGGACCGAAGAAGCAAAATAAAGGTCATTCCCCTTGGGAAACCATCTCAGAGCCAAAGGCAAGCACACATCACACACTTTGATGCCTTCCCCTCACTTCAAGAAGGATGTTGAGGTGCTGGAGCGTGTCCAGAGAAGGACAACGAGGATGGGGAAGGGTCTGGAGAACAGGCCCTATGAGGAGGCTGAGGGAGCTGGGGAAGGGTCTGGAGAACAGGCCCTACGAGGAGGCTGAGGGANCTGCCCAGGGAGGGGGTTGAGTCCCCATCCCTGGAGGGGTTTAACAGACGGGGAGATGCGGTGCTTGAGGACATGGTCTAAGGGTAGACTTGGTGGCGGTAGGTTAATGGTTGGACTGGATGATCTTAGGGGTCATTTCCAGCCTTAACAATTCTATGATTCTGTGATTCTATAAATATGCTCAACTCCACCTTGCCAAATCCAAAACCCAAGGTTCTAGTCTTTGAATCAGAGCATCATGATGACGGCTGACACTGTCCAAGACCCGACTGAAAGTGCTTTACCCTTAACAAGGCACTGAGAGTACCTGCACACCCAGCACAAAGCTCCCCAGAACATCACATTTTGAGATGTATTACTTTATCACCTTGTGACTTTTAGAGAAAATTAACTGTGTTGGGCCTTTTTTTTTTTTTTCCAATCACAAACCTGAGCAAAAGACTCCAAGTGATGAAGCTTTTAAAAGTATCTCTAGCTTCACACTGTATAATTATGAGAACCAACAAAGACAGACAGTGCTGAACCTTCTACTTTCTTCTGCTCTTACATAAATGGTAAGCTCTCAGACGTTACACAACTTCTCTCTACATACTTTACACAGATCCTCTACACCTCAGCGCGTGTCTGATCTTTTCAGCTGAACTCTCAAATGTCAACATTCATTTACCTTATAATTAACATCATTATGAGCAGTGACATTTTTCTCATCTTCCCGCTTTTTTTCTGTCTTGATCAGTTTCTGGCAAGGGGCTGTTTTCATGTTCAGGTTTTTTAAAGAAACAGTAAAAACAAAAAAAAAAAAAAGCTATTTCAAACTAACAGCTAATGTATATTGCAGATTGCAACTGATAAAGCAGTAAGTTGAAGCGCTGCTGGAAGCACTCAGGCAATAGGTTTTACCTTCCTATTAATTGCAATTCACGTAGAGTCCTCTACTTTTGCTAATTTTCCCGTGTTGCCTTTATGTTTACTCCTTCTGGCATGAAATCCTCACACCACGGCAAATTGGATCCCATTTCATACCTTAATCAACACTCATTAACAACTAGGCAGAGAGGGACAGTCTTAGCTGAGTGAGCCACTTCAAGTGGCCAAAGCCTGTGAGAGGCTTTCTGGTTGGGTTGGAGGTTTTTTAATCAAATGTCAAATTCTAGAGAAACATCATCGTGTGTCATGTACAAGCTTTGTAGATTCTAATTTCCACTGGAAATCAGGTTCACAACAATGGTTTTCTCTTGCCAGGGCTAATGCCAACAACTTTCCTTCATCATGGGGGTCTCCGGATGCATTTCTAGCTGCTGAGCTGGGTAGATATTGTCACTAAGCAAGTTCCTCCAAATGGCCAAAGACCTCGTTCAGGTTCCGTTTAGGAAAACCAAAAGCTTTGTACTTAATTAAAAAACCCTCAAAATGTACAATTTCTGGATGCTTTATGTGCATCTGCAAGACAAAACAAGTGCCACCACCCCACAGAAACATTTTGCAGTCTCCTGACTTATCAAACCCCCATTGTTTGACTCAGGGAGGCAAACGGAGCAGCGCTGGTGTGACTGGGCTCATTCCCACATCGCCCACAAATCCTCTGAGAAACCCATGTGCAGGCAGAGGACAGCAACACTTACAACTGGGAGATATGAAGCAGCTTCTACCAGAGACTTCTCCATGGCCCAGCAAAGGGGCAGCTTGGAGCAGGGTGCATTCAAAGGGCTTTTCAGCCCCAAAAATCTCCTCTCATGTGCAAGTAATACTCTTGTGTGGAATGCATGAAACTAGACTGAGGAAAATAAGACAACTCCAACATCTGACCTCAGATGAAACAATCTTCTGGTCTGAAAATGCTCCAGCCAAATCTTCTGTTTTGTTCAAGCTCTGAACACATTTTGGGTGCCCCTTCATGTTCACCCACATCACCCCTCCCCACAAACCCTTCCAGCTGTTAACCCACGGGCACTGCCCAGGACAGCACAGGTTTGTTAACAAGGAGGAAGGCAAAGACTCTTCCTCAGGAATGCAACAGCCCAGAAACTTCCATGCCTCAGGAAGAAATTAATCCTGAAATAAGAAGCCAGGTTGCTAACAGAGGTTGAGAACAGAGCTTTTAGGTAAACCCTGTCAAGTGAAAATAAAGACTAGATGCTTATTAAGACACAGAGTCTCTTCCCTGTTCTGCACTTGAGTTTCCCTCAGCAAAATACACAACAAACTTAATGTACCTCGCCGTGTTATCAGGGAGGGACAGTCATTTTTAAGTTATAGCTCCCTATAAACTCCTATCAGATAACTCTTTTTCTACTTTATTATGATGTTCCTGACTTATCCTACATGACAGCAGTGGAAGGGGGGTACCAAGAGCCCTGCAATCACTCCGAGCTGTAGTCAGCCCCAGGAGCACCAAGACAGGCGTGAAACAGGGAAGCAGCCGAGATACAGCACGTGGACGTGCGAACATCAACCTGTCACCTCCGACAGATAAACCACTCACAGCAGACCGAGCCAGGGAACCTGAAGATGCTGAAACTGCTCATTACCAGCAGCACACACCACCTCTCTTTTCCCCACAGATTTATATTACTTTAAACTGCAGCAACACAAACTTTTCAGCTGAAGTCGAGACGTAGCAAAAACCTTCTGTGGTGGCTTTCTGAGGAAACCAGACTGAACAGCTCCGGGCTCTGAGGACAAACCCCAGTTTCCTAGAGACTGGGGGGGGGACTCCAAGTCATTAAGGTTCTCTGAGTTGTGAAAAACTCACTATGTAGCAGAGGGCAGATGCTCAATACACCACCGAGGAAGAAGTTCAGCCATGAGGCCCCAGATAGAAAGTCAGTGGCCTCAGCCACCAGCAAAGCTTTGCACAGTGTCTTAGATGCAGGTGCATCTGAAATTGGGGTTTGCTGGGCTCTGCTGCTCACAAATTATGTGTTCTTAATTACTGTTCTCCCCTAAAAACCTCTAGGACAGAGGAAATTACAGAAATGAAGCTGCTTTACTGCAGTACATTTGTCCACAGCGGCCCTATGAAGTGGCAGCTTATTAAACCCTACTACACCTTTCCACGCTGGGGAAGAGAGGGATGCACTAGATGGTGGTGTCCCCACACCAGCATTGACCTGTGTTTATTCCAGCACTCCAATCCCAGGATTTACCAGACCAGAGTTGGCCTATTTTGATGAGTTATGTAGGTAACTCAGGGACACGAGCAAACATTCCGCTGAGATCAGATTAATGGCCCCAATTCAAAGTGAATTTTCCAAGTGACCCAAACCAAGTGGGGACACATGCTGCCTCATGTGTGCTTTAACACACTGTGCTCCCTTAAGGCAATGTTCTGAATATCATCAATTCCACACTTAAATGAAATTCCTGGGGAAGATCTGGAAAGAACACAGAAGATGAGGCTAAATAAACCAAATCAGGGAACGAGTAAAAGAATTATTTGTAGCTCCTGAACTCTGGGAATTGGGGAACCTGAAAAGTCTCTCAAGACTGAATTACTGGGATAATAAAGCACCTGCTGAAGAGACCTCTGAAATAACGAAATTATTTCATTGCCCCCGAATCATCACAAACACAGGTTTGCTTCTGAGAGGAAAAGGAACACGGGAAGGGAAGGTGGGATAGATAATGGAATGCAAATCACCCTCTGCACTCAGAGAGCCCTGACATGAAAGCAGCAAGACCTATGGATCTACAAACAGACCCAGTTTGCTCTGATTTTATTTACTATCATGGGGTCACTCAAAAACAACCTGAATGTAAACACAGAGGAAACACCGTCCTGCTGAAGCGTTTTGTCTAGGCTGAGGCTTGCATAAGCCTCCTCACAGCCTGCCAAGCCTTCCTCCCCTACCTCCAACATCCTCACACCGCCCAGGAGTTACAGATCATGAGCTGTGACAGAACTAGGCAATAACAAGTTACCTGTAGCAGGGGATGCTCCCTGCTCCCAGCCTTCTGCTCCCATCCTCACCGGTCTGAAAGCCAAGCTCTGTGGGAGAAGGGGCCCTTCCATAATTTAACACTTACGCAAACCACTTCGGATGAATATTTAACGGCACCGGGAACTTCACTAAGTCATCTTGTCCTCACAGTGAATGGCCAAAATCTTAAATTTGTTTTATTCATACTCCTGTTCCTAGTCACAGCAAAGGTGACAGGGCTGGAGAGCCAGCCCTTTCCTGGGAACAGCTGATTTAACCTTTTAAAAACAAGCAAACAATAGATGGGAAAGTTCATTCTTCTATTACCACACAAACCTGCAGAACCTCGCTACGTTTTCATTTGCTAAGATGTAATTAATGGAGGCTTTTAAACCCCCAGAACCTTTCAAATTAATGAAAAGTCCACCCAAATAAATTAGACGTGTAGTCCAAGAGCTGCAGATTTAAATTACAGTAGTTATCCTGACAGGAACCAAGAAACAGCTGTCACATACAATTATTTTTAGGGCTGCTACTAAACCATTTTCACATTACGAGCTGCCACCTCTCAGCAGCTAACAGCAGCTTCGCATTTTATCATGACAAAAAATTAGAGGCATCCAGTTATCTCCTTGGGTATTACACACATTTGTAATATACTGTGTGTTAAATGGAGCTAAATCCCAGTGCCAGGGGAGGAACTCAATCCAAGGCCAGCACAGAGCTGCACTACATCACAATAGGTGTGACTTCATCCAAGCCCTTTGGCCAATAGAGGCAGATCTGCTTCCTTGTGACCCTAACGACTGACTCTGGAACTCTGTGTCATAATTGCAACATGAAGCCATCAGTGCACATCCCAGAGCGCTCTGGCAGCCACCACATTCTGCCAGACAGCAGAATGTGGTGGCTTCTCTCATCTGGAGAAAAGCTGGGAAAGTAAATCCATTCTGAAGAGGAGGAGGAGGAGGAGGAAGAGCCACCATCAGCCCCACTGCACTCACCACACCATGGCTCGCCCAGCTCCCAAGCTCCAAAGGGGGAAGCGCCTCACTCATCTGCTGCTCCACATCTCCATCGAGGTGGACAAGGCCAAGCAAAAGGCCAAGGCCAAGCAAAAGGCAGAGCAAAAGTCCAAGGCCAAAGCCAAGGCCAAGGCCAAGCAAAAGGCCAAGGCCAAAGCCAAGGCCAAGCACAAGGCCAAGGCCAAAGCCAAGGCCGCGGCCAAGCAAAAGGCCGCGACTAGGAGGCAGATTACAAAGAAACGCCCCCAAAACCTGAAAACCACGTCCAGGGAGCAGAGAAAGAAGAATGAAGACATGGCACAGCTCCACAAGATGAAGCACCCAAAGCAGAGAACGTTGGGTCCTCCAAGGAGAGCGAGGAGGCAGCAGAAGAGGAGAGCCGGCTCTGCCGCGACGAAGCAGCCGCTCCCGCTTTCTTTCTCTTCATGGCACGGCGCCGGCCGCAGCTGCAGAAATCGAATCCAGGCTGGTCGGTGGTAGACACGGTCAAAGAGTTGGGGAAAATATGGCACAAACAGCCAGAAAAAGAGAAGGAAATGTACAAAGAGCACGCGGCGTGGCTGAGGAGGAGAACACAGAAGAGAAAGGAAAGGTCAGGCCATGAGCCCAGAGCAGGGGGAAAGGAGTTCAGCACCCAAAGAAAAAATCCAAGAGAAAGGAGGAAATGAGGATTTGATGGTCTGTTTTGCTGATAAGTCACTGACCCCCTGTCACCTTGTCACTTGTGCCACTGCAGCTCCCTGTGAAGTTTCAGTAGGTCATAAGCTTTAGTAAAGTAACTGCAAATGCCAGATAACCACAGGTTTTCAGACTTGGCAATAATTTAGAATTAATAAAGTTGGCTCCATATTGATGGCAACAGGAAGGCTCAGGCAGCCTCGAGATGGATGTTTCCTGCTTATCCACAAAGAAAATAATAATGAGTCTTCTCTAGCTCCCCTCGTTTCCAGATCACGAGTTAAAACACACTCCTTCTGCAAGAGAGGAACTGTGGATCTCCAACTCAGCAGGTCCTGGAGCCTGAGAGACAACAGCTCCTGCAGACCTGCCTCAGGGGAAACACAGGTGACTGCCTTGCCAGGGCTCTCCAGGCAGTGTCCTGCTTGCCTGTGGGTCTTGTCCCCAGCACACCCCACATGTGCCTCTGAGTTAGAGGACAGAGCATGATGCCAACCTACATTCTGCTGCCCTGTACCACTGAGCAGCTTGAGCTTTGAAACCTCTGATCCATCTCAGATGGAAGGAGGACACTGGAACCAGGGTGTCTGGGCTTGTGTACACAGCCTCAGGTGAAGCCCTGCCAGATGGCACCGTGTGCACACAGCCTGGTTAGGATGGGTCACTGCCACAACTGGCTTTTGGTCCTCAGCCCTGACAAGGGCTGGCAGTGAAGAGGAGCAGCCACCCACTGTCTCTACTGAATGTATTAACCTTCTGGGGAGATGCACTGGTAGGTTCTGATGCTGGACAACTGCACAGACAGGATGGATGGCTGCAGGTTTGGTCCTGGTCCCATTTGGGTATATTAGGTTAGTGAACAATCTCCCTTGCATGTTAATACAGTACATTAATATATACAGAAATAAGTTAAAATGCAGAGGACCTCCAGCACATCCCACCTAAGCAACTGGATGTAAATTAGCTTGGCTGGGATTTCGTTTTCAACTTCCAGCCTTTCAGACAGAGGCATAATTTGGAAGGGACAGCAGTTTCTGCTCAGAGCACAGGAACAACTAAGGGCCAAAACTCCTCAGGTCAGAGGTGAGGGAAGCCTGGGGAGGAACCCCAAACTCAGACCCCAAAACCAGCCCAGGTATCTGAAGCCATTGGAGAATGGGGGGATGGAGACTGGCAGCAGAGAGCTGTCTCCTCTGGAGCACAGGCTTTCTCCAGATTCCTAAGGGATGTGTCACAGCCCATTTCACACAAGGGTCATCAACACCCTCTTTCCTTTCCACAACCCTGTCTGAATTTTCTCCCTCTGGCTCAAAGGGAAACCTCCATCTGATCCAGAAGTCTAAGTCAGTTATGGAAAGTTTGATGGCTGATGCTATTTAGCAGCTAAAATAACCACCAAGCAGTGCTTGGGCAAGAGGTTATCTGGCTCATAACGACATCCAGGCACAGTCTGCACCGCAGGGAGCAGGTCACTTCATTCCCAGGCTCTCTGAAGTCTTTGCTCCCTGCATCTCAAACAGGCCCAAAGCTCTGTCAGCTTGCCTGGCCCACAGGCACAGCCTCTGTCACGCTGCTCTGGGCTCATGCACTTGTTAAAAATCTCTATTTTATATTTTTAAAGGGCAAGATTAGCAAGAGAGAGCAATAAAAGCATTTGTTCTTGAGTACTGCCTTCTGCATGAAGCTGCTGCTGATTTTTACCATCCCTGCCCTGGCTTTACCAGCCAGTTTTCTTCTGGAGTTAAAAAAAATAATTCCAGGCTGAAAAGAGACTGTTTAACCAATCTCCTCTCAGCTTGAGGTTTCAAAATCAGTTTATCTTATACACTGTAGACACACAAATGGTGAAAGACTCGAAGTGGTCCTCTCCAAAGCATTTCCACACTGTCCATCATGGAGCATGGTCTAAGCATAAGCAAACCAGCATCTTCTTACCTTCTGTGTGCACCAAGGGAAGTGTTGTGGCTAAAAAAAATAAATCCCAAGCACATCCAAAGACTGTGCCTTGTACCATCCACTGGATTCCATCAGGGTCTTAGCACCATCCACTGTAACATCTGGAGATACAGTCAGCAGCTCTCGCTGCTGGGAAATGTAAAAATCCAGGATATGACCCCAGTAAGCCACCAGCACCAACAGTGAGGATATTAAGTAAAAAAATACTCTGCTAGGACTTGGTAGCAGAGTGTTTAAGTGAGCAAGGACAAGAAATACCACTTTAATGGCTCTCATGACTGCACGGCCACTAACAGCGTGACAGTATCCATCAATTAAAATCCATTCCCAGCCACACTAGCGATGGCCATGGCTCAGTGTGCAGCTATTTCTGGCACATTACAAATATGAAGTGGTTAAAAAAAAAAGATACAAAGGCCTGAGATATTACCCATCCAATTACACTCTAACGGAATCTCTGTGTCTTCCAGCCCTCACCTCGTGTACATAAACAACCGGCATTCAGGCAAAATCATGCTCTGTGGAGTTGGCACACAGGTTCCACTCAATTTAGCACATCACAGTCTGTTCATGAGTAATGTCTTCAAATACCTGCAGAGCTGCCTCAAAACAGAGGCTGCTCTGCAAACACACACTCCAGTGAAGTCCCAGCACGGCTGTTTGCAGCGGCCTCTTCGGCTGAGAGGAAACCTGAGGCTGAAGCTCGGGATACGCAATATCATACAATCATAGAATGATTTGGGTTAGAAGGGACCCCCAGAGGTCATCCAGTCCAACCCCCCTGCAAGAAGCAGGGACACCCCCAACTAGATCAGGTTGCTCAGGGCCTCATCCAACCTGGCCTTGAACGTCTCCAGGGATCCAGGGGCATCCACCACCTCCCTGGGCAACCTGTTCCAGTGCTCCACCACTCTCACAGCAAAGAACTTTTTCCTCATCTCCAATCTAAATCTCCCTCCCTCTATTTTAAACCCATCATCCCTTGTCCTGTCACAACAGGCCCTACTGAACAGCCTCTCCCCATCTTTCTTGTAGGCCCCCTTGAGGTCCTGGCAGAGCGCTAGAAGGTCTCCCTGGAGCCTCCTCTTCTCCAGGCTGAACAGCCCCAACTCTCCCAGCCTGTCCTCGTAGGAAAGGTGCTCCAGCATCTTCTCTAAATGGATTCATCCCAAGAGTTGGCAGGGTTGGCTTTCCCTGCTGTCGTGGTGTGGGGGCTTTGAAGGGGCTGAGTTTGAGTGGGAGAGAGTAGCCAGGAGTGTTCAATCTTTATCCAGAGCTTCAGAAATCCCCTCCCTGGTCTCTGAGCAGGGGCACAAACACACATCTGTCACCCTCAGCAGCTCTTGCCTTGGTTGGGTCACACAGATTCATCACACACTCGTTCAGACCTCAAAGTCTGGATAAACAAAGCAACAAACCCCTGAGACAAATCTTCACATTTCCTTGGGAAAAAAAATAAATTAAAAAAAAACCAGCAGCAATTTGAGCAGAGAAACATAACATACCAGTAAGGAAATGTGGATGCCACGCTCCTACTCCCACTGACACTGAGATAAGCTCTATAGATATTCCCTCTTTTACTCACTGAATGGGAACAAAGGCATTCATCCAGCCTCCCTCATTTAGTCTCCTCTCTCCTTACACTAGCAATTTCCTTCTGTGTGTAGAAGACTAGTCCAAAAGCTCTCATGTTATGGCAACAGTAGTGGAAGCACTGGAGTACTCCTGAATAGCAGATGTGTTTAATAGATGTTCTCTGCAGCAATGATTCCACACCCTTGGCCTTATCTGCTGCGTAAGGCTGGCAGGAGAAGCGATGTTTGCAGGGGCACACTGGTACCCTGGTACATGACACGGGCTGGGACTGAAAGCAAATCCTTTCACCACGTTGCAGTGAGGAGTTGAGCTTGTCTGGGGGGGTTTAATGCAGCAGATGCAGCACTAAAAAATCTGGCAGATAAAAATCTGGCATCCCTCAGCATATTAAATAAGTTATCAGCCTGGCTTGCATCTGAGAGCATCAGAAGAAATACCAGAAGAACATAAGGTTAAATGGTTACACCAAAGCCCCACACAAGCACAGCACAGTTCAGCAAGTCACTGGTGGCATCTCGGTCCCCAGGGGTGAATCACCCCAGGAACCCCCCACATCCTTTGGGCAAGAAGCAGCCCCAGGGCTGGGGTCTGTCCTGAGGAGGATTTTAACAGGTAACAGACATGAGAGCAAGCCAGCATTTGCTGAGATGGCTGTTAGGGCCATAAACAAGCTGGTTGTTTATCAAGCAAGAAGAAAAGAAGAATATAAAGAATGTGGAAAAAGATAATGAAGCACCAATCAGCAAGCAGGTCTCTCCACAATACTTAACCTATGAGAAGAGACTGGTGGGGGTGTGCTTTGTGTACTGGGAAAAAGGAACATAGAAATATTGGGTTTGGAGTGAAATAAAGTTGGCATCAATTGATCACACTGATCTGAAGTGATGACCTGTTATTCCTCCACAACAAATCCCTCTTTTCTTCTCCTCCTCCTCTCAGCAGCTCCTGGCCACCCAAGAGGGGTCTGAGAAGAACCCACGTTAGCCAGAGCTGGCAGAGACGGCCCCAGATCTGCGCTTAACGAGGAACTGATTAATTCTGTAGGTCTTGGGAGACTCTGTGGGAAGGGCTCTGTCCCGAGTTAATTGAGATGTTACAACTTCAACTCTCTTACAAACCTCACAAACTGGAAATGCTCTTTGCTCATTTACTGGCTGGCACAAAGAATCTTTGTGGTTTAGAGAATCAATAACCCTCTTTTGTTCAAAGCTTGATTTTAACGTGACCAAAAAGACACCGAGTTAGTAGACACTGAAGAGCTACCAGGACAGTGGTGACAAGAACAACAGCTTGCAGCAAAGCACAGACTGAGCACTACAGAGCACAGACCCATCTGCACAGACCTGAGAGAGGCTGCACATCTTCCACCCTTGTTAACTTTTGATTTAGATCACAAATCACTGCGGTAGCAAACTCATCCTCTGCCTGCAGGTACAACACTCGGCACAGCAGACCCTGGTCTGGTGGTGGCAGCTACTACAGCTTGAAGAGCTGCTCCTTCCCCCTCTCTGCCCAGTGAGGTATTTAGCATGGATGGTGATGCCTGCTGACCTTGCAGCTCTTGGTGAGAGGGCATCTTCATTCTAAATTTGAGTGAAGATAATGAAACAGGTCTTCAAAGAGGTGCCACTCCCACCAAACTGCAAACCCATCTGTTTCTTTTGATAATAGTTTAAAAAAAAAAAGCAGGTGCTAAGTTATTATCAGTGAAATTAGAGCAGGACTTTGACAGACTCAATTTGGTCTTTCCCACAATCCACTGTTTACATAAAATGAGTATTTGCCTGTGCTGTCCCTAATGACACACAAAGCCACCGCAGGAACATGCCACCCTGCAGACAGATCAGACAAACTCTCCAGGGGGTAAGGAGGGGGTGACAGTATGTATAAAATACCACAGAGTATGAACATGGGGTTTAAAATATTCACTTTTTTCTACATGAAAAACAAAAACTTCACCAGACTATCATTTAGGAAACCACTATCACGAATTAAGATATATTAAATATGGTCAATAAATTGCTGTATTTGTGAAAGTCTTTTCCATCACTTTCACTGTGAAAAACCTTTATGTTTCCTAGAAGAGCAAATTAAAAAAAAGCACTCACAGAAGTTGAAATAAATTAGTAGTAAGTTAACTATATATATACACCTATGAGACACTGGAGAGCTTACTCAACAGCAGCCAGAAATTAAGTGCCAGGTGCAGAGTCACTTGTAAAGAGGGACTTGACCAAGACAGGGATGGTAAAACCACAACCTCACAACTGCTTATTACAGCTGATGAATGTAGGCAGATGATCCACCACACTGGGTCTATCAGGAAAGGTACTAATTCCTCTTCTGGGCACGGACACGTGAACCCTACTCACACCAGAGGATGCTACTGCACGTGGACGAGGAGAAGAGCACACAAACCCCCTGGGTTCAGGAAGGCTGACACTGGGCAAGGGGTGGAGAAGGCAAAAATCCCAGGATGACCTCGTTCCTTGAGACACCAATGAAGAGTTCACCACTTGACTTAGTCCCACACAAAGGGAAACTCAAAGTCCTGCCCTGGGAGGAGTAACTCCATGCTCGGTACTCGGAGCTCACAGGCTGCTGGCTCCCAAAAGCAGCAATGTAGGGTAACAGGCTGTAATTAGCATTACTACTTGTAAGTCAAAGCTTGGCACAGCAATTACAGCTACACAGCAGTCAAATCTGCAAGGAAATTACCAGAATTATCCATAGTTTAGATGAACTTTCTACCCTTTCAATCAATAAAGTGCCATTAACAACCTATCCCAAGCTCCACATGGTTTATAGCGCTGGAGCATCGGTGTGGCCATGGCCCAGTCTGCAGCCTGTTAAGGATATTCTCACTCTATTTTATTAAACTTTAGTTCACTGAGACTTTGCTGGGAAGAGTCTGACAAACCCCTAACTCTGCAAACTCTGACATTTCCAACCTGAGAGCCAAAGGGAGTGTCAAAGCTCCACAGAGGTCAGGTTCTAGACTCTGATTTATTATGGCAGACACATACCTGGAAATATTTTCCATTACTTTTATCACTACCTATAAACTGCTAAAGAAAAGGATACAGACATTTAAAGAGCAGAAGAAACACAAAATTCAGAACTCCAAACATTTCAGACTAGGTTATGTTCCAGCTAAGAAAGCCTCCAACCTTCAGGGTGAATGCCAGGATCCAGCTTCCAGCCCATCCCTGACTTTTACACCCCCAGAGCAGGTGTGGGTTGTCTTAACAGAAAGGAAGGAAAATAAAATTTAAAAAAAAATCCAATTTGAAATCTCCTGAACCTTCATCACAGGTTACACCCTGGAATCAGCAGAGGTAAGGAAGCATCATGTCTTCACCAAAGTTTCACTGCAAACTTTCAGAGATTTTTTTTTTTAAGACAAACTCATGATAATTTGGCATAAAAAGCAAAATAGTTACTTTTTTTTGGCAACTTATTAAAATCACAACTTGCACAAAGAAAGATGAAAAGTGCCAGGAGCAAAGTGAGCGCTGGCATCCGCAGCAAAAGCGGAATCTATTTTGTCCCTCCGGACTCAATTAGTTCAAATTTACAAAGAAAGGCACCCATAAAGATGTTAAACATTAACAAAACTTCTGTTAGCTTGCTTGAGAATTAATTTTAATTGCAAGCTCCGCTTCATACGTACTCCAGGGTTGCAAAATTTAATTAGTTTTGTTATTCTTCCCACAAAATATTTCCAATATATTAATTTCAAATTTTTAAAAAAATAAAATCAATAGTTCCTTAAGAGATGTAGTAAATGTATAGGTAGATATATAAAATATATATAAATAGAAAACATGTTCTGAACCACAGTCACTCAATGTGAAACTACTTCTGAGAGTTTCCTGTTGGGGGTTAGTGGAGGATGGCCCAGACATACTGAGTAGCAATAAATACCTCCTGGTTTAAAACTTTTCCTTTTCACAGAGAATGTGATGACATAGATGCTTATGAACTTTCTCCTCTCAAAAACTGAGCAAGAAGCTCAAATCAGAGCATGCATTAACTGCGCTTAAAAAGCTGAAAGGATTTTTCCCACGAGCTTTCCTCTACCTGCAGTAATTGCCCAGGCATCAAGCGAAGCAGCCAGAGCTGCCCAAGCTTTTCACACTGGATGTTCTTACAACCAGGAACCACTTCCCACAGAACATCTAACACAGCCCATTAACTCCAACAAGAACCCAGCCAGCCTTGGAAAATCCCCGTGGCTGGGGCTGCGGTGAGAGGCCCGTCCACTTCTGGCACCACTTGAAAGCAGCGAGATGCAAAACCCCCGCGCGCCTCACCGGGACGGTCAAGCAGCAATGACCCACACACTGCACCAGAGCAGCAGCTCAGCACCCAGCAGCAGCACCCAGAGTGCCAGGGAGCCAAGGTGGAGGGAGGTGGAATAGTGCCCAGGCAGCACAAGCAAAGCCAGAGGAACAGAGGAATCCTGAGCATCACCCAGCACAAACTCCCACCCTCTGATTCAGCAACTCGCTGCTCATCGAGGGGGGGAGGCAGGCTTGAAGCAAGCACTTGGTTGGTCTGTCCCCCCCCAAGCCCCACTGTCACTCTGGGTCCTCTGCCACCCTCATGAAGCAGTTTTAATACCAGTCATCTAACACTGCTCTGGCTGGCAAGAAAACTGCGTTCAAGAGCTTCCCTTGAGTTTTCCCTTCCCTTTTACTTCAGGCTCTAGAAATTCCAGTACGGCTTTAAAACAAAAAAAAAAACCAACCCAAAAACCAAAGGGTATTTGTTCAAAGTCACACAAAGCATCTGTGACTGGGAAAAAACCAGCCCAACCCTCTCTGCCCAGCAGTCTGCCTCGAGCACAGGGCACCGCTCCAGGATCGATGGTGTTAATTTATTCTGTTACATTACAGAGCGAACAACCTTATTTCAAAATTCCTTCGTGCCAGCTCCCAGCCTGAAGCACTTTTATTTTTTTTCCCCTTTTAAGAACAGCTGACTTATCAAAACCAGGTTTTTCTAACAGAAAACCACAAGCTAAGCCACATTATGATAATTGAAGCAATTAATTACTTTTATGCCTTTCTTTTTAAGGGAGATCTTTAATGCAGGTAATTCTGACTAAAAGAGCCAATTTGAACTGCTCCATCATTTAAAAGTCGATTATAAAAATTAATTTAGAAGGTGCAGCACGAAGACAAAGGGATAAAGGAAACCACACAGAGATGGGTATTTCCCCTGGGCTCCAACTGGGAGGTATCAAACCAACGTGTCTGGTTTGGAAGCGAGGAGAAGGATGATCAAGTTTTCAGGTAATAAAAGCAGCTCTTCACAATTTACTGACATGAGTCAAACCGCTGGGTCACTATTTAATATCATTTAAATCAAGCTGCTCCAGAAGTACTCACACTTTGGGGAGGTGTTGGGTGCCATCTCCAAGGCTTCTGACATTCCCAACTCAGGTGCCATCCCCTCAACAGAGACTTAAAATCAAGGTCGAATAGAAGTAGGATAAACTGGTTCAAATGGACACGAACTTACTGTGCTGATGGCACTGGGAGTGCTGGCAGGGAAGCAGGAACTTTTGTTTTCCCTTTCTGGGCTTCTACAATTGCTTGATGAACAAAACCAACAGCAGAGCATTGCCATGCCTCTGGTTTTCCAGAGACTTGGAAAATTCCAGCTTGCTGTGGCCAGGAATACAGCCATTAGACATTAGCTGTTGACAACAGTTTGTCTATTACTAATGCTCTGATATTTACTGATGCCCTGGCATCTTCCTGATCTCTGCTATAAATCCAGCCACAAGAGAGGTCCCTGGGAGGAAGAATCAAAACATCCATACTGTAAAACAGCCAAGACTGTCAAAAACAAGCCCAGCATGAGCTAGAGAGATCACGACCTGCCGTGACAAAACAAAACGCCGCCAAGACGCAGCAGCAGCACGACACAGCAGCCACACGAGCCAAACCCATCACTACCTTCCCCCATCGGGGCTCTGGGAGGGCTGATCAGATCTCTGTGTATGAGATATCAAAGGCATTAAGAGGCAAGATACAGAGATCAAGCACATGCATTTAATAACCAATAGTACTAGTTAGCAGCAGTGCAGGCTCGAGTCGAGCGGCACGTGAGACTGGGAACACGTCTGTGCCACCAGCCATCGGCAGCAGCATCTTCTGGGGTAGAAAGTAGCACCCTGGACTTGAAGCAGCGACACAGGTACCCAGCTGCAAGGAAACTTGTAGAATTCCTTGTTCTCTTCTGTGCCACAACAGAAATCACTCACATTCCCTGAGCTCAGAACCAGGTTTTGGACTAATTCCTTCAGGAAACATCAGGCCTTGAAGGGCACATCGCGCACGGAGGATGCACAGCTCAAGTCTGCACCAACTAAGATCTCAGACCAGGTGATACCACATCAACCAGCTCTGAACTACTCTCAGGCCTCTCACTTCCACGCTTTGTTTTCAACTCTCTGCTCCCAAATTCAGGAGCAGCCTATGAACAGCTCACTTTTAGAAGCATCTCATGGGTCAGGAACAGAAGACAACACATCTGCACACATTGAAGGAGTGTCAGCCTTAGAAGAACCCCAAGAACCTGTTTCAACCCACAGAAATATATTTAAGTTTTGCACTATCCAAGTAGTCTATCCTGCACCTGAACACCCAAAGGGAAACAAGATGCTGGCGAGCCAGCTCTGCACTAAGACCAAGGTCTCCAACTCCAGTCGCTTGCATTAAACAAAACACTCAGGAGAGAAAAACCTCAAAACAAGACTATCCTCTGACCAGCTCAGGGCAGGTTACTGCCCAGTTCAGTTCTCCTGAGACCTGATCTGGTGTATTACCTGATAAACCTGCTGGTAGTTTGGTATTGCCAGTTCATAATCCCAAATCTCAGTTTCAATAGGAAAAGGTTGAACGAAAGGGCTTGAATACCCAGCGAGAGACAAAGGTGTGGTGATGAGCTGCTCACCCACCATGGCAGACAATGGAAATAAATCCAACAGGGAGGGACATCCTTCCCATCTAGAACTCAGTTTGCTGCCAGTTCACTACTTAGCCATCCATATATTGATCCAACTCTTGTTTACACAGGAGAGACCGATTTCAGAGTGCCTGGCACCAGGAGAACTCAGGGGCCTCCTACACACCACTCCTGCCATTCCTCATGGCTGGAAGGGGCTGATCTGACACCTGCTAGACTACACTTTGTCTAAGAAGCAGCAAAGAAAACACATATTGCACCCTGTTAACCTCAGCAGCCAATAAACACCTCCTAAAGCAGCCTCTGTATAGACATCTCTTCCCTGCATTTCATGCATTTAAATATAGTTCTAGAGACAAGCTGAAAGATCAGGCTGGGGAGATGCAAATGACCTGAGACCTGTCAAGGAATAAACATCAGCCCTCTGCAGGTTATGCAAACCATGCTCCATGCAACGCTTCCCCAACTTCAACAAACCAGCATATAATACAAACTGGAAGGGAGTTGCAGTTTAATCACAGTACATGAGGTTCATTAGCATCAGACATCTGAAACAATCAATTAAAACAAGAGATGAACTCAGGACCAAACCCAATCTATCAGCTGTGACATCCACCTCCAGACACGGAGAGCTACAGCGACAGGACACAGGTGAGAGGCAGCTGCAGAAGGAAAACCCACCAGGCAAAGATCTTTCTAAATGTATTTTGCAAAGCAGGTGACATCTGAAAACAAAGTACTCACATTCTGTAACACAGCTTGTAAACCTAAGCAAGCAGCCATGCACAGGCCTGCAAAGGAAGCCCAGAAGAAAGAGTCTTTAAAAAACCCATCTGCAGAAAGTGTCTCTGCTCTTTCACTTTGAAGTTGTAGATAAGGTGAGCAGTGTAAAACACGACTATTATCAGCTGCAGCAGACAGATTTGATGCACCAATCCAGTTCCCCTGCAAAGGGAGGTCCCTCTGCAGATGCACATCCTCAGCCAGCTTACACCACGGCAGAGCCTCGCGCAGAAAGTGCCAGGAGTTGGGAGTTCAACAAGGGGAAATGCAACAGGCAAGGCAGAGACATCTCCTGGAAGTGCCTTTAAGTCAAGTCAGGGATCTTTCCCATCAACATTTGCCCAAATTCTGGCTTAAACTGGGAAAGCTCAGTGTCCTGCTGTAGCAACGGAGGAAGAGACACGGTGTTTTCACGAGGACCCCACTGTCCAACTTTTTACAACCTGTGACATCATTTGCACTTAGGTAAAGTCACCCTCCCCTTCCAAGGTCATGTCCAGAAGGTACTCTTGAGATTACTGGTATTTCCCAGACCCCTCTGCCAGTTGCATTACAGTAATTTGCATGAGTGCAATTGTCTGTCTTTAAAAAAAAAACAAACAAGCTTGTTAGCTTGCAGGTATTGAGTGTTCTTGCAAACAAGCCTTTATTCCAACACATGTTAGCATCTGGTACAGAAATAGCTAAATATTAATTTCTTCATGTTCATGAAGAATTAAAAAAGCTATAAAAAACCCCAAACCCAAAATATAAATAATAATCCTTTGAGGATTTTTCCCACTGGCATCCCACAACTCATCCCCTGAGCTGCTGTCCCCCGCAGCACTGGCCTGCAAGCTTCTCCCTCTGCCTCAGAGGTGACCAAAGACCAAGGAAGGACAAACTTGGGTTAAAAAGGACAATTAAAACATGATCAGGGTAATTTTCAGCCTAAAAGCATCTTCCTCCTTGGCTTAAAGAGCTTGCCTGAATATTCATGAAAGGCACTCGACTATCTAGCAAATAGAATTAATCATATTAATGCATGGAAAAATAAGATTAGCCAGAAAGCGGTATATGAAATCTAATCATGTTTTATTGAATGAAACATGAGTGGGAGAGGTCATGAGGCCCTTTCATTGTAATTTGTCACAAAAGCCTCTCTCTGTGCAGCGCTCTGGGCAGGCAGTGGATCAGGCTGTGGGCAGCACACACCTCCCAGACAAGGACAGGCAGCTGGCACCAAGGAAAAGCCAGTGCTGCCACCGTGCTCCGGCACGCCACGACTCCGGGAACACGTACGCTCAACGATGGAGCACTGGGGACCTGCCTTGCCTCCATCAGCCCTTTCCTCTGGAATCCCCCAGTTATTTCTGGGGCACAAGAGGCTGAGGACAACATGCAATGCTACTGGAACTACTTTGTAGCAGGCACTGCCCATCCTTCAGCTTCAGAACGGCAATGGAGACGCTCATGAGGCTCCTGCGTTCCCTGGGGAAGCAACCGGCTCTACCCTCAGCATCACGCCCGCTGCTTCCCACCATGGAGAAACCGACTCACTGACCTACAAATTCCTGATCTTTTTTGTGGATTCACACCGAAACCCAGCTTGAAGTGCAACACAGCATGTGGCAAAGGCTGGCACATCCCAGAGAACCCACAGAGCCGTGCCAGGGGCAGCCTGGCAGCACCACCGCATCCACGTAGGGAGTTTGCAGGCACCACATGGGTTGGCTGCGTGAAGAGGGATGGTCTGGTTTCTGACAGACTTCCCCAAAACATCATCTCCAGACATTAAACCATCCACCCAAAACGGGGTTTGCAGTGAGACTTTTCCCACTAAAGCAATGTTTTACAGCTTCAAAGCCTTTGCTGGATTTATTTCCAATTAAAAGCTCTATGAACATTCTAAAGGAAAACCAAAATAATTAAACAGTACTAGTCAAATAGGAAGTCTATTTTCCCAATCCCAATGAAGATGTATCTGATATTTAAACAGGGATTTCAAAGGAGACTTCTCTTTTATTTTCCCCCATTCCCAGTCCCATGGAAGGCATCAGCATGGAAGAACAGCATCTGAATATTACACATTAAGCATCCATGATTTACCTACTTCTCACAGTAACGAACCTTAATTCATCACCCAGAACAGAAAACTTCCTCACTTGCATTACCTAGGCTCCAACCAGGGATGATAAGTTGTTTCAAGACACAACTCCAGGTTCCAGCCTCACACACCCCAGGCCAGGGTAACACTTGCCAGCTCTCAAATAAAACCAATTACTGACTGGGGGGAGTAAAACAAGGAAGCGGCAAGTGCGAGATTGAAATCATTTTGAAGCAGCCATCAGGCAATCTGCTTTCCTGAATCCCTGCAAGGAAAGGCAGCTGCTGGGGAGGACATGGGGATGGCACAGTAGAGAGGGCCCCTTCTCAGCTCCCCCACACGTTGGGCAGTTGTTTATTGCAACTCAAAGCCTGCAGAGTTCCTGCAAGCCCCCTCCTTGGAGCGGTGGCGGCAGCATCGCTGTCAGCACGGCAGCGTCGGGCGCAGACCCAGGGCTCCGGAGCTGCAGTGAGGTGGCTGGAGGAACATGACAACACACACCTGATTCACAAGCCCTTTGGAGCCAAAAACCTTCAGTAGACATTGACTGAGGTCTGAGATGAAAATACATGCTGAAAGCTCCGAGACAGCTCTCTAAGGATCAGAAGATGCTTTGATATAAAGAAAATAGGTTGGTTCATTAGAAGCACATAGAGAGAAGAGTTTTTCACCAACTGACGTTGCCATCATCTGAAAGAGTGACCTTCAGGAACACAGGTACTCTAATCTCCTGCAGGTAGAGCACAGGATGTGCTAAGAGATTAGTCTGGCCAGTGCTATAGAATAACTGGCATCAAGAGGGAAGCACAAAGCACAACTCTCATAGCAGAAATTTAATGTGTATTAGAAACCACTTAGCAGACAGACAAGGGTGGTGGGGAGGGAAGGGTCAACTGCAGATAATGACAAGGAAAGAAATGAAGGCAGCAACAGTTGTGAAGAGCTGTGGAAATGTAGGTGATTCTTCCAACCATTCCTCTGCCAAACTCATCTCTGCAGAAACACGGCGACAAGAGGGAAGTTCTGCGACGTTTTTCCAGTCTCTGCACGGGGCTGTCTGTCTGTCAAGGGGAAGCACTTGAACTGGCAAAACCCACAGCCACAGTCAGTGGAAGTTGCAATAAGAAATGAAGAAACACAATTCAGTTCAGGTGGAAACAAGCCCCAGTGGGTTGTAATTCAGAAGGATGGTGACAGCCTGGATTGCACAGAGGAAGGGGATGAGCAACTGCAGCAGGTTTCACTCCCAAACCATGGGGAAAATTTTATAGGTTTGGCTAAGCAAGCTTGAGACTTAGAAAACAAGGACCCAGTGTCAAACAAAGGCATAAATTCAAAAGAAAATTACATTCCCAGGTCAACTCATGACTTCTCAGCATGATATGGAGGTGCTGTGCAAGGGAACACCCTGTTTCAGCTGAGCTTAAGCAAAAAAGATTATACAAAATACAGTTATGGAGGACAAGGGGGAGAAGAAGGTTAACTGCTGCACTAGAAACTAATAGAAGGCTGAGGAACAGACCAAAAATGTTCTGTGCCTTCTCATGCTATAGTATTTTTGATCTGGAAAACAGCACATGATCATACAGCTGTAACAGGATTATCTCTCATAGCCAAAAGCCCAGTCCCTCCTACAAATTTGGACAGTGCAGTTTTATCTCATGAAGCTCATTCACTTGGCAGGAGCAGAAGTTTCCAAATAGTTTCACTGGTGGAACAAATAACCCTGGAGCACTGTTCTGGGAGGAAGGGCCATCCTTTGCTCCCTACCTGTTCAGCAGACAAGCACTGAGCTACCAAAGGGAGGTTGAGGCTGGGACACATCTGCCCCAGAGCAGGTTTGGTGGCATCTAGGACCAGCCTGGAGACTTCCTCATCAGAGACTGTGGATGTCTCAGGCTTTCAGCATATTCTCAGTGTAGCTGAGCACCACAGGGATGCTTCACCACTGACAAAGCTGTAAACCAGGTACCAGGAAAGAGCTGTAATCAGCAGACATCCCTGTGAGCATTAGCTGAGGGATTTAGTCAGCTTGGAGCAGATGCTGACACAAAGCCCACGATAAACAGAGCTCAGCCCCCCTAAGGACCGGAGACGAAGCTGCTTTGAGGGATTTTCTTCTTTTACATGTATTTAGAGAGAAGAATCTCATTAATCCTGTCAGACCTTTCAGCTAATACAAAATGAGGGGGTAGAGAACCCCAAGTCTTGGAGACAACCATCAGGGAACAGTGACACTAGAGAAGACAGATGCCTCTCCACATCCTTGCCTGGACAGAGAAGGGCTGTGATTAGGATGGTGCTCCAACTGCTGCCAGCCTTCCACCTTCCCAATCCAGCCTGGAGACCTCCACAGTGTCCTCTCTAATCTGATGGGCTCTTTTTCACACCGCTACTTTCCTCCCCTCCTGTTCTCTGCTCAGCAGAATTTTATTTCTCACCTGTCAAAGAAACCTAAACCCCAGGTCCCCCGACAGAAGCTGCGACAGCAGTTAAAAGAGCTGTAAACGTGTTATTTTATTAATACACCTCAAATAGCTACTCAACCTCTACTGCTCTGCTTGACATATGGATGCTCAGACTGCAGTGCCCTCTCCCTTTCAAGACTTACTGCGGGATTGGGGTCAGGGACCACACGAAACCCGCGCAGGGATTCTC
Source organism: Heliornis fulica (assembly GCA_013399135.1). NCBI lineage: Eukaryota > Metazoa > Chordata > Aves > Gruiformes > Heliornithidae > Heliornis > Heliornis fulica. Next base: position 48,829 of record VXBZ01001284.1, read on the forward strand.
CGGGGAGCGGCGGAGATCAACGTGCAGCACAGTGGATACAGCCACTGCTGAAGGCAAGAGGGTTAAGGGAGCCTGGCTTGTAAAAAAGCAAAAAAAAAACCCACTAAAGCATCTATTTTTAATAGAGGGGAGGGTGAACAGCAGTGCAGGAGGTTTTTAGTGAGTGGAGGCCAAGTCAAGCTTGCTTAATGTGCTGAGTAAGTGGTCTCGTAAATGTTCCCATGACATAAACATTCCACAGCTTGAAAACGTGTATGGATTACACTCCAGATGAAATTTAATTTCTTTTATTTGTGTACATCTCCCAACCAGATTAAAAATATTTATGATGCTCAGGAAATGAAATATTTAGCTGCAAGATACTTCAATAGAACGGTTTATTTGGCCGTGAGTCTATCTGCTGTATTACTGATAATTAAAAACCAGGTTTCCAGAGACAGAGCGGGGAAAAAAAGGTTTTTAGCTATATTTTCAAGCTGAATCATATCAACATGTTTAAAGTGGAGATATGAGCTCCAGTTTTTCTCCCCCCTACGGGCAAAAATTATTAAATAATGGGGAAAATGAGTCATCTGAATTTAATTACCAGGCTCTGAGTTGTGAAGGCCAGCTCTGAAAAACGAAATTCAAAATAAGACTCCGTAATTCTGCTTATGGGACTGCAAAGTTGACTTCTCAGGAATACTAAATGAGGTCCCTCTGAACTGACTGGTGTGTTTATCTTGCCTGGGTGTATTTCATGGCACTATAAAAATACAGGATTAACCTTAAAAATAAGTAAATAAACCGAGAGCAGCAGGTTCTGCGAGCCCAGGAGGGGATGCTGGTCAGCACGACCGCACGTCCACGGCTGCCACAGCTCCCCAGGTTCATCCAGCTCCCCATGAAACACACCTGGAGGAAAGGCTTCGGTGAAGATGCAGCACATGGGCACACAGGGGGTGGGGGAGGAAGGAAATACATCATCATCCCTGCTGCCAAGGCCCCAAAACCCATCTCTGCCCAACACACAACAGCCACTAAATCTCTTTTTGCAAGACTGTGTCTGCACTCACATCATACTGGAAGCCAAAGGGCTCCCTTTTCCCATTTAAGTTCCACTGTGCTGTATTTATGGGTAGTTTGTTAATTTTTTTTTTTTCCAGCAGGTTCACTCTGACAGGCATTGTTTTATTTTTGATGTGACAAGACACAGTACTGCACTGGCAACACCTCCAGGCTGAATAATGTTTCTTAACTAGCTACATTCATCTTAACCACATAGCACAGATGACTGATCCTCGCTGCAGCACATAATGGCTAAAAACTAACCGTGCCCTAAAATATTAATGCATGCTAATAAAACCAAGGGATTTTTTATTTTTTCCATGAAACAGCAACATCTAATTTTCAACGGGGTCCTGGGAACAGTAAACAATTGGTACATGGCAAATGGCAAGTTCTCTCACATCAATACACCCCAAACACTCAAATCCTATTCCCCCATAATTGCCAGGCAAGTATAAATTACTTAAATGAATGTTATTTGTAGCTGCGACAGAATCCTCATAAAGAATCGTAATTTAACTTCCTGCTGATAATCCCAGGCAACACCTAATTATTTCAAACACCTAATTCCTCCCTTCCAGAGGGATGTTGGGTTTAAGACTACTCCCATGTGCTGCTAGTCAGGACTTTGAACTGTTTGCCTTGTTCAATCACAGCACCTCAATTAACCAGGGGCAGAGCTGCCCTTTGCTATAAAGGTGACACGAGCAGTGTGTCAAATTCCTTCTGCAACCCCTCACTTCAGACCTCACAGCACTGATCATCTGGGTTGTTCTTGCATATTGGAGCCAAATAAAAAAAGGAAAAACCAGTGTGGAATTTATTATAGATAAAAGCAGTATTTGAAAGCATTGCTCAAGCAAACAAGGGGATGAGAGGGGTATTGAAATTCTATTCAGAGCATCCTGGATAAAGGACAGGCTGATCTGTAGAAACATTTGCCACCAAGTTCATTAACAGTAAAATCAACTTTTCAGTGATGTATTTAGTAATAATCAGAAAACAATTCAGCAAAAAACCCAAGGTTTAAGCATGACAGCATTTCAGCTGGGTTTCTTGTGTTTTCAAGGGTTGGGCCTTTTAAAACCTTTATTTCTTCTAACCAGCAACACTGTGAAATCTTATTGCAGAGAATATGATGTAACATAAACAATAGTCACTGCAAAGTTTACCAGGCAAATAAAAAGCATCCCAGGGAGTCTCACTAGAAGGTAGCAGCTGGGAATAGCCAGAAACTACCTTCCTTTAGGCACAAAATTCACTCTGAACATCCTCCAAAGTCCAATCTCCCCACACAAGTAACCACTGGGCACTACATGTAGAGACCACCATGAAGTACAGCCCAAAGGAACCTACCAGAGCGAAGATCCCTCTGTTCCAGCAACTTCTAAAACATCATATCCATCTTCCAGCTGAAAATCCATGAAAACCAGAGCAATAGTGTCTCCAGGTTCAGCGAGAATAGTCCACGTGCAGTCTGCATTGTTGCCATACTCCAAGGGAAAGTGAGGGCTGGAGATAATTCCGCTCTGTCCCCGCAAAGTCCCGCCGCAAGCGTCGTCAGCTGGAAGGGAACAAAGTTATCACATCTTGCTGCAATGCACAAAGTGGTACATCAAAAAAAAAAAATAAGCCTGAATTCAAAGCAAAGCTTTAAAAGCCCCAGTGCTTTTGTCAGGGGTGGGAGGGTGTGTGTTTTACTACACACTATTAAGAGGCAAAGATGATGAGGGAAGCAAAATCCTACTAGGTCAGACAGTGTCTCCTGGCAAGTGCCAGCGTATTCCCCACCGAACGCTTTGCAGTGATTTGTTTGGACTAATTTTCAACACCCCAAGTGACAGACCTTCTACCACTTCCCTGGGGAGACAGTTCTCAGTCTAACACATCTGCTGTCCAGACACTGTTCCCTCAGATACTGCTGCCTGAGTTCTCTGCTCCATTCTTTAACTCCTCATTAGGACCCTCTGAGGTGTTTCCTGAACATTTCATCCCACCCATGTAGCCAGAAAAGCAGGAGGAAAACCACCAGGAACTCAGGGACTGGGAAGGGTTTCAGAGAGATGTGAAAACTCCCTGATTGCTGTGGGGAGAGGCTGGTTTCCCACTCACACAGAGCTCAGCACCCTCAGCAGCAGCAGAAACACCCCCAAGGGTCTGAATGAGAGGACACAGCCCTGTACTGAATAGAAACCCAATAGAAAGGGAGTGGAGTATCCCACACACCAGGCTTTACACACCTTCATTTGTGGTGATTTCTTAAGGAAATGGATGTTGTTACCAAAAACATAGTGGTAAAATCTTAACCACTTGTTCAGAAAACTAGCAGCGATGTTCCCTGGATATACACTGGATCTCTTCTTTGCTGCAGGTTCTTTCACTTTTACAACCTGATTTTTGTCAGCAGGAGCTGTTAGAGCAATTAAAGGAGGAGGATCTAAAGAAAACACAGGCAGGATGATAGAGGACCAGGCTAAGACAAAGGGACACTAGTTTGGGTGTGGGGTTTTTTTAATTAAAAGGGCGTTTTTAATCTCATTTTCCTTGAAAAATTCTCATCCCAGAAGGTATTTAATGGAAAATGAATCCTTTTCCCATCCACCTCTAACACACACTCCCTAAGTTTCTAGAGCTTGTTATTGTTAGAGTGTATTCTACAATCTTCTCAACTCTTACTCAACCGCCATTCAATTACTCCAGGCCCTGTGCAGTCTAAGCTGTTGTTTGAATTATAGTAAAACAGACCATTTTTAATGAGATTACACATATTAGATATGCTTTAAATGTAGCTTCTCAAACAATCTTGACTTTTCAGCTGGCTTATTCTTACTCAGCTGCCTACCAGAACCATAAACCTTTCAGTTCTACTTAAATTCAGCGAACAATCCGGGCACGGCTCCCTCCGCACGCATGAGAGCGGGTTACAGAACTGGATTCAAACCTTTCTAGATACTCTTTCGGTGCCTCCACATGCACCATTCTGCTTTGTTTGAAGTCAAGTGACCCAGGTGAGGGTTGTTCCTTCCCTGGTTATGCTGAAGGGAGGACAGCACTCTGGTTCTGCTGGGCTCTGGCCTCCAGCATCCCAACCGTCAAGACAAAGGTACAGCCAGACTTGTGGGACTCAGCTTCAGACACCAGTTAGATTAAATGGTCTCATTTCATCTTGCCAGCACAGAACAACTGTGCAGAAAGAGTGGAAAAATGCCTAAGATGGAGGAACAAAACCATCCTGGGAACTTCTGGCACACATCATCACAGAGCTGGGATGTCAGCTTAGTCCAGATTTCACAGTCTGACCCAGACTCACTGAGGACTTCTAGTCCTCAAGGCAACTTTTCGAGTTACACAAGGACTACACAAGGCAGAGCTACCCTTCCCTGGGCAGCCACAGCCACCACCAGCTCTGTGCTCTCCTACCTTGCAGCTCAGCATGGAGATAGCACTCACTGCTGCTTTGCTGCTCCCTGAATGAGATCACCACCATTTTAATCCTTCCTGCCACACAAGCAAGAAATACAACTCACCAGAGCAGAGTCTGCACCAACTGAATTTATAGTCTCTTTTAGCTCGGCGTCCAAGAATCAATTTTGATATAACTGTGCTTTCAAAGCCACTGGCGAGCTGCAGCACCAGCTCTGCAAAGACATTTCACCAAGCCATCTCTCTGCATCTGGAATTCCTTCCTACATCCCTTTCTTCATTGAGATTTTGCTCGTGGTTTTGCTTTTTATAAAGGACAAAACTGTGCTTGGAAGCGGAGAGTGGTGTAAAGGGAGTGCACACGACTGCCAGGAGGAAAAAGTGGTGGAGCCAGAGCTCTCCTTCAAAGCTCCTCAAACACAGTTCTTTCCTATTCTTTTTTTACAGGCACTTCCTTGCATCTTTGAGGATTTCAGTGCACGAAGACTGGAACAGAGACAAGGCTACCAATGCACAGAAAGGATGGAAGACAAGCACAAAGCAAAGGGCATAAAGAAACCAGAGGAGGGTATCGATTCACGTGGTATAAACGCTGTTTTCAATGCACCCCACACCTCTGCCATTGTGCTGGGGTGGGAGTGGGGGGCATGGCAGAGTCTCCAAGCTGAGCTCTGTGCCTTGCACTGATATTAGACAAGTCTATTCCCAAGACAGCAGCTCCTGAGACTCCAACACCTGCCCAGTACAGAGTCTGGACAGAGTCTGACCCAGCAGTGTGACCAGTCTCCAGCTCCCCTCAGAACACAGAGATATGAGTGCACGCAACGAGCTTGCAGGTGATGGCTACCACCACACCAACACTAACAGAGTTAATTATCAGCTATGTGGGCCACTGAGATCTTTGCTCTCTCAAGGAAATACGTATTCTACAGGCTGAGTTTTGGAGACAATCTCCTCCCTGCAGAAGAAGGTGTAAATCTGTGTGTCAGCACACTCATCTTCCTCCCTTGTGACAGCCGCAGTCTGCGTCACCGGCTCATCGGCCGAGCGCTGACGTCTGACTGCTGAACCCTCCTTGGACAGGAGGAGAGCAGCTGGTTTCCAAACTCAGCAAGTGGATTTGCAGACCTGGCTATGCTACCTCCTACCTCCTGGAAAAAGATAGCAGGTGTTTCACGAGAACATTTCTGGTTCCTGTCTCCAAACAGCCCTTGAAAGTTTTACTTGAGGTGAAGCCTTGTAGGACCAGGATCAAACCGATTAAGAAGGAGCAGCTGCCTGCAGGGACCTGCAAGCACATCACTGCTGCACTTGATAAAGCCTGTGCTTTGCTGCCATTAGAGCAGTTCACACAGCATTGCTAACAGAACTGAATACTCCTCCATCTCAAGTGTATCAGATGCCACCATCACCACTGCTGGATTCGAGACTGAAACTGGTGGTGGTTTGTCCATTGGCAAAAATGGACAGTGATTTCTGGCCAGAACCAGGACAGTAGTAAAAGTTTGGCATTTCAAGACAAAAATGGTCTTTTAACCGCTCTGTCTCAGGGATCACAAAAGTTAAAATGATGCCAATCCTCCAGTTTCATGACTTCACCTCTTGCTGGGTCTGAATTTAACTCCCTCCTTGCTGAGGATGATGACAAATGCCTAATATCAAGGCAAGGGGGACAATGCTGCCTTCCTCCAAAGGAAAGCTGCTATCAGAGAAATGCTGGAGGACACACTGGTCCTTGATGTAGGTATTTTCCTTCCCTTCCAGAAAGGGCATTACTTCTGCACTCTCAAGGTCACACCTCAGTGAGTGTTTTTCCTCCACTCACTTCCAATGGAATCGGTGGGGTGGAGCTTACAACGAGAGTCCCAATTCAAAGCAAAAGCAAAGAATCATTATTGATCACACTAAGATGGCAATGGTGGCTGTCCCTCTCCACCATCAGCTTGGCTGTATGAACCATTCCTTCAGAGGAATAATGCCCCCTTGTTCCCCAAAATAGCAGGTAAGTGTGTAAGAAATACACTCAACAGCACACATTGTGTAATTCAAGAGAGCATTAGAAAACGCACGAAGCAAACAATATTTGCTCACTTGAAATTCAAGATTTATGCTACAGCTTAGAACTGCTGATTGATTGCACAAGCAGAGTCAATAAAAAGAATCAATATAAGATGCTCTGCTGAAGTACACACGGAATTGAGGGGAAAAGACTTGAAAGCAGCAGCAACTGTTTTGGTATAACAACAGAGACACTTGTATATTTACAGACTCCCTGGTCCCTTGTGGCATGAGAATCTGCAAGAAGCTCTCTATACCAAGGATAAGTAAAATAAAGGGATCTAAGTTTTCCTACCCCAAAAGAACTTGCTGGAAAGCCTTTTCAAACACACACCAGATTCTCATCCCATACAGCATCATCCCCTGTCCATGGCTGCCAGCCCCACTGCCAGCACACGCTGGGAGGAGCTGTGGGCTGCTGGCAGTGGGGCTGGCAGCCCACAGCTCCAGCGGGGGAACCAGCCTGACACTGCAAAAGCAGAAAACCCAGTCCCATTTCCTGGTGTTTCTAGAAACCTGCACAGTCTTGGGTAGGGGCATTATCATGGGGATAAAACTCCAGCTTCCCCCCAACACCTCACTTTAGAGAGAGACACTGAAGTTAAAGGAGCTGTGCAACACTGAATACTTTGAGCACTTCATAACCTCCCCATGATTAACCCAAACCCCTGAAGCTTTCAGAAATCAAAAGAACCTCAATATTAACTACATCATGTTGACTTTTCAAGTCTTTCCAGTCAAGTCTGTGAAGTTTTTCCCCCACCTCAAAGCCCTCCCTAAACCCTGTTTCACCGTGGCTCGCTGCAGATGAGGAGAGGACACTTTACCTCTGCAGAAGGGGAGAGGAAAATCCCAGGAGGCACTGTTCTCCGAGCTGGCATGGCACGTGAGCAGTGCATGTCCTTCCAAGAAGAACCCTGGGTTGCAGCTGTATCTCACTTTGTCCCCGATGCTGAACGTGGTCCCCTGCTGAATGCCGTTCTGCAGCCTGCCCGGGTTTCCACACGTGTGACTCGGGAGAACTGCCAAAGAAAGTTGCTTCTGGTTAGGGAGAGGGCACTGAACCAGAGCTGTGGGGTGGAGGGAGGAGAACCCAGAGGGAAGGCTTGTCCCAAAGGAAATGCATCACTTACAATGTAATGAGCAAATAACCACAACACTCACTCTCCTGAATGGCACCATATGTCATCAGGCCAGTTACAGTTAACATTTAAGTACCATTTCTCATCTTATACATAATTTTATACATATATACACACATACATATATAAGGAAGCAAAATCATTCCCCAAGCAACTGAATCTGAAACAAGTTCTGCTCTTTCCTGACCCACTTTACCAGTCTCTAAGCAAAGCGCTCCCCTTCCCTACCCACCCCCCACGCAGCTCTATCCATTTATCACAATTACAGCTGATTAGAACCCAGAAATAACATCCCTATTTGCCATCATTTTTCAACAGACCTTTCCAAGGCACCTTGAAGGCTGCTGGAGTAAGTGACATCGTGCTACGCCACACAAGACAGCAAAACCTGTAATTAACAGCCACTGCCTAGACAAGGAGAGCAACATCTCAGCCCACGATGGTTTATGTTTCATCACACCAGATGTTTAACTAAAATTTCACAGATATGCATCAAACTGGACCCTGAACAACACAGTCAGGTGCAGCTCTGCTGAAGACAAAGTGGAGTCAACCAAAGTTTGCATCAGAAAGAACGTGGAATACTTGAATGCAAGTTGGAAGAGTTCAGCTACAACACGAGCAAAGCCTTAACTGATGCCTCTGCACAGCAGCTCCAGAGAATAAAGCTCTACTGGTTCCCACAAAACACTTCAAAAAGATCCACTCAAATCACAGCTTTAGAGCCCAAAATAAAATCCAATGAAGACAACTAAAAGACAAGAACGACTTAATCAAATTTGATTCAGGCATCTTGTATTATTGTTCTTTTTCATTAAGGCTGAAACATCAGAGGAAGGAAAACACGGCCATTCAAAGCTCAGCGAGAGTTTATTGTTGGAAACAATTTTTTTCAGGGGCATGAACAAAACTGAAGCAAAGGGAGGTTTAGTCTGCAGCTCTGGCAGGGAAAAGAGGGAGATTAAAGGGAAAATGATGTGCTAGCCCACACGGCTGCCTCGGAACAAGACAGAGCCAGAATGCCACGTAAACATGTGAAATAAAGTGTAAATCCCTACATGCTGATGCAGAGACACTGCCCTGCTGTGGATGGTGCTTTGGGACCAGGATGGGAACATCCCTGGGCATTCCCCCACCAGCAGCCCCGCTGCCCCTGGGGAGCCTGGGAGGGCTCTCGACAGCAGGCACACAGGCAGCATCCCTCGCAGCGAGGGAAACCAACACTGATCTGTAATGAACACAGGATTAGCCCTCCTGGATCCACAGACCACCCTGTTTCCTCCTTAACCCCCTTCCAGATTAAATGCACCCTTGCCACCTTAAACTGGATTAATTTTAGTGGCACACAGAGCTCAGCTCCTGCATCGCTCCAGGTTCACCCTCCCGCTCGCGGGGCTCCCGCCTGGGTGCGGAGCAGCTGCCTGTCCCACCGCCCCAGAGAGACTCTGGGACACAGCACTGGGCTCTGGCCACTCCACACAACAACAAGGGGCCAGGTACAAGCTCTGCCCTTTGCTCCCACCCCCAAAATACTATTTGCATCCTTCCACAAAGTGCCTGGAGCTGGGAAGTTCAGCAGCGACTTTCACATGGAAATATTAATGACCACGCAGGTTTTGTAAGCAGGGAGATACTATCAAAGATGTCAGATGCAGAAAGAGCAGTGTAGAACTAATGTTTCATTTTCTGTAATGATACTCAAAACCCCAATTTAATTAAATTACCAATGTCACTTTTTTTTTCTGTAAATGAACCAATTCCTGCTTTTATGCTTCCTTCCTTTAAAATTAATGACTTGAACTTTGCTATAAATAAAAATCTATCATTTTTAAAAGTCAATCTCTAACACTATCTGCTCTCTACTTAATGAACTGTGAAGAATCAGACAACCCTGACCTGCATCATATCTTAAAATTGTGCTTGAAAAACAGGATCTCATTTAAAAATTCTGCTTCATTTGGCTGCTTTAACTAAAACCTTGTTGCAGGACAGAGAGCGCACACGTGCTCCTGGGGGAAGGCAACATTAACTCCTTGGTTGCTTTAGATCCAGTGGGGTTGCTGCAGGAATCCATGAGCTTTGATTTTGATTTTAAGTAAAACAAGGCATATCTGGGGAAGACAAACTCTTCTTCAGTCTGCTGCAGAGAGAGAACAGCTTCCAAAGAGGTTGGTGCTACATCTAGAGCCGGGTTTAACACGAACCCGTACGAGGAGCTGCTGGAGTCATGTCCTTGAGGTACTTCACACAGAAGCTGAAAGCAGTGCTCAAGGAGTAACCCCTTCCCCTGGAGAGGGATGGGGAAGAATCAACAGACACAACATCTGTGCTTGCAACAAGACCCCAGCAGCACATCACGAGGTGAGAACCCAAACCGGCGGGTGAGGGTCTGGAGATGCCCTCGCAGAGCTCGCTCGGCACCGGAGGTTCACGCTGCCCAGAGCAGCAACCACTGTCACAGCGATGGATTTGTGACTCTACTCCAACATTCCTGAGAAGAGATAATATTACTGCTCATACTTGGCTGCCTCTAACAGCCAGACTCTCTGATTGCTTGAGAGATTAATAGAACTGTATTATTTACATCAGATGTCGCACAGAATAATATTATTAAAGCTTTGTCTTACCCATTTACCAATTCCACTGTAGATTAGTACCACGGATTGTTTTCCTCCCCATAAAAGCTTTGTTCCCAGCAATCAACATAATATTTTCCAGTGATTGTATGGAAATGAATGCAGCCACAGACCAGATTTGTACAGATGAATAGAAGGTCCTGTTAGTCATTTTGTAGCTAAGTGTGGTTTTTTTCCATGATGAATTTAGAGCAGTTTATTTTATTTGTCTTGATTTGAACAGCTGCCAAACTGTTATTTTATGACAAAAAAAGGGAAATAGGATTATTCTAAAGCAGTTGCACCTGGAGACCTCCTCAACATACCCCAAACATTGATATTCACACAGGCTGCCCTGGACACCCCTGTGCCACCAACACTGGGGTGTCACCATCATCAGGGTGCTAACTGCCAGCAGAAACACAAACAGAATCAGATCATTAAATGATCTCTGGAGAGCAGGTCAGGTGAGAACTACAGCTACAACAGTCCTGAGAGGTAACCAGAGACAGGATGAGCTGAGAGCAAGGCAGAAATGTCACCTCTTCAGCAAGGAATTGCCAAGGGTCAGGACATGGGTACATCAGCTGAGAATAAACCCACCAAAACCTACAACTCTCCCACTCCCTGCAGTTCTCAACCCATCCTTCAAATCCACTTATTCTTCAAGAAGAAACCTGTAGGGCACAAGACCAACCGCTACCAAACCTCACTTCCTTCCACTCCAGACTCTCTTTCTTGTTTTCTCTTGCCTTTCAGTCTGGGCTCCTTTTGTCTTATCCCCTGAACACCCACACATGCCATTGATTTCTGCCTCACCCTTCATCTCAGCCCAGCAGCAGCATCTCAGATCTTGCATGCTAGGTAGCTTTTTTGGAGTAATGAAGATGCATTTCCCTCATGGAGCTACTCTAGTGATATACCATATCCCAATCTATTAGTACAAGACCAGAGGTGAATTTCAGATTTCTTAGTGGAAAACTCCACCTTTGAGGAATTTCCAGCATCCACCCCTACGAACTGCTGAAGAGCAGCTGAAGAGCCACATCACCCAGAGCTCATCTGCATCAGAGCCTTCACGCCACTCACCAACTTCTCTTCCTTTCTGCCCTTCCCAAAGGCTCTCCACACTGCTCCCCTTGCCCAGGATCACTACACTGAAAGTTTTCAAAAGCAGCAGCTTTCAAAATGTAGAACTTGTCCAGCCACGTCTCCTTGTTCCAGTTCATTCGAAATTAATTAGTAGTTTGTAAGTCATTAGATGTGACTCAACACATCCTTGGACAGCAGCCCACCATCAAAACACATTCAGCCTAATTACACCAGCCCTTCCTAGAGCCCCAATTCTTTTCTGTTGGGAGACCAAAAAAACAAGACAAGGGGAGGATAAAAGCAAAGAGATGTTTCTCTTCTTGCTGACCACAGACACCCTGGAGTTACCTCACCACCTCAGGTGCTTTCAAGCAAAAACTCAGACACATCCCTGGCCTGCTGACCACTCTGAAGAGGAATCTTCCCTGTTTCCTATTCAAATTAATCTTCAGCTCCATCTTCTCTGTTTATATTGTTTGAATATAAAATAACCCAAACATTTAATACATCTAGTGACTCCATTCCAGTCTATTACCCTATTTACATAGCTAAGGGAAGCTATTTTATTGCTTGAATTATCTGTGGTAGTTTACGACAGATATTTCAATCTTATCATTGTTCTAACCTTGAAATCTTATCAAGGAGTGCAACTTTTATGATATGAGGCCATACATTATCTCCTCATTCCCAACCAATTTTCATTCCTAATAAAAAAAAAGAAAGCAAGCAAGCCATGCCAGAGCAGGCACTTACAGCTCCTCAATACAGTTATTACAGCAGGAATAATTTATAAATCCCAGTGAGAGGATGCTACATGGAGCAAGCAAAATAACAAAGCCATTGACCTAAACTTCTTGGCTCAGTCATCACTGCACACTCACTCCTCAATTAATCTGCCCTATGCTTTTTTCAATGCTTCTTTCCATTTTCCTGCACTTTCTGAATCTAGTGAGAGCTGGAAGGAAACACATCCAAGGAAATCAGAATGGTCTTCTGCAAGAGCTCCAGGCTGGGCAAAGCAATACCTCACTCAGAAGACAATCTTGATGAGACCTGTTACCTTCCTAGAAACTCAAGGAGAGGAACAGACTCTGTAAAGTCCAAGATGTCCATCACAGCTTCAAAAATTAACCAACACTCCTGTGTGTGGCATGGTCGGTGCAAAGGGGAATGTCGACAGGATGGGGACATCCACATCCCCTGATTCCTCTCCCTCTTCATCCATCACTTTTGGGCCAAGGTACCACAGGATACTCCATGACTATTTAATATTTTCCAACAGTGTTTTGGAGCAATCTGTTTTAGTTCAGAAGAGTTTTAACCTTCAGAGTAAGTGTCCAGTGTGTGCTACAGGAAAGGAAATAAATGGTATCTTTTTCATTTCATTTTATCCTTTTTTATGTCATGATTCATTTCCAGTAGAGCCAACAGAGATAAAGCTAAATGGAAACTATTTTTTCCCCTCTAATATTTCTTTGTTCACTAAAAACCAGCCAGATAGTTACTTTTGGATAATAACAGACCAGAACAGTTCATCATCCATCTTCTTTGTGGTAGTAGTTCTAGGGCTTTTTTGGAAATTCATTTTCACTTTTCAATTTACCTTCCTGGAATGAGCTACAGCAACTTCAGCACAACTTCCAAGAGCACCGCGCTCGCTCCGAGAGGATCACCTGAGATTTGATTTAACCATCCCACTACAGAACTGGCAAAAGATTCAAACCCTGAAATCAGCAAGATCATGGAAGACAAAGCAACAGCCATCCCCATGTATCTTCAAAGATGCAGTGAGCAGAGACCCTTAACACCTGGGGCTTCGTGGCACTCGGCATTTCTACTTTAAAATAAATGTCAGTGCTCGCTGAGCCCAGCAGAGGAACCCCAACTAGAACAAAGATACAGATACCAAAGACTGGCTCCAGAAACCTTTTGCTGGGCCCTGAAGAACACCATCACACTGGCTGATGCCTTGCTCCCAGACCATCCCAAGCTGGGATGCTCTCCTGGCTCAGGAGCCTCATCAACCAGGCACTCGAGGACGTGCTTATCTCTGCGAACATGCTCTGGTCTACAGCGTAGCGACACTCGAACACAACCTTCATGTAAAGTGTGTGGTTAAGTGTTTTGCTTAGCAGGAAGGGATTTAAGTGTAGGCTTAAAGGTTTCATCAAACTGGCATTTAACAGCTGTGGAGTTAAAAAAAAAACTTCCCCAGGGATGAGGGTGGTTTTACATTTGTTTTCACTCTTCCTCCCTGCACTAAGGTTAACCATTCCAAGGGAAACGAAGACCTGCATCTTTCTGGAAGATAGAAGACAAGCCAAGGAAAGCAAGACTGCTGTGGTTATCAGCACCAGAAGACAACTGCAGGAACCAAACAGAAGCAGAATTAAAACTGNAAATCTTCCATCTTTCTGGAAGACAGAAGAAAAGCCAAGGAAAGCAAGACTGCTGTGGTTATCAGCACCAGAAGACAACTGCAGGAACCAAACAGAAGCAGAATTAAAACTGCAGCCCTGGAGAATTCAGCTGCCATATCAGATGAAGCACCTCGCTCCCCTGTGCACACCCAGACTGAAAGCCAAGGCATCAGCGTGACAAGAGGGTGTCAGATCCAGAAACCCAGATCTGAACCAATTCTAACTAGACACTGGGTGCCAGTGTTGGTCTGCTCTGCATTTTTCTGGAGAGTGTCCCTGGACAGAGAACACTCTTTGTTCTGTTAAAAAAAAAAAAGCCACTTCCAACTTTAGAGACTACATTGTTTATCTGCTTATTGATCTTCTCCAGCTATTGGCCCATTACCCAGAAAGAGGAATTGTAGCCAGCTACACCCATTTTAATAAATATTTCACAGCAGACAAAGGGCATTCACCACAACACATCATCCCTGGGTTTCTCAGCCACTTCTCTGGAAGCAGCAGGTATCAAAGCACAGGCAGGAGCAGCCCCTGCCCAGTAACCCGGGGTGTTGGTGGTCCCCAGGTCTCACCTACGGCACCGTGTGATGCCCATGCCCAAACACACCGACCAGACGAGTCTTTGCTTGCTTCAGCTCTCAGGCAGCTCTGTTTTCCTTCTACTAGAAGCTTCCACATGTCTTTCCTACCCCTCTCTCCAAGTTTTCAGAGGCAGCTGGGGATCACACCCCCACGACAGACTGAGTTAGCTCACAGCTACACCGAGGTTAAACCGTGAGTAACCCATTTCCTCAGGACTGGGGATAGGAACTCCCGTAATTCACAGCTTCCCCTCAAACTACGTGAGATCTCTCACCCCCACAAACACTCTTTAAAAAAAAAATATAGTTTATTTTAATTTCTCAACTGCCTTGATAATCTATTCCCTCTCATGTATTCCCTCTTCCAGTTATGTTCTCTGTCCCTTCCTTGGGAAGTGTGGCTGCTCAGTGCAACCTAATGGCCAATACCATGGGGACAGCAAGAGAGCAGCACCTGGGCTACTCAGTGATATCACCCAGCCCGTGGGGAGACGCCCCTGGGAATAGGAAAGGTGAAATACCCCATCACTGAGTTGAACAGTCAACAGTAAGAGGGACAAGGAACGCTGAGCTCACAACACAGACACCTCACACCGACAGCCAGAGGGCAAACACGGATCCAGGGTGGTGCCACAGAGGAGTCCACCGGGCTGCCGTAGCAATTAGACCGTCTTCTGCTCCCAGCACTAGAGATTCATTGTTAATTTGTGGTCATAACTGATCAAAAAAAAAGTCTAGGAAGTAATTTTATCCTCTTCACTGAAAACAAAGCTAAAGTGATCTAATTATGTCATAAAAACAGGCCTAGGGCTCCGACCTGTTTCCTACACTCACAGATGCCTATCTTGCAAAATTTGCCACGAGCACAGTTTTGCAAGCTATGCAAAAACATGCAGCCACCTCCAAGAACAAGATTTTAGCCCCACATGGGATCTCCCCAATGCCTGAATATATTTGGAAGCAAGAGCTTACCCTGATTTCAAGGCACTTAACTCTGATTTTGAATCCCTGTTACCCAAAGGTAGATAATGTGCATCTGGGGGCTGAGACCATCCCTGTCTTTTAGTTCATACATCCCACCACAGTTAACAGACATTAGAGAGACAGTTATTCTAGCTAAGGTTAGGACAGGCATGGAAGGTGAAAGGGGAAATGCCCATAAGAGTGATTTAAGACAAGAAGAAAAAAAGGGAAG
The DNA here is from genome assembly GCA_013399135.1 of Heliornis fulica. Lineage (NCBI taxonomy): Eukaryota > Metazoa > Chordata > Aves > Gruiformes > Heliornithidae > Heliornis > Heliornis fulica. Next base: position 64,402 of record VXBZ01001284.1, read on the forward strand.
GAAAAGCAACAGCCAATAAAAAAAATGTAAAAAAAATCACAGCTTGAGAGTTCAGAGGAGATGTCAAGAAATATCCTTCAGTAGAAGGCAAGTACAACAGTCTGCTAACAGGCTTCCCAGGGACCCTGTGGAATCACTGTCCTTGGCATTGTCACGATGCAGCTACACAAAAGCAGCGATGCTCCGATGCAGTGTCGGTCAGCACTGCTGCTCTGAGGGACCTGCGTCCAGCCCACCACGGCCCTGCTCTTACAGCCACGTGGGATCTCCCCAGTACCAGCTTCTGTGGCTATCAGTGCACACCTTGGACAGTTTCTATTAAGAGTTTCTATTAAGAAAATTAAGTAGTTTCTATTAAGAAAACACTAAATCTTAACCTAAACAGACTTGGGCTCTTGAACCCTTCGAACAGCTGATGCACATCCAGGCCTGGGCGCACGGATGTGCATCAATCCCTTCAAGCGCTCGTATTGGGAAGGTGAACTTACACAGCACCTGTCTGACATGCAATTCCACCTAATGAAAGCAAAACACCTCTTCTCCCTGGAGCTCACATCAGGCATTCTGAGGGGAAACACCAGGAGATCAACACAACGCTTGAGCGGAAGAAACTGGGGTCCATTGTACGAGATAAACGAGTGGAGGTGACACATGAGCCTCACGCTCAGCAATGACTCGGTAAAGCCTGCAAGAGCTTCATGCAGTGGACTTTTCTATGACAGCCACCACAGCCTGCCCTGCACCAGTTCAACTGAAACAGGTATTTTTAGACTAAAACCCTTTATGGGATTTTCACCTTATTACCGTTTCATTCCGTTCATTATAGTTTTAATCATGTCCAAACAACTGAGCTATTAAATAAATTCCAAAGCAGCGCAGCAGGCTGTGGCTTATGCAAGCTAAAGATCAGAGCAGTAGGAGAGAGAAAGGCTACTTGGGTTGCAGATTAAACTTCACCATTCTTCCAAAGCACAAAGCAACCGCTGGACTCAACCGCCGCGCTCAGGATTACAGCCGCTTCTCAGGCCCGTCTCCTGCTGACAGCCTAAAAGGCATTCAGGGTATGAGTGACTTTCTAAAAGTTACAGGTGTTTGACAAAGAAGGGACAAAGTTACAGAAGGATCCCATTGGTGATGTCCTCCCCACTGCAAAAGCCCTCGTTAGGCTCTGCTGGAGCATCTTTCAAGCGCAGATTTGTACACTGCAACACTGAGCCCTCCCAGACAGCTTCAACATCTTCTAAACTGTCTTGAAATGTGGAACTCCACAGTGCTGCTGTGCTGTGCACCTCCCATCACCTACAGCAGAGTAACTGGAAAACATCCCATGATGTTTGAGGACATCCACCCACCTGCTTCCGAAAGGCTTTACTGAAATCTGGGGAACTGTTGTGCCACAAGCCAGAGAAAAACATCACACGAGAAACTGTTACTGTCCTACAGTCCCCACAGAGGCAGAAGATGTGTCCCCCTTTCTTAGGACCCCTGGTATTTGGGAGAGGTGGTGGCCAGAGGAAGGAGGGTTACAGCCTGTGGCAGTACCAGTGTATCACTGGTCTGGTCGTTACACGCTCTGTGGCTGCTGGAGCCCCACGCATGGATCAACAGCTGAGGGGCAGCAAAGGGAACGCACTCACTCCATCAGCAAGGGGTGACAGACATCATGAACATCCTTGCCCAGGTACAGGACCACACCTGCCCATCCCACCTCAACTTCTCATCTTTCAAAGGCAAGTAAATTAATGTCAGTGGTTCTTAAGTTTCCACTCCACGGGAGAGCTGACCACTCCTCACCCAATAACCCCCTCACTCCTTTCCACCTCTCCGTACCCAGATTCTTCCAAAAAGGATCATTTCCAACAGATAAACCAAATTCTACCAGATCTTTGCCTCCAAACAGAAAATATACTCTCTTGATCAAAGGCTTCAGACCTCACCCAACTCACCACTTGCCTCAGCTCCACGCACCCCCAGCCCCAAACTCCCCTGACACAGCAGCTCCCATGGGCCCATTACAGAACCTGTGGAGATCTGGATCAAGAACAGGGAGACTCCAGGAGACTGAGCTGGCCTTGGCCCAACACCCCTCGAGGGATCAGTGGCATGGACAGGTAGTTTGGCTCTCACAAGGATTACAGGCTGCTACCTAGCACTGGAAAGCTACCCAAGGCTTGAGTGAAACTGCACCTATTCCCCAGCACAGAGGTGCAACAGAAAGCTGAACAGCATGTGGCATTTATATCGTATTTTGTATGTCCAGAGCATCATGCAGGCATTACCTGCAGCTCAGGAGACTGGTCAACCAGGCCAGAACTCGATTTAGATTTAATTCTCATGGGATTTCTGATAATGGATTCTTCTCTTGTGCCAGAAATGCTACAAAACCAGACTGCTTAGGGGGCAGCATCGCCTGTACACTTATGTTGCAACCTACAGTCCCTACAGAATAACAAGCTTTGTCAAGCTCTAAAGTTTTCCTTTTAACTTGATTTTTAAACAAAAGATATCTTGCTATCCAAGACACTCATCTACTCTCAGCACCACAGCCTGAAACCTGAACTCCCCTGGAGAATTAATCATTCCTGTACACACGAGTTGCACCAGGTTCTGGTCAGCTTTGGTCCAACACACTGTCACCAACATAGATTTTCCTGCAAAATATAAAAATTACAGCTGGTTTGCCCACTGAGAACCTGCTCACACTTAATTACATGTCTGGAACTAGAAACTTAACTCCCATAAAGTTTTTGCTTCCACTCCCTTTCTTACCTACCAGCCTCCAGTAGCTGGACACCAACAGGCACATGTCACCACGAAAGAGGAAGAGGTGACAATGCTGGGAGATGATTTAGGATATGGGGATAAAGAAGGCACACATGGAAAACACAGCCATGTATTCACAACAGAGTGCAACTGCTAATGAGATCACAATATGAAATCTGCTAGCACAAACTCATCTTCCTCCCACTGTATGTTCCTGCAAGGCTGCTCTAATTTTATAGGATGAGAGGTTGTGTGGGAGGAACAGGATAAAAGTGAGATCAATGATCGTAAGAAATTTTAATTAGCTTAAAGGTTCCTCTGTGTTAGTTTACAAAACTGGAAAAAAAAAAAAAAAAACCACCATGACAAAATGTCTGGAAGATTAATTTCAGAATAGCTAGACCAGAATCACTGCCTGGGACACTGAGAAACGTACCTCCAACAATTTCTGACACAGCATGAAGAACAAACTGCTCTCTCTTCTAGAGACCTGCAAGATAATTTTGGAATCACCTTTGTGTCACTTCCATTAGGACTATGGAAACTCCTGTGCTGTTTCCTGCACAGCAAGTGGGGCTTATGTAATTTTTTAATATAAAGTAAGAACTCACTTGATGCCAAGCTACAGGACCTATTCTATTAAAACACAGGATTGTTCCAAATGCTCAGCCTCAGATACTCCTGAGCTCTAGCCAAGATGTATGAAGCATGAGCACTAAAGTGATTAGTCTGCAGGATGGTGAAAATTCATGGAATTTAATGACACAGCACTGAAAAGAAAGCCAGCAGGGAGTGCTCAGCCTGAGCAGAACACCAGCTAGTGTCTGAAAAGGACAGTGTGTCAGGAGAAGGCTGAACCTGGACATGATCCCACATTCAGAAGATAAATGGTCAGATGCTCACACCTTGGTCCAGAGATGGTCAGCAACTGAGCATGCAGCCACATAAGAACCTCTGAGCTTACAGAGAGGGGTTCTAACTACATACAGAAAGACAAGCAAGAGTGGTGGAAAAAAAAGACTAAGGAAAACAATCATGGAATTAATGCACTGTTCAGCCTCCTGTGAGACACTATTTTTAAACATGCATCTCAAAGAGGGCACCGAGATAAGCCATGAATCCTGGAAAGGAGAAGCGTGTACTCCTCACATTTCAGATGTTACACAGTACATAAATAAGCATTTGAAAGGCTAATCTTCTTAAAAACCACCAGACAGAAATAACAAGGAAAATAAAAAGCTCAGAAACTTGCCACTTCTTGCAGCAATAAGCTCTAATGGATTAGCTGGAACCCATGTTTCCATGCTTTTTATACCCACCCTCTTTCTTCTCTTCAGCTTTTGTGCTAAGCTGAAAATATCCAGCCATCCCATCTCTGGGGTTTATGGAAGGACCGACAGAACTGCCAAATTCCCCTCCCTCCATTCTCAGTTGCTCATTATCAAGAATGGAGGCCACAATATTGAAGGAGCAATGTGTATTTATAGCTCTTTGGCAGAGAGATCTATTTTGAATGAATGAGCTCATATTTCTTTCCCTGTCTGAAATCTACTAGTGACATGTGGTTTGTCATCTGGATTCAATGTTTCCCATTAGAGAAATACCTAGACATGAAGATCTGACCCAGTGGAGAAGAAAATACGGATTTACACCAATGCAAGGAAACAATTCTCATTGTTAAAGTTGGTAGATTCCTTTATGAATCTTAGTCCAAGTTGTGGACAAGACTGCTTAGCCTTGAAAGGAGTTGAAAAAATAGGAAGAAACAGGTGGAAAAAGACCAACCTGGCATTGAAATGGACAGGAAAGGAGTTGTGTGCATCCTCCTCAGCACACACGGGGCAGCCAACTCCCCATGGGACCAGAGCAAAGACCAGCTCGTCGTGACCACTGCACAACTACTCCAGAGCTCAGACACTACTCCTGCCTGGGGAAAAACCCCAGAAGTCACGTCAGAACAAGGGGACCTGAAGTGTGTGGAAGCAGCATGAGTTACCTTCGAGCGAGAGGTACTTTAAAAGAGCTGATCTGTCAGTCAGCTGTGGCCAGGGCAGGGGGAGACTCCAGTGAGAGAGGGGCAGAGCTGTCCAGGGACATCCTCACAGGGGAGATCTCACACGGCTGAATTCACAGAATCACAGAATCACAGAATGATCAGAGTTGGAAGGGACTCCCAGAGGTCATCCAGTCCAACCCCCCTGCAAGAAGCAGGGACACCCCCAACTAGATCCGGTTGCTCAGGGCCTCATCCAACCTGGCCTTGAA
>VXBZ01001284.1:69437-129997 GCA_013399135.1 Heliornis fulica
CATCTTTGTGGCCTCCTCTGGACCCTCTCCAACTGGTCCATGTCCTTCTTATGTTGGGGGTTCCAGAACTGGACATAGTAATTCCCAAGATACAGCAGGGCACAGCATTGCCCCGAGGGCAGAAGGCAGTTCTACCAGTAACTAGCTATAATTTTCATGCAAATAACAAGAATAATCAAGTGTCTCTCACAGCTGTGGCAGCCTGGAGAAAACAGCATCTATGAGCTGATCAAAGCAAGCAGATGACCTCACAGAAAGCACATTCGAGATATCATCTGGCCTTTTGCAGCTCATTTGCTTTGGTGTGAGCAAATGTAAGAAGAACAAAAAAATACTTCTCGGGCTGCCACGGGCTCAGGGGTCCACTCTGTGTTTGTTTTCAACTCTTCTGGCACAGAAATAAAGGCAAAATACAGTTGCTATCCCTCAAGACAAAACACCAGACAAGTCTGCATGTTAGGAACTGAAGCTATTGAACAAATGACAAAGAGCAATTAATCACAAAGATGGTTTCTGGGGGGGGGGGGATCCTTTTTAATTTTTGAAGTAAAGATGTCTTTTTACTTGATGTAAAACTTTACAGATCTACTTTACAGATGTCTCCTCTGATCACTGAATCTCAGAGTAACATCTGATAAAGGAGCTTTCAGGCATTTTACTTATATTTTACTGCTGTTTAAGATAGGAAAGCTTCATCTCTCCAAATTGACCATATCTGCCATGGTTCTGTTGTGTGCACTGTTTTTAATGTAAAACTCACATGACATGAATTAAATTTTAGATCATTTAAACCCCATTAAATTTAGCTGAAATACTCTGTTAAAATATTATTAGCCCACACTCATGGGGCAGAACTGCATTCTTCATGTCTTTCAGAAACCCATCTAAAAACAACGTGATTAATTTTATGACAGGGATACTCAGATACAGCTAATGAATATCTACGCTTAAGGACATAAATGCCCTAAGTAACCCACATTTTCCTTTCCATCTATTGCATAAATTAAAGATTATACACTTAACTCTTACAAACCAAATGGTTTCTCTTATGATGAAGTTCATAGAGTGTGTTACAGGACTGGACCTACAATGATGCAAACCAGGAACTGAAATCATCCCTTCTGACCAGCCACAATTGTCATAATCACATTCACTGCCCAGAAAAGTGTTTTCATCCTCTTTACCAAGAGCTGACTGGACACCAGTAACTTGGGGTGAAAAGGTTCAGGGTGCAGAGGTGTGTCTCTAGGTTCACACCAGGCAGTTCTGTGCGAGGACATTTAGCATCAGCATCATCTGGGATTTCTCCAAAAGCCTGGGCAAAGCAGGCACAATACTTTGAACAAGAACCTGCTCGAGTTTGAGAAAGAGAGGTTCAGTTTTGTTCCTTACAAGGGGACGTTGGTCATATCAGACCAATATATCTACTAATTAAGCACCGTTAAGTAATTAAAGTTTTTGTAGTAAAAATGCAGAATCACTCAACAATCATTAGGGATTAAATACTCCCAGTACAAAAGAGAACGTGTAAAAGCCAATTTTCAGGAACAAATTGGAGCCTGTTGCAGTTTTCTGTATAAAATCAGGGAGGGCAGACTGTTTATGTCAAATTTGACTATTTTGATTTCCATCAACAGCATTTCTGGCTGTCCTGAATCACCTGGTAAATTAAACAGGTTGGGAAATTTTCCCTAAATACTTTTATCTGTAATATGTCTGGTTTTTCAGTTTTATTTTTTTTTAATTTTTGGGTATTTCATACTCAGGCTTAACTATCATCTAACAAGTGTCCTTCCCAAGGCTGGGTAGAGCACAGCTGCAGAGAAACACGGCGCAGATGCACTCGTACAGCCACAAGGTGAAAGCAAACCAGGTCCTATTTATTTTGCTCTACATTTCAGGGATCACTGATTGATGGGCCCTTTTCTTATGACTAATAAGAATAGCACTGAGTATTTCTGTGATTGAATAAATCATTGTTTTTTTCCTCCCTAACAACAGAGTAGGGTTTACACATGAGACTCCAGAGCACAAAGCCACAGTGACCTTCCCCACCTGAGCAGAAGCTGCTGAAAGTAACAGCTGATAAAAACCACAGCAACTGGGATACAGCTCCAGCCATCCCACAATAATCAGAATGACAATGAACTCAAGGTGATGACACTCTCTCCACCCCCTTCTTTAAAGGGCATTTCACCTCACCACTTCCAATACTGGGGACAGAACCAATTTGCACTTTCTGCACCAGTTACGCGCTCCCAGACTCCCTGCACGCAGCGCTGGACACTGAATCATCTCTGATCGGGTGGCAGAGCAGATATCCACGTAAAAGCACATTTTCATCTGGATATTGACAGAATTGCAGGAGCTGTTTCCTGCCACCTCCCTCAAACTGTCGTTCAGAGTCTCCTCACAGCAGCGGCTCACGCTCCGAATGAGGCATCGCTGCTTTAGCTCAGCCTTAAATATCTGGATGTGGCATTTCCCGACACACCAGCTGCAAGAACACTCAAGTAAATGCCTTTTTCCCCTACCTGGTTTTTAGATACACTAATGAGCAGCAAGAATTGCACAGGCAGTTGATACTTAAGACATAAAGAAAATGTTAAGTCAGGAGAAAAATCATCTTACGCACAGAGACACCCTTGCTATTTATATATAGGAAACTACTGAACCATCCTCAGGATCACCTGGATCTGCACAAACAGCTTTTGTGCAGTGTAATACAAAACACCTTGGTTTGAGGCAAGGAATGGAAAAATTAGTGTAAAAGAAGCGAAGAGCTCCATCCATGAACCTCTACAGCTGGAGGAGAGCTCTAGCAGGGCCTGAGAACAGCATCTTGAGGCAAAACACCACAGAATCGGTGTGCTGGTGGTGGGCTAACCCTGGTGAAGCTCGGTGTGCTGAGGATCCTCAGCACTTTTTGCTACAGTGGTCCCTTAACACACACTGTGGACAACAACTTGATCCTCCTTTACCCACACTCAGTTTTCCAGGCTGAATTGAGCACCTCAACTGAAGTAACCCATGTGTTCAAGTGAAGAGCAGCAGGTTGCCTCCAGCTGCACCTGCAATGGCTGGTGGCTAAGCACACGGCTTTCCTCATCAAAATATTATTCAAGGTGAGAATGCAGAGTAATCACAGAGACACAGATCACCAGGTAGCATGTGCATTCACTTCTGGAAGCAGAGATAAAGTTAATTAAATACTCATTTAATTTGTATTAAGATGGATTCAGTCTACTTGAGTTGATCAAACCCCTATACCACACGCAGTAGCCTTTTGTTACTTGAAGAAGCACCAGTTGTGTAGTCCCATACATAAACACAGGCTTTCTCTCTATCATCTGCTTTAGCTCTCAGCTCTTCTCTGCTTTCCACAGCGTGACACGGGTGACTGAGCAACAGGAGAATCCCATCACGCTCCCCAGGGGAACGGCCCTTAGAGCTGTTGAGCTGTGCAAGACACCCCACACGACACCGTGTAGCTCACTGTGTGCCTGCAGGAGTGATGAACAGACCACAGATGCTGTGGAGGATCCAAGAGGTCAAAGCAGGGAAGTACAAGGCAAATAATCACATCCACTCCTGCACAGTGTCAGGGCAAGAGTGGAGCTGATGGAGACCTGACTGCTCACCTCCACGTGTCAGATCAACCCCTCACCCAAAACAAAACGCTTTCTGCTTGACACTGCCCGGCCCCACAGAGGCCCAGAATGACAGAACACCTCTGTCCTGCTCCTCTCTGAATTCCCTCCTGCTGGCCTCTGTCCCAGGTTTGGGGGGGTCCTTCTGTTTCATGCAAGAAGCCACCAGCAAGTCAGAGCTTAAGCTCCAGACAGGGCAGGGCTCTACCCTACAAGGTCGGCCCCTGAAAAGCGCTTGGAAGTTATTGACTGATTTACAGTCAGGTTCTACTTGGACAGATGACATTTTAATCTCAAAACTGGAAAGAAATACCCTGGGTAAAGAAAAGGGGAAGGAATTACCATCCAGGCTAGGTGGATTTGAGCGGATTGAGAGATGTCTCACAGGAGCTTAGATCCAATCAGCACACGTCAGAGGATTTGGGGGATAGGTTTGCTGTTACCTAGTCAAGCAGGCTTCCTTCTGGTGTCTCTGCAAACTGCTTTGATTTCCAGCCATCACTGCCAGGAACAGTAAGTCCAGCTCACAGCAAGCCACTAAAAGCAACACTGGTCAGCCAAAGAGCTTTGTCTTCCTCGGCAAGAACTGCTTCACCTACACAAAAATCATCTGGTCTCCAACTAACAGAGAAACTGGAGCTTAAAGTTAATTCTTCCTGTCTGAACTGCTGCACACAAACAGCTTTAGTCTGTATTTTCAGCAATCCAAATGCAGAGATTCCTCTAAAGTAAACCTGATCTGTGTCTCGGTGAAACATTTATTCATGTGCCTAAATCCTGATGTAGACACTCAAACATATATCCAGCTAAAGAAAAAATATGGGCCACAGAGCAGCTTGAGACAATGAGGATCCTTGCAGAGGTCCCAGCTGGTGCAAGACACAAGCTGATCTCTCCAGCTGAGGACCAGCCCTTGCAGTTCCCTTCCTTGCTCAGACTGATATATTTTATAACCATTAGACAGTGCCCTCTAAAATTACAGCTGTGAATCTCATGGAGCAAGAAGCATTTTCCAGGCTGGTGGGTTTCTGCAGGCAGCTCCAGGACTGAACTTGTTCGTACTCAAAGCTCTGGTCACATCAAAAGGCAGAAATAATAAAACCTGTAGTTATAGGGAGGTCTCTTCCCTGGCAAGGTGCAGAGTTCTGTACAACATCCTAAAAGCAAATTAAAACATAGTAAAAACAATTAAGCATAACAACTTCTTGGGATACACATGGATAGAGGAGTACAGCAAGGAGCCTCGACATCAAGGACACAGAAACTGTTTCTGACAGTGAATGTGGACCCTTGGAATGTCATTCCACAGAGGGAACACAGGACAGGCCAACAAGTGAGAGCAGAGGCTGGTACTGAGATCAGAACACTTACCACAAACACTTTCCTAAGAGGGAAATGCAAGTCCAGGATTCAGATTCACAAGTCAACAGAATTTCACTGGCAGTTGATTTGGAAAACAAACTGACCAAGACCCCCCTCGACACTCACTATAGTTACAAGTCACATCAGCCAGCTCTGAATCTCCACATCTTTTGTGAAGATCTTCCTTAATTCTCACAACCTTGATCTCCTCATAACTGGGAAACCAACATACAGAGATAAGTAAACCAAAAACCAGTAACTGTATTAGTAACAACAGGGATTTTATTTTTTTTTCCAGAGATCCCAGTTGCTATCCTCAGCATCCCACCTCCCTTTCTCCAGCTAGCACGCTCGTACCTGCTCGAGCAGAGTGTGCATGGGTGAGGATCAAATGGCAAGGAAGGACAGACGAGCCTTTTAACCAAATTGGCTTGGCAGGAAGTCTGAAATTTTCACACAGCTCATTAGTGGTGACTTTTTATGGAAATGTATTCTGAAACAAACCCAAATGCATCTAACAACTACATGTTCTGCAAATAGATTCCTTGATTGAAAAGAAATGGCTCTCTATTATATGCGAGGGGGATAAAAAAAAGGGAACAAGAAGGGAGGAAAATGAAGGTTTTTTAGGAAAGAGCCACCACGAGAGTCCTTCATCAAGCACCTCACACTGCTGTGCTGAGGCTTCCAGGTACTGGTCTCCAGTGCCTTTCCCCTGCCCAGTCACTTCCAGCAACCTGGCACGTCCATCCCAAGGATGAAGAGCCCTCCAGTGCCAGCAGTATCAGTCACACAAATTCTTTAGTGCTTCTGCATCAATTCCACACACTCTTCTCCCAGACAGGCTGTTCAGAGCAACAATACTGGGGGGGGTGAGTGTAGCAGTGGGACCTCCTTGATAACAGCGTGCCCCCGTATATTAGCTAAGCAAGTGTCACTTGATGTTTCAGTGCTTAATGCTGGAGCCTATTTGCAGAGCATTAGCATTCCTGTTCTCCTGTGTCTGCACTGATTGATCTCATTTGCATATGCAAATCAAAAGCCAGTATGAGACACTTAATATTCCCTCAACTTCATTTAGTGCTGCAGCATCGCGGGTCAATATCTCACTCTATCCTCTAGTACGTGGGAGGGTTCTAGCTGAGTCAGCAAATGCTAATAAGCTTTGCTGCTTTCAAGTCTTAAAATCAATTAGTAGTATATTAAGGCAGACTTGCTGGGAGCTCATTTAAGTAATAAAAATCTTTTGTATAGCTAAAAAGAAAAAGAATAGGAAGGTTGACTCTTCCTTCCCCAGTTCCCCGGGGAGTTGTTCCAATCTGAAGTCATAATGGGGAGCAACGCGTCTGCCACCTTCACCCAACGTGGAGCTGCTCTGTTGTCACCAGCTTCAGAGGGGAAGCAGCAAGGGTAGGCAAAACCACTCAGACTTCAGCACAAGTTCTTCCCCTACCACTGCTGGAACAATACTAACATAAACCAACAGCATGAGGAACCCCCAGCAGTGTCTCCACAGCCACCCTCCCTCTGCTCTCCTGTTCCTGACACCAATCCCCACTTGCACGGACGCTCAGAGCAGGGACTCGAGGCTGTCACAGCGTGAAGGATCCTATCCAGCAGGGCAGGCTCAAAGTACTGTCACCACAAGCTTCTGGGAGGAAGCACAGCCAAGACAAGCTGCATGATTCATCTCTGGTCCAAGCAGACCCCAGCCCACAGCCTCCCCGCTGCTCAGGACATCACCCACGTACAACAGATCCCCTGAACCCCCCCACCTGAACCCCCACGCTCCAGGCCAGCTTCCCCACCCCAACACGTGCTCAGCACCAGCACCACTCTGAATTCANTCTCAATTCAGTGGCTTCACCAAGAAGCTCCACTGCATCCAATGCAGGCAATTTACACCAACTGAGGATTTGGCCCAGGACCACCAGGACACAGCACCAAGCTCAGGCTCGCTGCCAGCAGACAAAGCACAGACAAGACGCCCGTGGGCAGTGGAGCTTTTAAGGTGTTTCCCCTCACTCAGACACAGCCTGTGCAAGTCACCACTGCACAGAGCTCGCTGCTTTGTTAAGCCAAGGCTCCAAACAGTGCCAGCCACACAAGCACTTGACCTTGAGCACTCAGGAGAGACTCTCCTTCCTCAGCTGGCAACACAGCTCCTTTCAGCTTCACACACCAGGAGCTATCCACACCTCAACACTCCTGGATCTAAGGGCGGGCTCATTCACAACCAAGCACAAGGATCCACACTCCCAGCAAACCCAGCAGCTCACACAGCTCTTTCCATTTACTTCTTCATCTCAGCATCCAGATTTGGTTTTACGAGTGCCTGACTACCTGCTGGAGCACCAGGCTCGCCCGCACCGCGAAGGGCAGGCAGACAATCCGGTTGCTTTGCTTGATGTTACTTCAGCAAGTTTATTGGACATCATCTGCAAGTATCTGACTGAGCAGCACTCAGGCTGGTGCCTGCCAAGGCTGTGAAAAATAATTGAGTCACCACTGTCACGCCAATTTGCCGTTCATTTCCCTTTCAAGGCTGAAGTGCCACTGGTGACTGGAACACGCTTCTGACCATGAGAAACAGTTTCCTCTGCGGAACAAAAAGGAGTAAACAGACACAGACAACTGGAAATAAACAGCAAAACAGGGTTTACAAGCTGATCTTACATTTCTCAGGTGGGTTATTGCCCTTTACAAGCTGTTAATAAAACAACTGCTCCTCTAAAATACTACCAAATCCTGAAGTCGGATTTTGTTTTGTTTTTAATATCCCAGCTAAGACATCAAACCTGTGTATCCACCAGGAGCAAAGGGGAGCAAGGAGAACTGGCAGGAATTTGGGCTATTTGGGATATGAAGCCCAGTTGACTGGACTTGAACCAGTTATTTTACTACTTATCTCCTCAAGTTTGCATCCACCACTCCCAGCACGTGAGTGACCAGAACAGTTGACTCTGCAGAACCACTTGTTTCCAATGTGCACGTGGTACATTAGCTGAAGCAGTAGCTGCACACAGCACACAGCTGGTGACAAACAAGGACACAGCTACAGAGCTGAGATACTGTGGAAAAATTCCCAAAAAGCAGCCATAAAAAAAAAAAAAAAACCTGAACCCATATGACTCCCAAACCTACTGCCAATCACATTTTTACATCAGCTAGAAAACCCTTAATTGGAGACAGAATCAATCCAATGCAATGCTTTAAATCTAATTATAAAACTAGTACTCCTCCAGACGCCACCCCGTGTAGAACAACGCTGCCACTCAATATTATTGACGCCGCCGCGTTGCCTTACCGCTTATTGGGCACCTTGGTGTATCCTGTAGTAACACACCAGTACCTTGGGAGTAAGGAGCACGTTACACCGTGCTCTGCAGGCTGAGTAGCTGCATCGGCTCAGCACGGCACTGCCACTCCTGAGTGCAGCATCACGGACCTTGGAGCGGGACATGCAGCGGTGAGAGGTCTCCTGCTCCTCACCTCCCCACCACGCTCTGCAGCAGAACCACGCCAGATGTCCAGGCACAGAGGAGCAAGAAGTGAAGTTGTTGCTTTGTATCCTCCAACAATCTAGCAATGGTCAGGGACACCTCTCTGGCAAGACTCAGCTCCTCCTGCTTCCCAACAGGTTTATCAGAAGTTTATTTCTTCTTGACAGGCAGCACTGGCCACGACAGATGGACATCAGGTTTTGCTCCTGTCCCTTCTCCCAGGCACCATGTTCATTATGACCAACCATGGGGCTTTTTCACCCCCCATGTACTAAATCAGACTGGGGCATTTCTGACACCAGAATATTGACATTCAAACACAATCTGTGAGGTTCTTCCTTTGTTTCTAGAACAGTCGGTTCTTCTACAGCCATCTGGAAACAGCAACACAGCTCAAAACAAGTCAACTCATCCTCAAACCTGCTAAGATATAAACACTAAGACAGTGACAATGAGCATTATTGAGAAGTGCCTCAGGCCAGCACAGCCAATTTGGGATCTCAGCTGCTGACCTCTTTGGTTGGTTTGCATGCTCTGAGCGAGTTATTGCAGCAAGATAAACTAATGTAACAAATTTTGGTACATAAAAGAGATGAGAACTCCTGGGTCACCTGCTCTGGCCTCCACTATTTCACTGCTGCTCTTCCTGGTAGACCCACACATAAAATACGGGCAATTTCTCTTTACAGCACCTGGTATCATTTGTGACAATCAGGATTTAAACTCTTCTGGAAGGTCTTCGGGTTCTACAGTTGCACAATACAACAGATGGGAACTTTTCTAAAATTTAAATTCATTACAACTTTGAACAAATTAACCATGAAAAGAATAATATGCAAGAAGCACAGAAACACATACTTTAATATTTTTACCCCTATTTAACATAACCAATTCCATCAGTTCATTCAGGCTGCAGCTTCTGGACCAGCAGCACAAGCGCAGCCACATTCCCTGTCTAGAGACACATGAAAGATGCTGAAAGGAACCAACCAACTACACATCTCTGCTGCAATCATCTGCCTTGAATTAGTTTAAAACAGTCATGAACACCTCAAAGTTATGGTGTTAAAGCCTCTTAGAGGCAAAGGGGCATTTTGAACCCACTGTTTCAGTGCTGGCACACTCAGTGAACCACCATTTTATGGCTTCCCATGCTGTTCTTCTCCATAGCTTCATCACTACACACTGTGAGGGCTGCAAACTTTTTTTTTTAATTAAAACTTTAATTCTCCAGCACAGCTCTCTAATAATGAAGTCATTGGGGGGATTCAGTGTGGAGCTCTGGCCATTGATATCTTCAGGAATCCTTTCACCAGTTCCAAGCAGCACATCCAACAGCGTAGCCTAAGACTACTCCAGCCCAGAAAAACCCAAGCACTCCTCACCCAAATTCAGAAAAAGATATAAAGCAATAAACATGATCTAAGTGGGAAGACATCATCAGTATGCCAGGCTCATTTTGTATTTAGCACCTTATTAACACTCATTAATTTGGGACACACCATCTAATGCTCACAGGCACAGAGCCACTCAGATCGTATGCCTGAAGCTAAAGCTCCTGCAGTAGCAAACCAGCACTGACTAATCTCAACCCTCATCCCAGTATGAATTTTCTGTTGTTTTTTTTTTAAAGGAATGATGTGACACCATCAAATTTCCTACTAACATATCCTGTCTGCTGAGTCACTGAACCTACCTGTCAGCACAAGGGGATCTCCTGGGGAGATCTCCCTTCCAAGCACTGACTCCAGCTTGACCCTAACCCTGAGAGATACAGAGGGAGAGATCAGCCCAAGGTAAACACAGCTAAATTTCTGCCAAGTCACAATGATACTAAAATTAGAAGACACAGTAAACAAACAAAAAAGAACAAAAAGCCACTAAATCAGTGTACATTAAGCACTGCAGGTAAGGTGAAATGCCAAAAAAAATCCCTCCCATACAGCTGTTCCTGGAAAGAACTATGGCTTTTAAAACAAAAAAATAAATCCTAAAAGGTATTTCTGAGTCCTTGAAAGCTGTCTGACACACTGGACATGCCCAATACTAAGCAGACCAAAGGAAAAGTAGGTGTTAGAGAGGTGATATGCCCTGGCATCCAAATCCATGCATTCACCTGCAAAGCCATTTTTGGCTTTGAATGCATCAGGCCATTCCTTGCAGAGATTCAATCACCAGACCAATAATGCAATGCCACAATCCCAGACAAAAGGAGCAGCAGAGCAACACTGGGAGCTTTCACCCTTCCCACTGCCACCTGAACAAAGGTTAATCTGTACTCCACTGCCACCCAGGACTCACGTTCATCTGCCTTGGTCTGAAAAAGGAGAAAAGCATCAAGCCAGGAAATTTATGAAGAACCTCGTATGCCTCAAATTACAATTTAGGTACCGAGAGAATTGGGACCCAGCTGGATGCTTAAATGAACCCAATGCAGTGTTCACTCAGAAAGCAAATGGGTATAAAAAGTACTTTCAGCTCTGGCTTTCAAAATTTTAGCCCATTCAGAACTAGCCTGGCAGTTCTGAGCTGTGCTGACACGTATGGACAATATGCTTTGAGCAGCCAACGGACAAGCCTGGGTCACCTTGTAACCACTGACCAAGCCCACACCACCTCTGAAGGCTGCTCCCAGCTCTCACACCACCCTTTCACATCTCCTGAAGCCTCAGAGAACCCATCAGAGCTGTGACACCCCCAACACCAACTACAAGCAGACAGGATGGAAAAACCTCAACTGTTACTGAAGAACTTTCTTGCAGAACAGTGAATCCCAGTCAGACCATCACAACCCGAGTTCTACTCATAGCACAAGCAAATCAGAGCCCAGATTTGAGAAACTCTGGGCATATTTGTACATTAAAGACTCATTTTCAAAAGACAAAGGATTTGTACATTCAAATTCCTCCACTTTGGTCTTTGATGTGGCAAAATAGTGATCTTGTTTTTCAGAGGACTTGAAAAAACACATTCCTTTGAAGAATCCCCATTTGTAGTGTGTTGGTTTTCTGAGGTTTGGTTTCATGGGTTTCCTCAGGTGAATTTTTTTAAACAAGGACAACTTTAGTCTCAACCACAACCAGAAGCTGATTTGAGGCTAGCTGTTCTTACCAAAATCTTGAAATCCCTGTTTCTAAAAAGAGAAACCAAATCAAACCATCTTCCACTAGTGAGGCAACCAGTACTTTAAAGCTAAATAAACCAATGTCAGGAAAACAGGAACAAAACTGTTTCACAACTGGTGCACAGCGACAATACACCCACGGAGCAGCCCAGGGGCAGGCAACCTCCCTCAGGTTCAGCAGAAGGGAGGGTCAAAGAGACACAGGAACCAGTTTTTAATTGTATTTTCTAAATATTCATGTACAACTCCACAAACAGCCTTCTGAAGAATGAGATATTTGTGCTTAAGAGGAGGGTATTTATTATGAAGGAAAACAGCACCATTTACTTGGGGCTGTTTCCCTCTGTATTTAAACGCTTCTAATTTCTTAAAATAAGCAGTGTTCTTCTAGGGATAATTGTTTCTTTTCAATCAGGCACTTAGTGTTTGCAGCTATCAAATTTGTTGCAGCTGTAATCAAACACGATGTCTCGGGAAGGAAAATCTTCACCTACTGTTAAATCTCGCTGCACTCCAGAGCACTGCTTGTGCTGCACCCCAGGCCAAAACACTGCCGGCCCTTCCAGGGGCTTCCAGCTCAACTTTGCTCTTGAAAAATCCAAGCCAGCATTAAAACTCTACAAGATACATAGATGAGGGCTCCTAAAAATGTGTATTCAACATCACTGCATCCCTTTTATGTATCGCTTTCATTGGTGGAAGAACTCAAACGCCACGGGGGAAATATAATCCCGTTGGAGAGGGAAACTGAGGCACAGTAAAACTGTGACTCAAGGACACCAATGTAGCAGGAGAGGGACAAAGGTGAAGTGAGAATCCAATCCCTTCCCATTGCTACTGGGACTCCACAGGGCAGCACTGTCCTAGCCACAGCAGGAGAATCATAGAATCATAGAATTGTTAAGGCTGGAAATGACCCCTAAGATCATCCAGTCCAACCATTAACCTACCAACACCAAGTCTACCCTTAGACCATGAAGAAAACATCTGTCTGGTAGACCAAGGAAGGACCTGAGTCCCTGGGACATAAGAGTGTTCAGCCTGCACCACTCCATGAGCTCAACCTGCCTCTGCTCTCTCCTGTGCTTCAGCTTCCCATCTCCATCTCTCCATTCCCATCACTCTTCCTCTTTGCTCCTTGTCTGCTCGTTCTTTCCTCTGCATCCAGAGCACCACGTTCAGATGTGCTCCAAGGTGGGTGCACTGGGGATGCTCCATCACTCTGCTCCTCAGCCCAGGCTAGCCAGAACACCCCCAGCCCCCACACAAGTCCCAACACACAGTGTCACAGCAGAAAGACCCTTCGTGCAGGAGGCTCAGGCCCTAATTGTTTGATAATCGACAGTCTGAGTTGGGAAAGAAGGACCTGTACAGCCTGGAAAAGCAACAAGATTCATTAAGCTCATAACCCTCAGTGCTGTAGAGCATCACTCTCCAGCCATGTACAATGAAGAGCAGGTTTGGGTATCTTTCCTGAAATCCCTTTCAATTTTTCATACCCTCAAGACTAACAGGGCTGCCAAGAGGTAATAGCATACAAATAATAAGGCAATTTTATATTATATCTACATTAGTAAATGAAAAAACCACCTGCTATTCATCATGAACCGCTGTTAGCATTATTATTGAGGAAATAATGTGGAATTTATATCAATTTTCCTTTTATTGTAGAAGACTTGCCCAATTTATTTTAAATGTCAACTTACTATGTATTCATCAGGGGTGCAGCAGCAGCCATTGTAATTAATTTCACATTGTAGGCCAGGCATGTGCCTTAATATTAGCTTCACACATCTTTCAGGGGAAGCAATAAATGGTCATTTTTGGTCATTAAATCTTCAGAAATATTTTTCACAAGATGAGACTGTCAAGATTCACGCCCTAATAAAATTCTAACTTAGATTATTTATAGCAGTCTCTACTTCAAAACTCTCCTGCAGTTCAAGTGAAATGCAAACTCCACAACAGCTGGTTGGGATTTTTCAGAAGAATCATTTCAGTCATTAAAAAAGGAAAAAAAAATCGACAGTCTGAGGGTGAACAAGGCTAATTGTGAAATTGTGTTGAATTCAAGGACAGTTTAACGGGGGGAAAAAAAAGCAGATTTAAGGATGCTAAAAGCATGAAAGTACTTAATTTAAATATTTTCTAAATCATATGTTCTGAAATTGAGCTTCCTAGGAACTGCTTACAGTAAAAGAATCTCTTCAATAAAAAAAAATTACCTTCAAAGTGTTATATTTAAATGGAAATGAAATTCTGTTCAATTCAGCAAGAAAAAGCAGCGTTATCTCCAGTCACAACCACATCCACTCCTGGAGGGATGGTTGGGCAAGGAGAACATCAGCCCTTCTGTTTGCTCTCAACACTGTCTCCCACAGCAGAAGGAGGAGTATAAAATCCCTCCTGTTTACTGGGTTTTGAAACAGTATTTGGCATCTAGAGAAAAATCAGAACAAACAGTATGAGATCAGAGAACGCGAAGAACCAGACAATGAAAGCAGACAGAAACAAGCTGGCAACACACCCCAAACTGAATGGAGAAAGATGAGCAAGTCAGACAATGAGGCAAAGAGGATTAAGGAAGATGTAGCAGCAAGGCACAGTAACACATAACGGAGTCAGACACCTGGGAGCTCAAGGAGAAAGCAGCACAGCAGCCCCAGAGCTGGCTGTTCCTCAAATGCCACTGTCACCTCCGGCACCTGCCCTACCTGGGACTTGAATAAAGCTCTGGAGGCTTCCAGAGACCCCCTCTGCCTACCTGTGCTTAGAGCATCTCTGAGCTTCTCACCACAGAAATGCACACAAGCTCTCTCCTTCCTGGGCAGTGAAATGTGTAGCTGAACCATGTGCCCTGAAACAGCCAGATATGAAGAGACAGACACAGGGATGAGAGGAGATGTCTGTGCTGTTTTCAAGAAATTGCTTGTAAGAGATGTTATCACACAGGCATCATACTCCCACGATGAGCTAGGAAGATGCTAACTCTGATACAGCCAACCTCAGCTGCTGTATTTCCCAGAGGGTCGGGGCAGAGCAGACATCAGTGTAAGCACCATGTTCTCCTGCCACTTGGGATGCCTCTAACGACATACTTTCCTCCTGTCCTCTTTTTAAAAAAAACCTCTTGAAATCTTTTGTTCCAGTTTTAAAATTCTGTTTCTTCTGGTGCATCTCCCAATGATTGCTTAAAGGGAGGAGGAGAATAATGAACACGCTTTGATAGCGGCTCATAAAGGAGCCATTTACTGCAAGGACTCTGATGCATTGTTCTGCCTTTAAACATGAATTATCGAATCACAAGCTATTCACTGAGTCGTAGATTACCAATGAACTGAAATGGCATTACAACAGCAGCATGTCCCTTTGATCAAAACCACACTTATCTCCTCCTTCAGTCTTAGTTAACAGCAAGCAGCTTGTTTTGAGGCAGGCTGGGCAGGGCGAGCAGCCTGCTCCTCTCCCCCTCAAAACGAAGCTCTCATTTACACCAAGGCTCTGTGTCACTCAGTCACTCGGGTTAAAATTCATTTCTTCCCCTTGGAGATGTAGTCAGTTACCTGCTTTAAAGCCTCCTGATCACCAGACAAATAAACTTCAGATAATTTAAGATACATGTGACTGAAGGGCAGCCCTAGAACAAGCATTTGTGCAAGATGCTGCATCCAGGTAATAAAAAAACTCGAAAGCATACAAGCAACTGTAGCTAAATGCCAAAGAGTGAACTCTAAAACATCAAGCACAAAACCAGCTGTGTGTCCTCTGTCCCAGTTTGGGAGAGATGTGCTGACACATCTGCTAGACACAAGGAGTGACACATGCTCCCACAAAGATTCTGCAGACAGGCAATAGGACCCACCTGCTGTGTCCATGCTGCTGTTCTCGCCCATCCCAACTGCCACCACCCCCCCAGCACCCCAGTAAGCACCCACTTTCCCAGTAAACAGTGCCTGGTCTCCAACTGAGAGCAGCTTTAACACCATTGCTGAGCCACAGCCACCACCTGTCGACACAGCGATCGCTTTGGGATGAATAAAAACACCACAAGGCAAAGGGTTTAATTAGAAATTAAAGGTATTTAAACAGAATTCTCCTGAACAATCGTCAAGTGCAGGAAATGCCTGAGAGCCTACATCACCTAAACAAAGGCATCTGCTTGGTTTAATGTATTGGGTAACTGTGGTAGAACTCAGCACCAGAAATTATCATCAAGGCTGAGAATTTCTAAGGACTCCAAACAACAACATTTAGTGGGATAGGAACAACATCCTAGGTTCAATAATCAACATAAATGTGTGTATCAAATTTTACCATGGTTAATTATTCATTTACCCAGCAGCACCAGCTCACTGTACAATCATGACCTACCACAAACAGCTCTCACATGAACCCGATGGCTCCCACCCTCCATGAGCCTTCAGAGCTGCCCAGCCTTCACATGCAATCCTCTACCTCCACAACCACACTGCATGTTATCTGTGACCAGAGACACAGGAGGGGAATTGAAACCCTGGCAGAGGAAGGTGTGAAGAACAGAAAAATAAGAATTAGAAGAATGTGAAGGAAAAGATGTGATAATGTCCAGGCACCCTGTGCACTGCAGCTCTAAGGATGCACTTGGATCCCCACAGGTTCTGCTGTCAAACCCCACGTAACCCTTCATCAGTCATTCCAGCTTTGCTGTTTGAATGAACTTTGAAGATGCTTTGAGCAAGATGCTGAGAACAAAAAAATACATTACACTTGGAAGGAATCAGAAATTTAAATTCTGGAGAAAAAAAAATGGTAAATTATACAAAAACCAGACCCTCTTGTGTTGGATTAAGTGTCTGTGTATGTCCTGGCACACACTCCACACCTCAGTTTCACACCTTACCATAAGCCAGACACATCCAGTGCAGGAGACCAACTCACCTTCGTAGCTGGCCTGGAAGCCTTGAGCGCTGACCGCGTAGTCGCTCAGGAGCCACAGGGACAGCACCACCCCCGTGCTCACGATGGGAGCAGGCAGCTGGAAACCCGTTAACCTGGAAGAGATCAAGAGCAAGGTTACACTCACCATGTCTGCCCTTGACTTGCTCCCAGCCCAAAGAGAGGGGCACACTGGTGTTTCGACCAGCACCCCTCAGTCGGCACTGGGGAGCTTCAGAGCTGGGGAAGACAGACTGGGACAGATTCAACTCAACAGCTGTTCAACAAATTCATCCTGGGCTTTTACACCTCCTGGCAATAGCTACTAATGTATTTTTTCCTTGACTGTCTTTTAAATCAGTCTGATTCACACCCTGTTCACTGACAGCCTCTGGGCAGTTCCCTGCTAACCCCAGTCTGGTCTCACAGTGCCTTTCCCAGCCATGTGATGGGAGCAGTACCTCAGGGTGGGGTAAGAACCAATACAATAATCCAATAACCCCAGTAACACACTGAGGACCTTGGAGCAAGAACATCAGAGGGGGTCTGCAGCACGGAACTACACTGAATCAAACATAGTATAAAACAGCAAAAGAAAAATTATGCTACTACTTGCTTCAAGCCCATAAGGTGGCTGTCTTCAGAATGTTCTGTAGGTTTAGGGTGGACAAGGTTTGATGTTTCTCTGAATCCTTCTCCAGTCCAGGAACAACCCACTTCATCCTGCAGCGTAATACCCGCTCTGCACCACAGCAGGGAGCGCGATGGTTTAGGCCTCTGTGCTCACTGAGGAAACCAAAGCCCACAGACACCACGTCATTCACACAAGGTGACACAGGAGATGTGATCACAGAATCACAGAATGATTCGGGTTAGAAGCGACTCCCAGAGGTCATCCAGTCCAACCCCCCTGCAAGAAGCAGGGACACCCCCAACTACATCAGGTTGCTCAGGGCCTCATCCAACCTGGCCTTGAACGTCTCCAGGGATCCAGGGGCATCCACCACCTCCCTGGGCAACCTGTTCCAGTGCTCCACCACTCTCACAGCAAAGAACTTTTTCCTAATATCCAATCTAAATCTCCCTCCCTCTATTTTAAACCCTTTATCGCCCCTTGTCCTGTCACAACAGGCCCTACTGAACAGCCTCTCCCCATCTTTCTTGTAGGCCCCCTTGAGGTCCTGGCAGAGCGCTAGAAGGTCTCCCCGGAGCCTCCTCTTCTCCAGGCTGAACAGCCCCAACTCTCTCAGCCTGTCCTCGTAGGAAAGGTGCTCCAGCCCCTTTATCATCTTTGTGGCCTTCTCTGGCCCCTCTCCAACTGGTCCATGTCCTTCTCATGTTGGGGGTTCCAGCACTGGCCCCAGTACTCCAGGTGAGGTCTCCTGAGGGCAGAGTAGAGGGGGAGAATCCCCTCCCTGGACCTGCTGGCCACACTTCTTTTGTGATGTGGCACCTGCCTCAAATACAGACACCTGCCCACAAGTCAAAGTACAGAGAACTACACAGAAATGGAGCAAGTTGAGCAAACATCCCATAGACAGCACTGCAGCAACCCGCAGCCCAGGCGTCCTGCCCTCCACCTGCTCCCCTTGGGGACTTAGAGCTGAGTGGCAACTCCTAATTTTATTGCAAAAGATTGGGTTTTAATGATTTTCAAACTGGTGCTCTTAGATCCCAAACATCACATCCCTGATTCCACACTGAGACAGCCCAAGCACAGGTAATACACATTTCTCCAAACAATTACAGGTTTATAACTTTAAAGGCTTCTCCTTACGCTCGGCTAAAGTGATTTACAAACTGATTTACTTCACAAGCAT
This sequence comes from Heliornis fulica, assembly GCA_013399135.1. Lineage (NCBI taxonomy): Eukaryota > Metazoa > Chordata > Aves > Gruiformes > Heliornithidae > Heliornis > Heliornis fulica. The sequence continues at coordinate 87,811 of VXBZ01001284.1, forward strand.
TTGTTTTCAAGCAATCTCATGAGAGTTTCTTGCCTGCCACTACCCAGGACAGGAATTCAGATGCAATCCCTGTTGCCCTACACCCAGATTTTACTGACCAGCAGAAGCAGTAACAGAGCCCGCTGCCACAGGCCATCATTTGAGATCAAGAGTATTCAAGCTGGATCACAAGGACACAAGAGCACGAGATAAACAGGCCACAATAAGAAAGTCTAAAGCTACTTACACCCATCCACACACTCAGGGGTTTATCCCACATCACTTTATACAGCAGCAAGTCTTTCTTATGGAGAAGGTAAGAGATCACTCACAATCCAAACCACACTGCCCCTTAAGAAATGCCTCTAAGTCTGTCTTTGACTCAGACTATTTCTTCTCATATATTATATGGAAAGAAAAGAGCAGCCATGGAACAACATCAGATCCTCAACTTTAGGGGCCACCATCAGCTCCCTCCCTGCCCACAGGGTCAGGTACCAGCACACTGCAGTTTCCAGCCCAATTTCTCCTTAAAGATGCCACCAGCCCGCTGGCAACTTCCAGAGACAGCGAGTGAACTTCCCCACTGTTCTTACTCTGGCTATAATTTAATGAACCTAAATATTATTTCAAACAGATTGAACTCCAGCTAATGAAAGCTGACATGCTCTGCCTGAGAACCTTATTAAAGCAAAATTTCCAGTTATTGGCAAAGTTCACAGAGTTACCAGCCAACAAAGCCAGTCAAGTTTTAATGTCAGCAGAGAAGTACTTACCCTCTCTCAGCATAAAATCCATTCTCTGGACAAGTTTGAACAACAATCACTCCTGTTTATTAAAAATAAAAGGTTCTGGGATTTTTAAGGATTTGAGATACCTTTACCACACACTGACCTGAGGAAGAACTCCACGCTTTTTATTAATTTATTTTGCAGTTATTAAAACCTCCATGCACTCAAAAAACCCAAGAAATGCATGGACCAGTTTCAATAAAAACATGTAAGGGAGAGTAAAACCTGGCAATTTTTCTTCCTCAATCACCACAATGTTTTACCATTACCCAGTTCACAGCAGCCTGTGCTCCTTACACCCGAAGTAGATCTGTTCTCTCTGAGCAAAGCTTTTTGCAGAACGAATGCTGATCACAGTCTGTGTACTAGGATCCCACTTTGCAGCCACTGCCTTTAATTCAGGGCACATCTACATGTCATCCTAGCTGTGAACATGTGCCCACGTCCCATAGGAGTCAAGGGGAGCTAAGTGCTGCCTAAACCAACGCTGCCCTTAAGCACATGTCCCCGTTTTCCAGTTACAAAGCCTCAAAAGAAAGCGACGGCCTCTGTGTGAGGGCACGAAACCAAGAGAGCTTGTTCTCAGCCTCTGTGCAGATCCCACTTTGACCAAAGAGGCAACTTTCATGGAACCTCTGGGCTTCCTCAGCCTCTAAAAATTCATAAAACCAAGCAGCTCTCCCAGCCCCTAACATCAGATGTTCACTTGTGTCTGACTGGTGGCCCTGGAGCGAGCAGAGGACGGGCTGCCTGACAGCACAAGAGGTGGCCCGACACTGTCCTCCCCTTCGGATCAAACAGCCTTTCTGCCACAGAAGATGAGAAGTGCCCCACTAATGCCAAACCAAAACTGACTCAGGTAAGGCACGAAATAGTGCTCAGTAAGGAAAATCTCTTCTGCAGCCTCTCCTCCCCTCTATGCCACTGATCTCCATATCCCCTCTTGCTGTGAGGACCTGCACTAGAAAGGAGATGAAATTCCTCCTGTTCCTCACCAGAAGCAGCTGCAGTCAAATTAAAGCAATTCCTCCTCTTAAGCCCTCAACCAAAGCATACAAGAGGGTTTTTTTTCTTCTTCTGATGTTCTTGTCTCCTCCAGGGAAGAGCACGGGCAACATCCTCTTGAAGAAACAATGATTTAATGAGGCTGGTGCACAAGTCCCTCCATAAAACCTCAGCACTGCTGTTTGCAGGATCCAGAAACAGCCAAGCTTGGCAGATGTTCTTGGTCTTGCTTTGACCTAGCAGGTAAACCATCCTCATGCCTTTCCCCCTAAATCTGCAGCCCAGGCAAACTTGAAGTATGAGGATCAACGTGATGGCAGACAGATCATGAAGTCACTCCCAATGGCCTCATGTATGAGCCAGTAATTCCAACATCACTGTTATTTAGTGTAGCAATAAAAATATATATATATGCTAATGAGAAAGAAAAGCAGCAAACTCTGTTCCTTGTTTTTATTAAGGGCTAAAGCAAGAAGGTGAGGGCAGCAATAACAGCACAAATAATCATATTCCATTTCTTCTGTACCTCTGGCCAAATGGATTATTGAGTGATTATCTCCTTAAGTTGCTTTGAGCCAACACTGATTGTGTGAGATTCTCAATGTGTTTTTCATTGGCTTAATTCTGCTCCTACTGTGAGGAACCAAATGAAACCAGTGCCAGAAATACCACTTCACAAGCCTGCCCTTGCTTCGCAGTACGGCAAAAATCAATATACCAAGACAAATCGACACAGAAATCCTCCACCCTCATTTGCATCCTTCTCCACCCTGTGCCTCAGGATTGCCACAGACATCACAAATGTTTCTGGTGCTCCACTCTCCAGTTGCAGCAGAAGAGCTAAGTCTGCTTTATCAAACACCTTTCTAGAACCTACGTGGGTACAAACTTGCTGCTCTTGTGACCACCACAGTTTCTCCACAGTGCCACAAACACCAAAGCTCCCAGCATACCAGCAGCTCAAGGCTGGGGCTGTACCCTGGGGTCTCTACTCCTCATAGAGCCCAACCACTTGCCTCTGTGATATGTCACCATCTTCATGCCTCAACATTCTTCCCTGGTGGGAAATTGTCCCATTCACCTCCGAAAGGAGTCGAGCAGCAAAGACCCACTGACTGCTCAGCAGGTTCAACCCACTTTGCCCCAGAAAGAGAGCAGTGCACTGGGAGAGCCTGCACCTCCATCCCCTTGCAGTGCTCTCACTTCCATCTGTTGCATATTAGACTTTCCACCGTGCTGAGTACGACTGTACCATGCCCTGTGACGCAGGCTCCCGTTTTGGAGTGCAGGTGCCATAATTAAAACAGAGCACATTATTTTTCTGGTAGGATGCCCACCATCAGCTCAGGCTGCAATCAAAATAGTTATTGCAGCTGGCAATCCAACAGCCTTTAAAGCATAAATGCTGGAGAAGTGTCTCAGAACATCTAATGAAAACGCATTGGATTGCATCGTTTAACCCAGCATTAAATTACACTACACCATACTTGGGTGGGTTTTTTTCCTGCATGTAATTTAAAGGCACCTATTAAAGAAAATTTCCCATCAAATGAACCACTCTTTTCCCTATATACAGTTTAAATGACACTGTTCCTTAAGTGCTAGTCTGAGGCCCCTGCTCTGTCCCAGGACACTACTCAAGCTAAGTCAGGTGTAAGGGACTGTGCTGAGGATACAACAGCTCGGAGCTGCTCCTTGGAGTGCTCTCTGGAAAGGTGCATTCATGAAGCATTCAACTAACCCATTATCAACTGCAACCAGAAGATCCCAGTAACTTCCAACTGACTTGGAATCAACTTGCATGTGCCTTATTCAGCCAGACAGCTGGCTTGTGCCTGGAGAATTGAGGAACTCAGCAGCTTCAGCAAGAGGCTCAAGATATGGTCAGCTCTTCTGCTGAAAAACGGGTACAGGATGAGTCATGTTAATTAACATTTGCAGCTTTCTCAGTCTTGATGAGCAGGATGTGTGAGCATTCCCTGCAGCTGCTGCAGGGAGATCTGCAGTATGTACACTGGAAAACTGAAGTCCTGGGGGAACTGGGAACAGCCACGTGCAGAGCCAGCGGTCACTCGCAGATGTCCTCCCCCTGGCTGCTTCATGGGGTGGATGTCAGAATGAAAGGCCAAATTTATGAGATCAGGGAACTCACCTACAGCAACCCAACCCATCATGGATCTCATTACAAGCAGGAGGTTTTTGTGCTTCAACACTTAGTTGCTGGTGAGTGTAAAGTCAGAGGGGAGGAATATCTTGTAATTCCTGTGAATATCAGGTTTAGAAGCATCTTTTATCCTGAAGAACTTTAACATTTCCCCCAAACCATGGGCCAGATCCCAAGAGAGCCACCATGAATTTCCAAAACTACTTCACAAAGCTGGGAAAAGCATGAAGTGTGGATGCCTTTGGACCTCACCATGTACACAGCACTGAAGCTGGCAGGTCTTTGTTTCTCACGTACTGTCTGCAAGACTGAGTGGCAGCCTGTCACCAGGAGGGTTTCTACACCACCACTGTGCTGTCCAGACACACTCCAGTGTCCCATCACCAAGACTCTGCTGCCTGGCTTATCCCCTGCAGCTGTACCACAGGCAGCTGCTGCATCTGCCTCTCACACATCCCAGCCCTTCTATCTTCAGCCAGAGGAACTGGGGGGCTCTTCACCCCGTTTCAGTGAGTGCAGATGAAAGACACATCTGAGGAGACGGCTGACTGCGAGCGTTTCCTCGGGCTTCTCTGGCTCAAAGTTTTTCCCCCCCATAGTGCTTGGTAGTTTTTTCCCTCCCTCTGTAATACTTTATTAAAGAAACAAAAAAACTACAATCAGATATTAGTTTTATTTTTAGCCCTACTGACAGAATAACTGGTACCATAAATGTTCTCGTTAATCATCAATAAAATAAGCACAGCATCATCTGAGAGCATTTCCAGCTCATGCATACTGCAGACACTGAAAAGCCACTTCTGTCTGCAAGGCAGAACTCTCTGGTGCTACTTAGTTGTCCTTTAATTTTGGTCCCCTTAAGGCTGAAATGATGCTCCAGACCAAAGAATTCTCAGCCAGCTTTAAAGGATACTGTAATGACATAAGAAAAAAAAAGTATCAGACTACATTTGGGTTTACTCAACTTGTGGGAATGATTGATGCTCAAAACCAGGCTGCTTTTATTTCTGAGTCAAGATACAAACAGATCCTGGATCAGGCATGTTGCAAGCAGCAGTAGTAGTAGCTCCTTGTCTGTTCTCCAAGCTGCTTTGCTGCCAACCAACACCATGTGTCCCATGTTACTCCATTCTCTTCTCCACTCATCCCTTCCGCTCACCAGGAGACAATTAAGTTGCTTTGAAAATAATGCAATCCACTGGCTCTGACATACATCACTATACATTTTTTCTTATCAAGACAGTAGAAAGTATTAGGGAAAGAAGCTTTCTGTCCCTTAAACCTGATCACAACAAGAAATACAACACCTTTCTCACCTTGCCCCCCACCCCTGCTCCCCCAAAAGTCAAGTCTAGCACTTCACAACCAGTTCCCAAGCTAACACCAAACCCAAGCCCATGTGCCAGCATGACCAGGGGAATCAACTGTCCCATCGCCTTCTCCAAGGCAAATCTAATTCTTCAAGCCACAGGGTACCTTACTCGCCCCTCACAAAGTCTTCATTAACTAACCCAGTCTCTAGGGAGTCACAGTGCTCAAATTCCAGCCTGGATGAATTTCTTTGCTTGTTTAAAATGAGGTTTGGGTCAATTCCCATCAGAATAGTGTTATTTATAGAGCTTAAAGCCTGCACAGCCATCTCAAATGACTGCATGGCTCAAACTGGGAGCAGTACTAAGCATCACACTGCAGTAAGTTTAATTTTTCCATAGTACATAGTAGATCATAGAAAGATCATGGGCTTGATATTTAATTTATTATTTCTATCATGTCCCTTTCATGCTCGTTTTTCCTCTACTTTCCCAGGTAGCAGCAAGACACAACCAGATCCACCATAAACTTTTCCATCTACACTCTCCATCTTACCACAAACCAGAAAAGATTCCCGTGTTCACCATATTTTAGTAACCTCCTGGCAAACCTCAGCCCATATTCTGGGTAAACAAAGACATGGTTGGATATAAACCAAGTAAGACTCAGCAGTGTCAACTCAAAACTTGGCAGTTTTAGGTTATTTCTGGCTTTCCTCAAAAAAAAAAAAAAAAAGAATCATCAGGGGTGTGAAATCTAGTAAATGGGTAAAGTTCTTGGAACCTCCTGGATCTGAGACGAGGGTTATTTCTGAATGCAATGCAAGTGGTGAGCAACAAACAAGCATTACCACACCAGAGGTGTTGTGAATGCCCCAATTTTCACACCAGCCCTTCAGTAACATCAGCTCCTCTGCTGCTTGCTGAGCAGAAACAGCATCCTACAGCCTCAAGAACTTGAAGTGTAAGCAGAAATGGATGCTCAAAACAGCTTCAAGTGTGACAAATGCAGAGTAAGTCTAACAATTCTCAGGTCAGCACCATCCTGAACAGAAATACTTGTTCCTAACTCATTCAATCTCATTTGTCTGGGAGGCAGCTTTGGAAAGCCCAGCACTGGGGGTCACAAGTCCATGGCTATGCCCTCAGGTACACCACTAGCCTGCTAAGAGGTTCCAGGCAGCCTCTGAACCCAGGGTTCCCTCACACAAACCCAACCACCAGTTTTGCAGGGATGCTTCAATGAGAGCATATGGATATTCCCAGCAGAAAAACACCAAGCATTAGATTAATGGTAAGCACATACCACAGGACTGAAGAGGAGATATAAACTACCATTACTTTCAAATACTATTACAGGTGACACAATCAAGCAAAAACTTCAATTATGGCTTTGTTAGTTTATGTGCTCACCACACACATCCCTGCTCCTCCTGGTTTTGCTATATAAATCTCCAGCAGCTAAAGCCATACAACTGGAAAGAGCCAAAGCTGACATGCAGAGTGAATCCAGGCCTCATGTGCCAGGGCTGTGCATCCCTTTCACTCTGTGCATACAGAATCAGGATGTGAACTAGACTTCAGTCATCAGCCCTGAAAGAATCTGTACTTCCCCCAAGTGAATACTAAGCAAGGGCTGTTCTGCCTACAGAGCCCCAGGACAGCGAGCAGAGATCCATCCTGGGGCTCCACAGGACCTGCAGTCTCCCACAACACAGGTAACACTTGCACTAATTCATTAAGATTCTAATTTATAATAGCACATAAAATGAGATGCAGTGGCAACAGGTGAGCAAGAAACAGAAGAAATTTACTTTCTATAAAAGTAAGATTAAACAAGAAGCACCCAAACAGAACAAATAAACAATACAAGTTGTCCTCTGCAGCCAGGTGCAGTTCAACAAAGTAGGTTAATAAGAAATTTGATTTTTAGAAGATGTGTTGTATGATGAAAAGAATGAAACAAATCCCATTGTTACCGCCAACGAAGACTAATCCATAAAGACTAATATTGACTCATGTCATATCTAATTCTCTATACACTTGCACCTTGCCTGGATGCAGAACACTGAGCAGAAACAGGATTAAAATGTTGCTGAATACTGAGCAGAAGTGAGACAGAAGTGCTGGTGCCTGCTGGTTTTTGTTCCTGGGGAGCCCAGTAACACACTAGAGGTGAACAGCCCCGGCTCTGAACCCATCAGCAGAGCAGCTGCTCGCCCTGGACAGTGTCACTCCTCGCTGCTCTGTTCTCCTCCACTGCCACACACACACCATGAACAACTTCAGGGAGAGGATGACTTGCCATGCACCTGGCTAAAGGACCCATTTCAACACCTTAAAAAATTGTATATGAAAACTTCATTTTACATCAATCACAACATAAGCTGCCCAGCAGTGCAGATGAAAGTGTTTCTCTTCCTAAACTTTTTATTCCACTGTATCAGCTCTAATAATTTGTAAGCTTAAATAGTATAAAAATCCCTAAATTTGTAAGGACAATTACTGCATCTTTGGGTAACATGAGCCTTCATGTTTTCCAAACAGCTATGGAATCACAGACAATTGCATTCTTCATTAAGAGGAAGGAGCAGATGTCAGCAGCTGCTCTTGCAGCACACCAAAACCCAATTCCAAATAGCCTAAAAGGAGCTGGGCCACCCTCTGCTGCCCAACAGGAGCAGAATGAACTGGAGTCAATGGGCACAGAAGATTTGTGAATTTTCTATTTGAGACTGCAAGTAATAGCACTCCACAATCTCATTGTATCTTCAGCCAGCTAGTGAGACTGTATCATCTCCTGGAGACTTTCATTAATTTTGATAAAAGGGAAATACACACTGGCTAAAGAGGTGCTTTGCCTGAGAAACTCTCAAGGTCAGATTTTATAGATACAAAAACTTCTTCAACTGAAGATTCACTGCATTCAGAAGATAGCATGAAGGTATATATATTTTTCTTTCTTCAGGAAAATGGATTAAAAGACATAGCTGTGAGCCTGATCCAGTCTGTACTGAGATGCTCTCTTCCCACCCTAGCATATGGACCCTCTTAACTCGGGACTTCCAAGCATCTTATAAATTCAACTTGCAAAAATAAAACATTAGGTCATTTTACAGATGGGAAAGCTCAGATACAAAATTTGCTCAGCATCACTAAACCCAGCAGCTGCTGGGCTCAGAACATGCCTGAAACACAGACCAGATATCTGCAAGCACAGCTCCGTGCTCTGCCAGCACTGCCTGGCACCACCCCTGCACCCATCGCTTTCCATGCTGGCCACCTCTCCCCCACAGCACTGCAGCAAGGCAGCAGGTGGGCAGCACCTTCAGTAACAGCTCACAGGTCCAAGGCAACTCACCCAACTCCCTTAGGCTGTTTCCTCCCTCCTGTGAGGATACAGGAGACCCAACTCCTTCTCAGAGCACTAATCTCAAATGGGAAGCACCATGCAAGGGTAGTTTGCTCCGTTTCTCACCCTCTGCTGCTTAAAATAACCACCTGATCTTGCTCACTCTGCCCCCAGAAGCTCACCCATCCCTCTTGGGAATCACTGCTCCTGCTAAAGGAGTAAAACTGTCTTGCCTAAAGCAAACAACTCAAGACAACTTAAAGTGTCTGTAAAAGTACTGTTTTAAATGCCACACACACGCATAAAATGATGATAAACTTTCTCTGCATACAACACTTATTAGTAGAGCAATAGCAGCTATTGTCCTCATCAGGCATCTGAGAAGGAAAAGGACCAAGCCCATGACAGCTACTGGAGACCTCCCACATAGCTGTAACATACCTGGAACACAGCAGGATCTACAGCTATCACACATAGGTCCACATGCAGACTCCAGTGCTCTAGCTGTGTTGTCCACAAGAGTTAAGTCACTACATTCAAAGTCTACCTGAAGTAAAACCAAACATCACCTAAAGGGGTCTCTAGAAGACTGGATCATCAGATAATGCTGATAAACTGCAAGAGGAAAAGACAAGGAGGGGAGCACAATAAATGCTGCACCAGGACATCAGCAGTTGAGTCCCATCACTGAGTCCCACACATGAGCCTGTGCCTCCATGTCCTGCACTGTCCCAACCCTTCAGCACTGGCCCATAGCAGAGCCCTCCTCGGTCACTGGCTCTTCCCTCCCTCCTGTAGCTCAACTCCAAAAGGAACAGGCAGCCTTCATGGGTTGCATCAACTTGTGCAGGGAAGGGTAAGGACACCACGAGCCTCCCCAGCATGTCCAGGTGCTGCTCAAACTCACCATTTCAAGCTGACCTCTGTCACTAACGGCACTCGGTGCTCACTCAAGCAGACCTTCAGCACAAAGCTTTAATTAAAACCTATGAGATGTCATCCAATTACCAAAGAGCTTTCTCACTTAAGACACTTAGCATACCTTAATATGAAGCAAGAGACACCATCAAGATTTCCTAGTAGATTTTACCTGTAAATGCAGTTAATGAGCAGTGGAGGGGTAAGACAGAAACGATTTTGAAAACAAAACTACATGAGCTGAGGCCCAACAACAGACACCCCCCTGCACCAACACAGCAGGGACAGCCAAACCTGGAAACAATTCTGCAGTCCAAGAGACAAAACAACTTCCCCAGCTATCCATGGAATACCAAAAGGATCCAACTCCCAACAAGATCCTGGTTCATCAGGTATGGCAGAGGCCACAAGCAGTGACAGGCCCTGCCCCAGACACGATGTGTTTGTACAGGTCAAGTGATGGTGGGAGAACAGATCCTCTAAGCCATAAACCAGGACTAAAGCTCCTCAGCCACCTTACCCCTCCATCTGCTTCCCAGGCCACAGACAGACAGGCCAGGCTCATCCTAAACCTGCCACATGCAGCATGGTGGCAGGAAAAACGCTCCCACCCTGATTTAATCATCAGCTTTTATCACTCATCCTGATGCACACTCATAAATATGGAAAAAATTGAATGCAGCCTCTCAAAACCGAACAGCCCTAGATGCAGTTGCATTAACTCCATTAGCTTTCCTGGACTTTCAGATCTAGTTCCATCAATTATCTCACAGATGAAGTTTAAATATTCAGCACTTCCTCAGAACAAAACGACAGGGCCACCGGCAAAAGGCCGTAATGCTGCCAGAGTGGCTCAAACAAGATATATATAAAAAAAAAAGGTGTGTATTTTACTCTCCAAAGCAGAGAACATAAATTTAAGTGGTTTTTCTGTTATGGGTTTGGTGTTTTTTTTCCCCATGGAGTTAATGCAAAGTGACAAAGACTCTGCTAAGGCGAAGAGGGAGGCAGGATTCTGAAATTCACTAAAGATGGCTAAAGGATTTAGTTGGTCCTCTATTTTTATTTATCTTTACCCTTAGTAAAAAAAAAAAAACCCAAAACACAGCCACCTTGGAGGCAGGAGGCAGCTACAAAGGAGCACATCACAGGACCACAGGGGACTCAGCACAGTCTGGGTATTACCAGATGGGAAAGGCACCAGTTTAACTGTACTGAGCCCCAGCAAGTCAAGGGCCTGCAAATTCGAGCCCCACAATGTTACTTTAACCCAGGATTGTCTGCAACTCCACAAGCAAGAGCATATGTTCTCCTTCACTGTTCCCTTGTCTCCTCTCCCCCTCCCTTCCACTGTTTTTAAGATCAAGAGCTTTGTTCTCTTGATTTGTAATTAAGGACAAGCCACTCAGTCCATTTTTTTCCGGAGAATAATTAAAAGGTCATCAAGGAGAAACAGGCAATAAACAGGTATTCCTGCTGTATCTATAAATAGGTCACCCTGGTAGATAATTCAGCTCCTATTGCTAATATCACATAAATTTTAAGTTCAAACAAAATGCTTAATCTTTCAGTCAATTAAACATGGCAAGAAATTTGTATGGTTTGTACCTGCATCCAGTGTATTGATGGCAATCCTGCTCTTAACCCTTCAGCCACTCGACTGGGAAGCAGGAGGAGTATCTCAAACAGCACCTTTATCAGAAGACACTGAACACAAGCTAAAGATGTTGCTTGTGGTGTCAGTGAGCTAAAGGCAGTATGGATTTCTTTGCTTTAAATATGAAGTTATTGCAGTAATGATCTGCGAACATCTTTAACCCTAATCAGTCTGTAAGTATTAGAATGCAACACTTCCTCACAGCTGTGTAAGAATACACCTCATAGTAACTTCTGTGGAAATGCAAACTGTCCCACTGAAGTTCTGGCTATAATGAAGACTTCTTTTTCTTGATACACTGCCTCAAACTATTTATTTGGCTAAATAGTTTATTTGGCTAAGAAATGTTTCTCACTAAAACAATTCCTTTGAAGAGGAAAGGCAGACCAGAAGTCTCACAATTACCTACCCATGTCACATGGGAAGGAAAGCCCAGGGTTTACAAGATCACAGAAGTTGCCCCAGCATTGTTTAGCCTGGATGCAAGTGAGGAGTCTCTACTGCTAGCAAAGACTGTGTACTCTGTCCCTTGGGATTTCTAAAGTTACTTTAAGCATCTTTGGTAAGAAAAAAACAAATGCATCTTAATATCTCACCTGTCCAGTCCCATGTTGACTGTAAATTCTTTGGCTTCCTTCAGGACAACAGAATTAGGTATTTTGAATGACTGTCTTACCAGATATATTGCAAATGTATTTTCCCTGGAACTGAGTACGAGTGTGAAACTTCAAATAAGGAAATTAGCAACTAATTTAAGATTCTCACATTAAAACTGTCCTGTAAATTACCAGCAGCAGATGCAAAAGCCTGAAGCTGTCACGTGGCTTTCTTAACTACTGTCTGGTTATGTCACATAACAAGTCTGACACAAAAAGGTGCAAAGTGTCTCCCAAATCCCATCACAATCTTAGATCCATAAATAACTCCAAATATTCAAATTTTAGTCAGGTCTCTGCTGAGCTTCTAAACCCAGCACTGTGGGAAACCAATCAGGAAGCTAACCTGATTGGAGCATCCTCTTCACAATGGCACAATCAGCAAAGCACAATGGGAATTTGAAGAAAGACTTCTTGAGTCACTGCAGTTTGCAGCTCAGGTCTCCACATGCATCCCTCTGATCCCACTGGCAGCTCAGAATACTTAGGAACTTCAAGGAGGAGCATTTGGGAGAGTCAGGTCCTGTGTAACAAGCACAACCACGGCTTAAGAGAAGGGAAAACCACATAGAGGCACCAAAGGGAAGTGTGGAAACACACAGCCCTCCCACTCAAGTCACGGGAGACACAAACGTGCAGCCGTCCTGCTGCAGGGTTTCAAAGGAGACTGTCACAGTGGTCCCTGCTGAGAGTCAGTGGTGATGGGAAAGAACAAATGATCTGAGTTAAGCTGGAGGAGCAAAGACTCCAACAAGCTCAGATTTTAGCAAAGAAAGGAAGTCATGGCACTGGAAGATGACAACAGCCCTGGATGTCTAAATTAAGATGCTGAAATGCATTTAATACTCACACTCCCATCACAAACACACTACCTAAGGTCCCTAATACACAGCAAAGCAGTTTATTAGCAAATGTCTCATTGGATTAAGTCTGCTCTTATTCTATTAGGGAACTTTCACACCACATTAAATTGCAAGACAACAGCATGTTTGCCAGCACACACCAAACAATTATTAACCCTTTCTCAGACATGCCCCCAGACACAACACTGACATCAGGCCCAGGAAGCTCCTGGGAGCAGATGGCTTAAGTGAACGCCAGGATACTGAGACAACCAACCACCCTCCAACCCTCAGCACAAGAAACCATCGACACCAAGATCATTCTCTTCAAGTCAACCAGCCATGACCTACTGAAATACATCACTGATGCTTCACTATATAAGCTCAGGAGTAGCAGTGAAGAGATACAGCTCCTCTCCAACTGTTGTGTTTATCAGTCCTGAACACACTGAGCAGTTACCACGGTCCCTACAGAAGACAGCTGCTCCCCCCCCCACCCCTCTCCTTCTTGTACACTTGCTTGGAGCTTATTTTGGCCCACCTCCTGGTAGCATGAGCACTGATGAATGACACATGGTCATCCATCTTCCAGTGTTGCCCTTCAATGATGAATTGAGTATGTTTGGAAAGCAGTCTGAGAAAAAATACAAAACTGATAGCCAGAAAAAAAGACAAAATTTGGGGGTGGGGAAGTAAAAAGGAAAGGGAAAAAAAAAACAAAGGAGACCAATGCTGGGCAACAGGTACAGTTTTAATGAGGTGAGATTGATGTACCAACAAAAAACCAAAACAAACCAACAAACATTAGCTGAGACACCAAACTACAGAGGAGTAAATTCCACATTTTCAAGTCACTGATCCAGAAGCATCCAGAGGATCACCACAAGCAACCACCATGCAAGAATCCACATCTCCTACTGGTATGAGTCCCCTGCAAGTGCTTTCAGACCTCTAGAAAGCCTCCTCAAAACCTCTACTCCCCCAATTTATTTCACTTTCCTCCACTGCTCCAAAACCACACCATTTCCCGAAGACTTTATCTCCTCATTAGCAATGAAACATTCCCACACTGATTTGTGCTCCTGGTTTCACCCCACAACTCACACATCTCCTCAAGCTGTGCATGAAGCAAAGCAACGATGCAGAGGAAGGACCTTACTTCTCTCCCCACATTCTCCCAAAATGCAAGGCTACAAATAGGGCAGTATCCAAGCTGTGTCTCAGTTTTGTGGTACTGGTCAGCTGTAGCAAGATGACCTTGATGTTACTTCTATCTGTAATCATATCGTGCTTACAAGTAGCTCAAAGCAATTCCTGGATGCCCCTTGTCTACTGTGTCTAATTTCCTCAACCATGACCCTACTCCTGAATTAATTTCATTAATGGTTTTTTTTGCTTCTTCAGCAGAACCTCCCACTCACATATAAAGGGCAAAAGGAAACATCTGGCCCTGCTGATGAGCACAGCACTTTGCCAGGGGGCTCCTCAGGGCTAAAGCAGCACTGACTCCTCACCACCCAGTTTCCCCAAGCAGAATTTCATGCCAGATGTAGGCGTCCTTTACATAATACCCAAAGCAAAGCACTGTGCTACCTTCTGATTAAATGATGAGGTCCCATAATTAAAGTGATTCTCAAGCACAGTTGCATGATGAAGATAGGATTTATTTGCATAACTGAAATCATCTACATAAAGAGCTGATTTTCACCAGTGTTTTTCATTCAGCTTTTCCACTTGTGTTAGACAAGACACTAAGGCCAAATGATCTGTCTAAAGTGGTTTGAAGTAAAATTCATTTCCAGGACTGCCCACAACTACAACACTCTTAACTAGGGATTCTAACACTGGGTGCTGCCACTGTTTCTATCACTTCTCAAATAAGTTACTGTCAGACTTCAGCTGCAATCAGGCACCACATCAGACAACAGCAGCGATGCCACAAGTCACCAAGCTGACTTCATCTATCCCTAAGATCTGGAGGTCTGAGATCCTGACTCCTTCAGTGTAGAAGTCTGACATGTCTGACACATCATGTAACATTTCCTATCTCAGCAATGTGTTTGTTTGGTTTTGGGGTTTTATTTCCACAATTGGGCTGTCATTTAACTTTTCAGTTAAATCATCTCAGGAGATGAGAATCCATGAAGAGCCTTAGTACTAAGCTATGTTACTTAATAAATTTTTACCCCTAAAGATCCAACAGTTAAGTCAGATGTGAGAGTATATCCCCCATCCAGCTGATGAACAGACTGTAGAAGTTAGGGCATCACCCAAATGCACCCACAGAGCACTTGGCAGAGCCATCAAGTGCAACCCATTATCCAGCCTCCCACTCAGAGAATCGCTTTTGAATTGAGGGAAGCTCCTCTGTACATTAGCTCTGCTTTCCTCTTGCTCCATTCTCTGATTAACTTCTCTGGATGTCTAGAATGACTCTTGATAAATCATTACTGTCAGGCATTCAGAGAAACATTTCAAACCTTATCAGGGAAGAGAAATCAAAACAACTACAAGAACCGCTCATGACGAAGCACTCCCAGTTTATTGCCACATAAACCTCAAACCCAGATTTAATCCCAGAGGCAGAGATGGGAACATGTTTATAAACATCACTGTTAGGAACAAAGTACCTTGTTCTCAGGTTCCCCTGCTGAGGCAGGCCATCGTAGACAGATAGTACATCAAAATCTTCCTCTAATGCAAAGGACTGGAAAACCAGCTGTATCCTGTTCTGCTCCTCGGCAGTGATTGTCCACGTGCAGTTTGCATAATTTGGATATCCATATGGAAAGCCTGGACTCTGTATTGTCCCATTTGGGCCTTGCAAAATGTGACTGCAGTTCTGGGCTGGCAAGAGAAAAAAAGACAAAAAAGCATGAGTCAAACAGTGTAGGATACATATTTAAGGTCTTCACCATCAAAAACAGTCATCCAGGATTGTTTCCACTGAATGTCCTCTCAATTCATGGTCCTGGGAAAGAGATAAATGTAATATCTAAAGATGCATCTCCATCCCCCCTGCACAAACCTGGCCCCCAGGTGCCCATCTCTTGAGCACCTCTCGCTCCAGCTGTAAACATCATGTGCCAACAACAGCTGGATTGTGGCAGATGCTGACTAACTGGAAACAGCTGCTTACTCAGACATCCTTTCACAGCCCCCAACAAAGTCCAATCTACCCATCACCATACATTGCATATTTGGGGGTTTAACACTGCCAAGGAGTGCCTGGCTCTCTCTGGGCACTGCAAGCATGGGGGGTTCAGAGGCCTAAGAGCAGGATGAAAATGCCAAAGCTAACTGTCTCTGCTACCCTTAGCTCCACTCGAGAAAGAGACAGAAGATCAGGGTTCAACTATATAGGAAAAAGCCACACCAGCCCTCACCTCAAAAGGCCAAAACCTGCAACAGACATAACACACCCTGAGGAACTGAGGCAGCAGATGAGCAGTCTGGTTGGACAATCCTACAGCAAGACTCAACGGGAAGAGATCAGAAATTGAAGTTGTCCTGACTCCAGAAGAAGGACATAGTTCAGAATCACAGAATGATCAGAGTTGGAAGGGACTCCCAGAGGTCATCCAGTCCAACCCCCCTGCAAGAAGCAGGGACACCCCCAACTAGATCAGCTTGCTCAGGGCCTCATCCAACCTGGCCTTGAACGTCTCCAGGGATCCAGGGGCATCCACCACCTCCCTGGGCAACCTGTTCCAGTGCTCCACCACTCTCACAGCAAAGAACTTTTTTCTAATATCCAATCTGTAATAAAGACAAAAAACTTCAATCTCTGCAGTTTCTCTTAGAACAACAGTTGTTCTTTCCCCACCCACACTCTCTCACGTAAACATTGCTCTGAAGCAACCTGAAAACTAGCCCAAAACTACCTCTGGTAGGGAGAGGAGCCACTGGTTTTTACCCAGGGCCTTTCCACACCGACTGCCATAAGCAAACAGCTCGTTCCCACTCAGTCTCGGGGCCGCACACCCCAAACTGGCAACCGCAGCACTGCGGAGCAACACGAGCACGGCCCAGGGCCCCGCAGCAGCACCACACAGCCCTGAGGCCTGACACACTGGCTCGACCCAGGCTGCTCCGTCCTCTCACCCAGGTCTGAAAGGTTTCAGCTCCTCTTGAACACAGCAAATGTCTTCTCATCAGTGCTCCTAAGGAGAGGAGCTGCTTTAGAGCTACATGTGTTGAGAACAGCCCAGTCTGGTACCCAGCAGCTGAGGAGTTAACACCTCCCTCCAATCCCTTTTCCCTTCCCCAAAGCAGTACCTGCAAACACTCCATCCCAAAGATAAAGATCAACTCACACCATGTACAATTTCTGGATGTATGAGATTTTCTTCTCTCTGGGGACACAGGTACATAAACATGCTGGGAACAGCCTAAATGACAAATTCTCTGCAGCATTTTCCTCTCTCCACTGCTGCTTCACCTGAACGTCTTTTGAGGCACACACACACCAAAAACATCACCCCAAACTGGTGTAACTCCCACTGGCTTTAATGGAACAACTCCTCCACACCAAAGCTAAACCCCAGACAGCTCTCAAGGCAGCTGTTTGGAAACCAAAAGCTGAACCTCACCTCTATGCTACAGGCAGCATCACAGCCCCTGATCGCTGCTGCCCACACTGGCTCTGGCTTTTCTCACTGCTGCTGGATTGTTTACCCCCGCCCTGCATAGCTAATCAAGGCTTTCAAGTTGAAATGAATTAAATTAGAAATTAATTCTTTGATTTCTTATTGCTTTTTTCAAAGGCAGCAATGGCATTTGCACTTCTGAGTGCCAACCAGCTACAGGTAAAGAACTGCAGAGTAGCACTCATTAAAGCCAATTATAATTAGATTGACCTACTTTGGTGTAAAAATGCTTAGTGGAACCTCTCTCTGCAAGATGAAGCTCACACCTTTACGATTCTAGAACAGTCAATCACATTTACTACCCAGGGAATCTTTCTCTATCACATTTATGTTACCAACGGCGGTTAGGCCAGCCCATAACCCACAGAGCCCTGAAGCTCAGCTAGGCACATAACTCATTAATAAAGGCAGGCTGAAGTATTTTGCATTTCTAGTGCACCTGGCATCTGCCTCTCATGGTATTCTATCAATATGTAATATATACAAGTGTGAAATCTACCTCCCTCCTCCACTTCAGTTCCATTTATTTATTGTGTTGACACAACTTGGTGCCAGAAAGCTGCAAGGGACTGAGAATACTACTGTTACTACTGCTGTTACTACTGAGTGGTAAAATTAGGCCTGGTTTGGTTTAATAACTTGCAAACTGCCAGAGCCATAAGCTTCAGTTCTCAAACTCAATCACATCCCCTTCTCTTCAACCAGACTGACACTCAATAGGCAACATGGGGATACTGAATCTGTCTCCACTGCACATTTCTTATTTTAATCATAAGTAAATGTCATCAGAACAATTTAAGGAAATTGGGAAATTAAAAAGGCTGTATCCCTCAATTTCCTCAGAGTACAGAAGCTACTGATGCTGCATGAAGTTTAGAAAGAAATCCAAGGTCAGACACACTGTGTTCCAAATAACTTCCAAGGTGATATGAAAGGCAAAAAGCCTTCATTCATGCTGTTCTCACATAATTAGTGATTGAAAAAAAAACCAAACAGATGCCAGAAAAATGTACATAATCTTAAACCTAGCTGAATAAATAAATAGAAAAAGTAGGACACAGTTTTATGACATATCAAATCAACCTACTGAAGTATTTGTGTGTTCGTGATTTTCGCCAAGATGTGCTTTGGACACAGCTAAAGGGATTGCTTACTGCAAACAAAAATGAGTTTTCCAAAAGCTGACAAACTGGAAAGCAATATATTCTTCATCAACTGTAATAGTAGGGAACTTAATTTATATTGGATACTGCAGGAAAAAGTCAGCAGGCACTGGAAAGAGATCCCTGAAGCCCCAGAGAATTTATGCACACTCTGTAATTTGCTTTCAGGTTTGAGTTAGTTCAGCTCAGGCTGGACACATAAAACCTTATCTAAAAATCTAAAGTCCATGACAAAGAAACACTTCACTTCTCCAAAGACTTGCAAAAACAATTCTCTCTATCCCTTGGGCCCAGGAGCACAAGTAGAAAGGTGCAAAAGGACAGTGCCAGTGTCTGTGCTATGATGTGTCAGGTGAATTCGTACCTGATGGAGGACAAAACTCATCCCAAGTTCCTGGTGGGTTCTCTCCAACCTACAAGTCTGACAGGAGGCACCTCCATGCACCCAACTGGAGTACCAGGGATGCAGCAGATCCCTCAGGGCCCAACCACCAGCCTGGTCCTTGATCTCAGCTCCAGAGATCAAGGCTGTGCCAGGACACCACAAGTGACACAGCTGTGACAAGACCATCTGTACAATGGAACCACCTCCACACCCACCACGGATTAACCATCAGCCCTGGTACTGGATGAATCACAACCCTTTCAGAACAGTTGTGTTTCCCCCTCTCCATCTGCCACTCTTGATTCCAAAGCCACAACAGTGAAGGGGAAAGGTAAACACACAAAGCTAAGGGATCAGCTGTCACTCACCCCAAGGCTCAGTGTGACACTGCAAATATTTATGTAGCTATTCCAGCTTCTAATACTGTTATTCACAGACTCCTACTCAAGGTGTAACACCAACATCTAACTCATCAGTGGATATGAGTTTGTGGGCACATGTCCTATTCTGCAACAGAGACGACCGGTCTGAGAACGAAGCTAATTCTAACTTGGACCTTGCCAATGCAACCTCAGTGCAACTCTCAATTCTGGAAAGTGGTTTATTATGAGAGTATATCTTTGTAATGAATTCATCAGAGTAATTCTACTGCAGCAGCACTTAAAAGTTTCCAGACAAGGACAAAGGCATTATCATACCTGGCACTGTTCAGTGGACAGAGCCTTTTTCCAAAGGGATCCCAACCTAAAAGTGAAGGAAAAAAACCACAACCCAAAGAAACCCTCACTTGTGGAGGGCTTGGGGGTCTGCAGAAAAACATCTTTATCCAGGGGCACAACCATTTCCTCAATGACAGAGCTTAAAAGGCAGCTTTACTTGTCACAGTTTATAACACTTGTGCAATATTCACAGCTTGAACAACATAAAGCAACTGACCAGCTTTGCTTCTGCCTCATGCACAAGGAAAATTAAGTATTTACTTTGCAACACACTGCTGCCCAGGGCACTTTACAACACACAGTTAATCCACGTCACAAAACTTTGCCTGGGCATTAACCAGAAAATAAGCATCAGCTGAACACAGCTGCCTCTTGCTTAAGCAGGGAAGGTGCAAACCCCTCCAAGCTTCAGTCTGGGTATCCATCAGACTCCTGTCATGAGGAGGTAGGACGAATGTCCTCCTACTCCAAAACCAAGACAGCACAAGCTGCACAAGTGAGGTTAGTGGGAGGTTTATTTGTGTATCTGAATAGGTTTAGAGGAACTGTTGTCACATCAGTCCCTCCTGCTTCAGCACAGCCTCTGTCCCATGCAGCACAACTACTGGAGTTCAGAGCCACCACCAGCTCACTCCTGGGGTCTACACGGGCAGCACACAACTGGTTCTCATGTCTTTGATGCCTCATGACCAGCGGTCACAACAGCCACTGTACATTCAAACCAGGTTACACCTGCAAAAAGAGGATCCATTAATCATTCAGGCACATTCACAGCAGCAAAATGTTGTTATTTCCTTCTAATAAGCAACACTCACACGTGGGACTGAGCTGCCTCTGCTGGGGTGCCCTTCAAACCCCTGGCTGGGACCTGGTTTCATCACTTGACAAAACATCAGCAGCTCTGCAGACTCAGAAACAACTTGTACATTCAAATTCTGTCACTACAGATCTTCACCGAGTTGTCAGAAGCTAAATAATAAACAAAGGTGTTGTCTGACATTACAAGTGCAAAGGAAATGGGTCCAAAACATCTTCCACCTACTCCCAGTTCCATAAACCCACCAGCCCAGACCCACGGAGGTGTAAATCAAGAACAGGTTTTAACAATGTAGATTTACATTCTATTAATAGCTAAGAAACCAATACTTTATAAGGGGAAAGAGAATTTATTTCTGAAATTATTCCTCAAATATAAGTTGATGTACTTTGTTTCTCAGCAGAAAAGAAACCTCATTTAGAAAACACTGATGTATGATCACTGCACAACTCAAAAGGAACAAATATCAAATCATATACACTGACTTGCTCTCAGCAACACCATCTCTTGATGATACATGGCTGTCTTCTCCTTAATGCAGGAGGTTTTGGTATTGCCATTTTCTTTAGTTATTGTTACTTAGGCACAAATGTTTCTATTTTGTGCTGTTCTAGCCCACTGTGACACAGATAAACATAAAACACCCCTTTCCCCAAGGGAACAGAAATCCATATCCTGCAGGCACACACATTCCATCCTAGACAAAAAATACCAGGGCCAAATCCTGCTCATACATCAGTTACTCCTGTTTTTTTTATTCACATCCCTGTTCAGAATCATTGACCTTCATCACACCAAGTTCTTCACACTGAGACACTAGACCCCAGCCCTGAAACTGCACCTGAAGGCCAACATCCATTTTCAGCATCCCCTGGGAGCACATCTGGAGGCAGAAATGAGCATCTCAAGGATGGAGACACAGAACTGCCCCACCACATGCAGCCCCACCTTCCTTCATGGAAGGACACACGTGAAGCCACACCAGACCCCTCCAGCTCCTCACACACACAGATTAGCACCTCAGGTCCCTGCAGAGAACTCATCACATGGAGCCCAAAACCCCCAGTCTGGCCTCAGGGCTGTCAGAAGTGGGCTGGAAACATTCACAGCCAGTTCCTTCACACAGGGCTTCTCACACCCCCCTCTCCAAAACAACACACTAAAGCTTCTCCTCTCTATTCAACAGCTCATCTTTAAGAGCTTTCTTTCAAAAAACCCACTGTTTGATCTGCCATCTAAATAGGAACAAGATTAATTTTCCTAATGTTTACTGTTTTGAATCATTTATCATCAGCTAATTATACTTCCTTACATAGCAGTACTATAAATTACAAGTAATCACAAACACTAAGTGGTTACCCATGGCCTAGCTCCCACTGCCTTGTTCACACAACTTAAGTGAACAAACAGGGAAAGCACCTTCACACTTCATAAATCTAAGCCTTGTTTCCCTAAGTATTCACCTTTTCATAGTTTTAACTTAACCTACAGTCTTATATCAAAGCCTTCTAGGTAATAAATAATGCAGACACATTCCATTAACTATAACTTTTAATCAAAAGCCAGTGGATCCAAGCACATCAAGAGGATGATTTACATCTCAGATAGCCAGTGCCTTTTTCCTCTCTGAACACAGTGATAAACTGAAGAATGTGAGGGCAAAGAACATGCATTTTATCTGAATCCAGTTCATGCCACTACTGCCAAGTTCAGAAAGAATTATAACACCCACCTCAAATCAAAAGCAGTATGTGAATTTTCAGAGGGATGGCACAATACTGTGATACTGCAAATCAAACATATCATTCCTGCAACCAACTTAGTCACCTCCAATTCTCTGGAGAGAGACATTACTTCCATTCCAACTGCCTTTCACTCCCACTCTGCCATCACTTCCCATCCCTTTCAGTGCTGTCCAGGCTTTCAGACTGTTACTGCAGAGATCTGTTGTATTTAGGCATTGTTCAGATGTTAGCATAACAATTCAATTTTAAGGAATTCCCAAGTAGAAAGAAGAGGAACAGAAGAGATGATGGTGAAGATGCTGCAATGATGTATTTAGTTTTCTCCACGTACGCCCTCCCCTCCTCTCCCAACCAGAACATTTGTCATGGAAAACAATGAAAACTTCCTACATGTTTTGGATTTCCAGTCACATTGCTGAGCTTAGAGTTCCCCACAGGTAGAAACTACAAGTACTTGCTCAGAAGAGGATAAGGGAAGTCTGAACTTCCAACTGCCACTGCACCACCCTCACATGCTGCTCTGTGAGCATGTGACGCTTCCACCGTCTTGGACACGGACATGTTCAGATGATGAGAAACCTGGACAAAAGCATCACAGCTCCATTCCCTTGATGCCTGTCCCAGACATGACCTGTTATTTCTTTAGACCATTTCTTTGTTCTCCCACTTGGACTGAACTCAAACAGTTGATTCTCCCAAATCATCTCCTCCCAAAACAGGTGGTCTTCAACCTGCAGCTCATGGTGCCTGTGGGAAGAAAAATAACCTCATGTCTAGTCTTCTAAATTCTCTAAAAATGCAAGAGGCACCTACAGAGAAATAAAGACACCTAGCACTGGAAATAGAGCTCAACAGATCCAGAAGCACAGGAAAGCCCTATTATAGAATAAATGAACCTGTTAATTTCTTCCTTGTTCAATGATTTATGTGATTCCTTAGTGATGATCTGGGCCAAGAACAGTCAAGAGCAGGACGAAGTGCTACAGCTGAGCTGCCAGAGTTGAACATTGCCCAATCCCTATGGCTGTCACCCCACCACCACGTTCCCTTCTCTACACCAAGCTGACCTTCTCCTTTGAAGGAGGCTTCTTCTGCTTTATTATGTTTTCATATTTCGTGACTGACCCTTGGGAGAGGTTCACACTTCCAACAGAATGTGAAAGGAGCTCTGACATGCTGGGGAGGAAAAGAAAAACATCCAATTCCAGGTAACATCAAAAGCCATTGCAGGACAGAACTTGAAATCCCAAGAACATGACACTGCACATATGTCCTGTCTCAGAGCTGCACTGCAGTCCCCTGACATGCAGATAGGCCAGAGACTTCAGCTGCTGGAACATAATATGCCTCATTTGGTTGAGCTAGAGACTGCCCAAGTGAGTACACTGGTGGGAACAGCAGCTGCCAGATCTTCCCTCCAGGCTGAAGTGCTCTGCTCTGAGCAGAGGGAGAGGGATGGTAGCATGGCACGCTGACCTGACACAGCCTGTCCTCTGCCAGCTTGCTCCACCCCTACCCTGGAATGACCTGGAAACACGAGAGATGGACATCAGCCTTCAAGACCCACATCAGACTTACAATGATTTTTAAAAACCCCAAAACAACACAACAAGACCAGGGGAGGACCCCCCAAAAAATTATCACACTACTTGTGTGGCTGGTAAGAACTCGAGCTGTTCTGCACAACACCACATACTAACATGGGGTTATCCAAGAGACACCACAGTGCTGTGCTGGCTGCACCCAGGTTCAGGCTGTACCTGTCCCTTGCCCCCCCCGATTTACAAACCACTTCACCATCTGTGAAGCTTACAAGCTGAGCAGCATCAAAGCAAGCTAGAAACAGGACAAGCATGTAGAAGCAAAGACTTGCACAGAGTGAGGGGAAAGGGAGATGGGATTCCATTGTATTTGACTGTTAGGAGAGGAGGCAGGAAGGCTCAAGGGCTAATAACAGAAGATGTTAAAACAAAACAACTCCAGAGTTATTAAAATAAGCACCTAGAAAATCCCTTCTAACATAGGCTTTCCAATCTAAGCAGTACCAAAGTCAATATTAGAGAAGTCTGTGCTCTTCAAGACACACTAATATCTATTTTCCTGGCTATTCACACTAGTGAACTTAAAATACTGCATTTTATTCAAGTAACTCACATTAGCTAGTTGGAGACAGAGGCATGCACAGTGCTTCATACACCCCCACTCCAGCAGAGCAATGGGTACAGCACTACTGAACAGTTCAGCACTGCCCAACAACGAGAATTTTGCTTGTTCAATACTGATGAGGGATTTAAATTACAAACTAGTCTTTAAGACAAGGTTCTCCATATCTTTCTTGTACACATGGTGACAAAGACCACATTTCAGAAAGCTCCCAGAAACACACAAGGGAACCAGTAAAGAAAGGGGCTCTGCCTGGTCTGTCACAACAAAGGAGATTGTTTCCATGCTCTACTGACCTAGAGAGACCGTGTTTAACCAAGCAAGCAGAGCTTGTTAATGAAGAAACCTTCACAGAGAGAAACCCTTGAACCTTCTGCTGATGATCAAAGCACAGCTCTCCTGTCAGCAAGGCCAAGGGTGCTGCAGCTAACCCTGCCTGATGCAGGGGTGCACTCCATCCGCAGGCCTACTCACGCTTGCCACCCTCTGCAGTCACCTAAAACCAGAGGAAAGGACCCAAGAATAAGATTACTCTTGTAAATTTAAGATCTAGGTTTCCTCTCACTCTATCCCATAAACATCATGTAAATCCACAGGCTACATAGAGCACGTGCAGCCAGCACTGGGCACAATTCGGATCGGGAACATCACACACCTCCAGGCTGTGCTCCCTCTCTAATGGGGGACAACACTTCCCTCGAGTCCTGCAGGGAACCAGGAGGTTTCATCTGTTCACAAGCCATGTCCAAGACATGTCTCTTAGAGAGCCCACCACACACTGCTCTGGTCCCTTGCTACACCCTGTTCTACCTGTGTGCTGACAAGAGTGACCAGCACTACTTCAGAGTCACCTCCAGGATCCCTTCCAACTCCATACAGTCAACAATTCTATGATTTCATGTCCTTGGCACCAGAATGAAGGACACTGGTTGTGCCCTTGCACTCACAGGTTACTGTGACACACCTTAACAGGACTTTAAGGCTCCCTGGCTGAAGTACCTCATGCTTTAAGACTCTGAAAACCCCAGTCAAACAAAAAGCCTCCAAGCTGAACACCCTAGGAAGGCAAGACCTTTAAATGCTTTAAAAACAAATTAAGCAGCCACAGCTGCCTACGCTTTACACACACTCTTGGGTTTTTCCAAGAGGAGCAGAGCCACCTCCTAGGCAGACATTACATATTTTAAGTCTTGGCCCTGTGTCACTGCAGGAGGGTGTTACACACAGTGGCAGCAGACTCAGGGAAGTTACATGGTGCTTTGGCTGGGCCACAGGAATTATTTGCACGCTCACAGCTTACCCCACCCTAAGAACAAGGCAGCGTGACTTAGGTGAAAGACTAGAGAAAAAGGTTTCAAAGCCCCACACACCATTTATGCAGGTTCTGCTACCAGACAACTCTCAGCTCGTCTGATTTTTGCAGGGCACTGGCAGAAAGCTGGCTGTAGGTATGCAAGGAAGCCTGAAGGTCAAGAAACTAAGAGCAAGGCTTTGCAAGCCTCGTGAAAAGAGGCTCCAGTATCTTTCATCACAAATTACCATTCCAACCAGCTCCCCGACAGCCAGAGGCTCCATCCCCAGTGCCGGGTTCGCTGTGACGTTGCTAGGCAGAGTTGCTAAGCACAGGCACACACATTCAACAGCTCAACTGCGGCTTCATTGCAGGGCAGTCCTAAGAGCAACAAAAAAAAGGCAGGGAAGGAAAAAAACCCACCTTGATTTTATAAATACACAGAGAAATTCCTCTAAATGTTAAACAACCAGCCAAGCAAGTCGGGCGGTATCGCAGACAAGACAGATTTCTACTCTGCGGCAGCGAAGAGCCACAATTCATTTTCTCCCTTCCCTTCACAACACTCCTGCCTCTGGTATTTGGCAACAGCATTGCTGGGGGGTTCTGCTGAACACTGGCTGTTGCAGGAAGCCCAGGGAGGTGGCCTGGATGAGGCAGCAGGAGACACAAGGGAAGGAAAGGGACAGGACATCCCCAGACCAGAGCAAGCAAGTGGGACTGTTAGACACGAGCCCTGCACACACAATTCAGACCTGAATTTTGGCCTCGGGCCTCATAGCAACAGGAGCTCTGAGATGATGAGCCCACCAGTAACACTTCAAGCAAAGCCAGAGGCTGCAGGTGTTCCACACCTCTCCCAGACACACGATGTGGCCTCTTCTCTCTAGCACCAGGCACAGGAACAGAGACACTCGCCCATCTGCTTGGAATCGAGTCTTTTATCTAGACACAGCACAAGCCACCTCCAGGACCCACAGTCCGGGATGCTGCTTAAACACCAGTAGCTGAAAACTCAGAATAAAGGTTAGAGCCATGATGAGTCATTAACACAAAGAGCAGATAAATGAACGAGCATCTGGAGAAATAATCAGTAGTGGAGTCTGTCACTGTGACAGGCTGCTCACTGCTCACCTTCAACTGAGCTTAACCAGGATATTCCAGAATACATTACCCTGATCCACTTAAAAGTCCAGTTTATGCTTATAACACCTGCTAGAATGTGGATAAGAGTTTCTGTGCTGGGAGGAGGGAGAGTCATGGCATCACCAGTAAATACTTCTGCCATTCAGCATATGGAAGCAAAAGCATATGCAAACCAGTTTAAACAAAGGATTACAGAACTACTGTGCTCCCTGGACCAGTCATTTACAGCACCCTAAAAACAAATCAAACTGGGAGTTTCACACTCACATGATTTTCACCGTCAGAGGTCACCCTGATGTGTCCTCTGCTCTCAGAGGATGCAGCTCCCTGAACACCACCCACAGATCTGTGAGAAAACGAGACCCCAGGCTCATTTATTACCAGTTGCTGGGATAAACGCTGAAGTCAGTGTACTGAGTAACACTGGCCATGGCAGCAGGTCAAACACACACTCCTGTTACTCCCATTTCAAGGCAGCACTGGGGCCAGCACACCTCACACAGGTACACTAGAGAAGCTGCATTCAAACACACAAAAACCATGATCCTGCCCTTGGAGCACACTGTGGTCTATCAGTTAACAGCTCCCTCGCTGTGCCACTGATGACCTTGGACAAATCCTGCTTCACTTGCCATGAACTGCAGTGCCAGCACACAGGACCTGTTCACGCTCCACACCCAACAGATTCACTGGGTACATTAAGAACACGTTTAACACTGATATTTTCTGACAGAAACTTAAAGCAATCCCTCTTGCAATCACTAAGACTGCTGTTCACAGTTCAACATTTTTCACACCAAACAGGATTTCATGAAACAGATGATGTGCAAAAGTCTTAGTAACAAAGGATGGTCTTGCTCTGCTTCCAGCGTGCCACAACACACACACGAGACTTCCAGAGGAGCTTTACTGCGTGACCGGTTCACACAGGTCAGGCAAGATGCAGAAACAGCAACTGAGGGCAAATGTTCACAAGTCCAGCTTGTGAGTCTGACGAGCCTTAAACACGCTGATGGACAGCTGGGCTGGTGCTCAAAGTCTGCTGCAAATAAAATCTGGAGTGTTCTGCGCCTGTTTAAGTCTCTCAAGTTTGTTTTTCATAACCACATTCCCTGTTACAGTCATCAGTCTGAAAATGCAGAGACAGCCAGTGGCTACAAACGGCACTGTAAAGCACGCACAGGGCTGTGTGCCCGTGTGCACACACAGACAAAACATTAAAGACCCCAGGTAAATCACACAGTCTCCTTCCAGTCCACAATCACACCACATCATCCCATTTATAAATATGTTCCCTCTTCTCTCCTGTACTTCACAGGGGAAGATTTGTATTTGAGCCTTCCCGCTCTGATGCTTGTAAGCACGGTTCTAATTTCCAAGCTGAAATTCACTCATGATCCGTTTACGCCCATTTGTTTTCATACCAACACGTTCTGTTTGGTTAAACAGTCCTTCTCCCTGGTTTGTTTTCACCTGGCCTCGATGTATTTATAGAGAATAATTAGATCCCCCTGCAAAATCTGTTTGCTAGGCTAAACAAACCCCATGCTTTCCCTGTAAGATACACCCTGGGTTCCTCTGATCACCCCACACCAACCTCAACCCATTTCAGTTGGGTTGTCCCAGCTCCCAGTCGCTTGTGCAAAGGACTTCAGACCACTCCAGTCATTCCAATGGTTCCTCAATACCTCAAAGTATCCTATCAACTTTTTGCTCATCTCTGCTGAAAAAAATCCACTGGCTTTGCCAACACATGAACCAAAGCTCTTGTGATTCATAACACTGAACTTGAGAGTTTTCTGACTGCTCCTGGTGGAACCAGACTCCATGAGTTAGCTTTCAAACCACATTCTATGCGACCTTCACAGCCCAACAAGCTTAAACAACCGGGTTTCCTAAAACAGACACAAGCAGTCACTCATTAGCAACCTGAGGAACTGTCATTATCTCCAGTAGTTCACATGAAACTGTGAATCCTGTGCAGACCATCCACTACTTCGAAGCCTTTTGTTCTGCTCACAGAAGTACCACAGCCATCCTAACGTTCAGCCACATCAGCCTCCTCTCAATGGATGCAATTTTCTCCCTTCAAAACTTTCTCTTTCAAAATTGTCTCTTAATCAATTTTGACTGCTCCCTTAGCGCCACGACTCTTCCACATAGCCATTGTCAGCATAATAATAATACCAAGCACTTAGACGGCTATTTCCATCTTCAAAGCACTTCACAAGCATTAACCAATTAATGCACATTCTTCCCATGCTGTCTCTAGCGTGAGCAACAGCCTCACTGGGTTTTCCTGTGACTTCCCTTCACGGCTTTTCAGCTGCCCTGACATCCTTTAGCTGAACCCCACCACCAGTCTCCTTCACAGTGTTCCTGCATCGCATGTCGAAGGAGCCACAAGTGCTGCATCCTCCTCTGGCAACAGCAGAACAGATTTGCAACACACCATGATCCAAGCCTGAATACTTCTTAACTGAAACCCAACTGAGCCTAGGAAAATGCATTTTAACATGTGATTAAATCACTGACCTGGCACTTGGTTTGATGCTGGACTCATGGTAAAATATCAAAGAAATTAGGTGGCTTCTTTGGCACAAGATTTCACAAAAACAAACTAAACTTACCTAAGGGCCACGAGTCCCTTCTCAAGAGGAACTTAGACCAGATTTACAAGCATATTTTTTTAATAACCTAAGAACCACAGACAGATGCCTTATAGCCTTTACAAATACACCTGAGTTGGTTTTTTTTGCAGCTAACATATCCTCTTACAAAACCCCACTGGGCAAGTATACACTTATTTAGGCATCTAAACATCCTTGCAAATCTTGCCCTGGGAGTCCAAGATTCAATGAAAATGTTCAGGATGATTCAAAAGCTTCTTAAAATTTTACTCTATTTTCCCTCTGCATCTGTGAAATGAACACAGAGAAGATTTAATGGTTCTCCACCGGTTCAGACATCCATAAAAGGGACACAGGGCAGGTGTGGGTTTCCACTATGTCTGTGATTCCCAATAACCAAATCCTGGGAGTCTCGGGCTTCATATGGTCTCCCACAATTTTGGTGCTTCACCTGGCAGTTCATTTCAACTCATGATTGAAATGAAAACTCAGAAAAAGCTAACTTGATGAAAGAACATTTGTACAAACCCCTCCATGCAGATGGACACCACTCATAAGCAGCATTTTTTACTCTCTCATTTAAAAGGTGCTAATTATTATCTCAATATATTTTTCAATCTGTATTTCAATTATTTCCCAGTAAAAGAATATTTGCATTTAAATGGCTTATCTGTTGCACTCAAACACAAACTCATTTTCATATCAGGTGTTAGGAGTCCTTTATCTCAAAAAAAATGTAAGGAAGGTGAAATAAGGTTCAAGGTGAAATCCATCTCACAAATCACAGTGAAGACCTAATTTAAAGATTTCCTCATGATAAATTTTCATTATTAGTCTCTCTTCCCCCGTTAACAAATCCATGTCATCACAAAAAGACCTAAAAGTAGCTGCAATTTCATTTGTCATTATTAGTTACCAAGCTGTACGTCCATCTATGAAGTTCAATGCTCCCTCAAGGCCAGTGAAAATGGAACTTGCTCCAGAGAGATCTCTGACCCAGCCACAAATCTCATCTAATAATTTAGAAACCTCCATCCTTGAAATTCCCACAATACAAAGAACTTCATTGTGACACTGATGGAGAACTAATAGTTTAAGGAGAATATCACAATGGATATTGATTCTTCTTTAGAAATAAGTCTGCAGAGTTGCAAGCTGGTATTTCCCCTCCTAACACTGTGTTAGGAGGGGAAATACCAGCTTGCCAATGGCATCCTGGCTTGGATCAGGAACAGTGTGGCCAGCAGGAGCAGGGAGGTGATAATCCCCCTGTATTCTGCACTGGTGAGGCCTCACCTGAGTATTGTGTTCAGTTTTGGGCCCCTCACTCCAAGAAGGACATTGAGGTGCTGGAGCGTGTCCAGAGAAGGGCAACGAGGATGGTGAAGGGTCTGGAGAACAGGCCCTACGAGGAGGCTGAGGGATCTGGGGGTGTTTAGTGTGGAGGAGACTGAGGGGAGACCTTATTGCTCTCTACAACTCCCTGAAAGGAGGTTGCAGTGAGGTGGGGGTTGGTCTCTTCTCCCCAGTAACAGGCGACAGAACTCGAGGTAATGGCCTCAAGCTGTGCCAGGGAAAATTTAGGTTGGATCTTAGGAAGAACTTCTGTCCTGAGAGAGTCCTCAAGCATTGGGACAGGCTGCCCAGGGAGGGGGTTGAGTCCCCATCCCTGGAGGGGTTTAACAGACAGGGAGATGCGGTGCTTGAGGACATGGTCTAAGGGTAGACTTGGTGGCAGTAGGTTAATGGTTGGACTGGATGATCTTAGGGGTCATTTCCAGCCTTAAAAATTCTATGATTCTGTGATTTGTTTCTAGCTTCTGTCTGTAAATGTCCAAATAATCTGGTTATTTCATGCAGTTGTAGCTACACAAAGCACAGGAGTTACCCGAGTCTCTATATACTCCTGGTAGTTCCAGGGGATCCACCATCCCTTGAGTACCCAGAACAGAGGGGACAGAAGTTCTGTAGAGGCAACACAAAAACTGACTTCAAATGTAACTCCACTTATGAAAAGCTCTTCACTCCTCTCCCACAGTTCCACATCCCCACGCTCTCTACAGAGAAACCTACTGTGCATTTACGAGTGCTTTGAGATCTTCCAACAAAACACTCTGCCAGGCATTTCTATTACAACAGCTTGAGCCTGTATCATCCTATTTGAATTACAAAAAATAAAATAAAAATAAATAAAAAAAAAAAGAGGCAAACAGAAGACAATTTCTCCTGGGAATTTTTGTTAGGATATAAATCCAATTTTTACTTCATTCTGTTAACAGCACTTTCACTTCCTTTAAGTATTGCTGCACTTGATATTTACTGCCTATTGCCTACTTGTCACCTTGAGCAATGAATGAAAGTCACCAGAAGTTGATGGCACACAGAAAAGCCTACAATTCACTTCACCCAATGGGACAATAAAAAAAAACCCAAAATCCAAACAATAAAAAACCCCCTCCAAAAAACTCACTACGTGCCCTAAGAAATAGATAACTATAAAAGGTTCCTAACACTGTAGAAAAAGTGAAACATTTCCATTATATTAGTATTTTTTTCATTATTTTCATACTCTTTAAACATTAATTTCACATATACAACAGCAAAACCAAAATTCTTCAACTGAAAACTGTCAGCTCTGTTCCAACAATACGTGTCCCTCTGTGCAAACATCATCTTGTCAAATGATGGATGCTCTGATACTACAAAACCAGACTTATTTTTATCCTATTGATTCAATTTACAAAAATTCTCATGCCAGGTACCAATCTGCCACAACTTGTACACAAGTATTCCTGCTACCTGCAGTTGATCAATCTACTCATATGCAAAGTCCAAGTCATTTCCATATAGTTTCTATATCCTATGACCTTCACACACGTGTAACTAATAAACTCAGAACTTATTTCTGTTAACATTATATTGTGCTGTTTTGGTTTTCTTTCACCTCCTCCATTTATTTCAAACCTCATTTTCACCCCTAGACATATTCTATTTAATCTTAGTTTTCAATCCCAAAAGCAGATCAATACCTTTCTTCTTCAATCTACATAGCCCTCAATCAAAGAGTTAACAAGGGGTAAATTGAATCGACTTGTAGGTTCAAATTGGGTATTTTTTGTGGAAAGTCTCATTTGTTAACTGCACCTATGAAAAAGAAGGGAACAAAGCCTCCCCATAACAGCCCTCAGCACAGGATTCCTAGGCAAAAAGTTCATCATTTATTCTCTATTTTCAGACTGTCACAGCACTTCATAAGAACAAATGACAGACTCCATAAAACGTTCTTTCTGGAGCCCTTCAAATCCAGTGAAGTGAACTTGCTCTTCCCAAGATGGCTTTGAACCAGTTTAGCTGACGAGGTGGGAACAGCATGGGCCTCGCAGGGTTGTCTTACATCTTACATGTTGCCAAGGTAAAGAAACCAGCACTGTATGTGCTGCTAAAATCAGATCCCTTGGTGTACCAGACACCCATGTCAAAGTACGAGATGATCCAAGAACTTCACCCAATGCCAATATGGTTTCCCTGTACTCTGGCTCTAGACCTTAAGCAAGATGCTGTCCTCAGCATGGACACCATTCCACACACTGCTCCCTCAGCCCTACGCCACCTGACAACTCTTCTTTAAAGACACCTCAGTTAAAATGCCCCACTAAAGCACAGAAACTCCAATCCAGGCTTTCTGCCACCCCTAAGGACACACTCAGTGTGCACAGCAGGGCAGCCCAGCCTGCAGAAACTGGAGCAACTGGAGCCCTCAGGAGAGCCAACAACCCTGCAGAGGGGTCAGCGGGCAAGGGGCACGTGGTCCCTCCTTGGTCATTCCAGAACAGCTGCCTTTGGAGGACATCTGTAAACCCTACATTTGAAATCAAGCCTAAACATCACCAGGAACACACTCCTCATCCTTCAGATCCTTATTCTCTCATGACATCGACATTATTTTAATATTAACTTATTATTATTTCTAAGTTGTGCTTAACTGTAATGAAAACATCCCAGGATGGCTGCTGACAGATGTCCAGTGTCGACAATAAGTGCCTAACCTCTCCTGATGGAAACAAAACAACAAGAGAGGGATATAAACAATATGCTGCACGACACAAGTAGCATCTTTAAAAACAGCACCAGCTTCAGAAAAGCACCAGGTTTCATTATCCTTCTGAAGGAGGAGGTTTCCTTTCTGGGAGGAAATATGTATTTTTTATATATTATTGTTCAGTGTATCAATGGGAAATAAATGTTGAATTGTGCCTTTCTTATAGGAGAAATGAGCTTCCATGTTCTGTATTCAAACTGGGCTTTAACTCCTGGCCAGTGCCTGTAATAAAGGACCCTGCAGCCATGAGAGAGGGAGGAAGCCTGAGGGTAACTGAGCTACTGAAACATAGAGGCAGCAGGACTGGGAACCCAACGAGACCCAGAGCATCTTTACCTTTCCAAACTGCAGGAGCAGCTTCACCACAAGACACTTAAAATGCCAGCTAGCACTGCTCACTTCAGCTAGGAGAAGTGTGAAGGAGCCCCTCCAGGAGACCAGGTCTCCACAGGTTGGGAACACACACCTCCGTGAAAGGCAGAGCGTGGTGCTGGTGCTAGCAGTGTGTGACAGCACCACACTCTCCCAGCAATTCTGTAGCAAACTTTCTACCAACAAAAAGCCAAGTGGGATATTAGAGACCCACTCAACCAGCTCTTCCAGGCAAGAAAAGCTCCACATTACCTCAGGGCCCCTGGCTCCAGAAACAATGACATGGATGCAAAAAAAAAATTTTTTTTCACTAGTTTAACTAAAAAAACCCAACCACTAAACACCTGATAAGTGACAGGCACCATTAATTAGGAAACAAGTTTTCTGTTTGATCTCTGCCATCCCTGCCACATTCATCCTTGTGAGGCATCAGGCAGCGTTGTGCCTCTCCACAGACAGAAAGCTGAAGCTCACGTATTTACCTCAAGCCAAGAAGTTTGCAGCAGGTTAAAATCTGAAGGTCCAGACACCCATCTCTGCCAAGGCCCTGCTTTTATTGAAACCCAGCATCCAACTCCCTGATGCTTCTGGCAAATTCTCAGTCTGCCAGAAGTTTCCTACCTTCCCATCTCTACTGGGGGACAGTATGTTTCCAAAGGCTGCACTGCAGTCTTTGCTAAGAGGCACGAGGTGGATATAAGCACAAAACCCATGCAAGTGATACAGCATAAATTACCAAAGGAGCTGAACAAGCTGCACAAATACTTGCTGGAACAGAAACTGCATTTGATTATTTTTCTGACTTTTTTTTTTCCCCCCAACCAATACTTTGATACTTGAAGTTCCACAGCAGACAGGCAACTTTCACCTCAATGTCATTCACAATTAATCCCAAATTGTACATGAAATGGTTGAATTCACTTCACGCAATCAAGTGAGAGAACCAAGAGCATAAAGCTTGTGTAGCTAATCAACCTAGTGCAATTTTTATCTGCTGAAAGCTTTTCACAAACATCCTGAGATCTCTCTGCAGAGTAAGTCTTGAAGTCACTTCAGGATTTGGCAAATTCTACTTATCCCCATTTTACAGATGGGGAAGTGAAACAGAATGATGAAGGCTCACACCCTCAAGGATCTGTAAGTGCCACCTCCACGGAGAGAAGCAGGTAATGACTTCTGCAAGTCAAGGGAGAGACTGTGCAAGTCACAGTAGAGCACTGAACCAGAAAATCCCCAGTTGTGGTTAATTCTCCAGCTGTGATTAACTCCTCTTGGCTATTTCAGTACTTCTTGCACCTTCTAGTACAGCCAGCTCTGTGCACAGAAGGTGCTGGGATCACCAGGCTGTGACCATGGGTTGGTGAAACGGCCTGTTGGTCTGCATCTCACTGAGCTGGCAACCAAGAAGCATCTGAATTCTTTACACTGGAACAAACAGAGGTGGCGTTAGGGCAGGTGGATCAAACCCAAATAAAGCCATCTCATTAGGACAGAATAGACTTAACATTCCAGAGAGCTAGTGCAAGCCAGAGACCAGGAGAACCAATCTTCCCTTTCTTTTGTTTTAAAATGTTCTGAAAGACACCTTTATTTGATATTCATTGTTGTTTTATCTGCCTTGAAACGGGAACTGCAGACATTTTGATAAATGGATTGAGAAATGGTTCTGTTTCAGTGTAACTCCTGTAAAATGCCTTCACACCCGCTACCACAGCTACAGCCCAGACCTCATCTGCAGACAGAGCACCTCAAACATCTCAGAAGCAACAGCACAGCATCTCTGTGCCGCTGCTCAGCACGCTGGAACACACAGGAGAGACAGAAGACCTAGAATCTGTTCCTTGCTCAGCTTGCAACCTGCTGCATGACCTTGGGCAAGCCTTTCTACATCTGTCTCTGTGTCCTACCTTCCCTGCGCTTAAAGCCAAACATCTCTGGGATCAGACTGCTGCTGCCCAGCGGCTTCTCTTACGGGCTAGTGAGGAAGCAGGAGCAGCAATGCCTCCTTACAGGAAGGGAAGGAAAAAGAATTGCCACACAGGTATAGGATGCTGCTAATTTCCTTCTGATTACAGACAGAGAGAAGATGCTGCCTGGAACTACTATTGAGTACGCTACTCTACTAGTACAAGTCCTTCTTCAAGTCCCATTCTCCTTCAACTCAAAGTACCTGCTTCCTCCAAGCCTAGGCCACCAGTTCATTTTCAAGCTGATCTTTGCAGTCAATAATGGGGAAGGATTTCTATTTAAATTACTGCCCTATCACACATCTCCCTGGCAACCATAGCTCCAACCAGACCTCGCAGTCTTGCAACTTCTCTTCCAGTGAAAGTCACAGATCATCACATCTCCTTACTCCACAAGAACTCTGACCTCTCAGAAATTACCAGCACCAGCAAAACTGACAGTCCCCACTTCTTCCATCCAGCAGACAGTGGTGGTTTGCACACACAAAAAAAAACCCAGACCAACAGTTTATTACCACAGTAAGCCTGGAGCTCACCCACATAAACCATTACTGGAGCCATGGCTGCAAGGGACACCTGATACTGGGAAGAAAGAACCAACACCATGCAGTTCATGGTGAAGTCACATTAAAAGGGGCAAAAAAAGCCCAAACATCATCTTTTCCACTGTCATGCAAGGGAGATATATAAAAAAAAATTACATACAAGCTCCCTGCAGATACTGTCTCCATTCTGGCTGGCTGTGTCCATGGCAGCAGCAAAGAGACTGAAACAGAGTTAATTTGATTTCTTTAATCAATGGGATTTTCCCAATTACACATTAACCACTATCAGTCTGCCACTGCATAGCATGGCAGAAGCACATATATTTTGCAGATTACTGCACTGCATCATGTTTATTGCAAGCAAAGTACATTGATTTCCATAATTGTACTGTACTTCACTCCTCCAGAAACATTGTGTAAACACAGAAACTGTGGGTGCTACTATCCCTTTTTTTAATCTCTGTGTCTTCATTTCTTTGAAAGCCCTGCGAGCGCTTACTACTCAAAGTAGGTACTCACACACCACAGGAGGCCTCACAAATAACCTCATAGTTGCATCGAAAGCGCAAAAAGCAGCTTCATGCTCCTTTGCCAAGAGTTAAGCAACAAAACAGGGAAAGCAATCTTGTGGTTAAGGCTGAGTGACATGTTTGCAGCTCTGCTGCCAATTCCCCTAAAGACCCCGTGCGCGTCGCTCAGCGATGCGAGTTGCTGCCCATCCAAGAGATCCTTGGGCTGCCCTGGGGTGGCCCAGGCTGCAGAGGGCAGAGTGTCCCCCATCTCTCTCCCATCTCTCCCCCTGGGGCACTGAGAACAAGAGGTAGTAGTACACAGTGACACTTGTACATGGCTTCTGGGGCCTGGCACTTGTAGATGATGCTGAGCAGGCAACAGCGTTATTTTCCCTGCTGAACCCCCACAAGAGCCTGTACCAGTGGTAAATCCAGAGTC
The DNA here is from genome assembly GCA_013399135.1 of Heliornis fulica. Taxonomy (NCBI): domain Eukaryota; kingdom Metazoa; phylum Chordata; class Aves; order Gruiformes; family Heliornithidae; genus Heliornis; species Heliornis fulica. Next base: position 125,127 of record VXBZ01001284.1, read on the forward strand.
CCAGTGCTCTGTGAGGAAAGCACTTCAGTGCTATGTTTGCCTCTAAGAGAGGTCAGATGGACTGGATGGTACCCTACAGCCCCCACTGGCTGGACTTACACTGCACTGTCCAGACTGTAAACGTTTAGGTGACAAGTGTTAAGTGCAGATATTGGAGCACTCAATAAGAATGTTCAAGGGAAGCATTTCAATAAGCAGCATTATACACACTATTAAAATACCAAGCTAGACTATAAAACCCCAATTAACAGACAGGATTGATGAGGTCATCGCTGTTCCTACTGCCATTCTGTGGGGAGCAAAAATGCCTTACCTGGTTTTAAATCCCATTAAATCCTGATGCTGTTAACCTTCCCACCATTCAGCTGCACCCACAGAGGCTGTGTTTGGATATTAGAGCCAGCCCAAGAGATTATGCTACCTCTGACATTTCTGGGTGCTATGTCAGACAACTCAGTGCTGGACTTCCCACTTCAAGCAATCTTTGTTACTCAACGATTTCTTTTTTGTAGCTCTTGAAAGTAAAGTCTCATCTTTCCCCTTCAGTTTGGATTTACTGTAGTTTCCATTGGGCAAAAGGCTAATTCAAATCATATTGGTGGTATTTCTGAACCTCCCAATGCCTGGAAACATGGAGAATAGTAAAGTACTATAATTTAAAATCCTCTCAGCTAAACATAGCTTTGTTATAACTGCAGTAAAGCCTATGAAAAATTACTCCAACCCTGTATCTCAGGATGCTTTTGATAAAAATGGGAGTTAGAAATACTTCTCTTGTAATACTACAGGCACAAATATATCTACTGCCATTTTCTCCTCAGTGTAACTCCAGCACTGGCCTGTCCAGAGGTCCACACATCCTCTCCATCTCCAATGAGGGTCTCACTGTCAGGCCAGCTCAGGGCTCAGCTGCACCTGGCAGGAGCTGCACCCTTCATCCCATTCTCCCCAAGGGCTCTACTGCAAAGGCTGGAGGCTACAATCAGCATCACAGAGGTTCCTGCTTGACCTTTCCCAGACCTAGCTAACCCTCAACATCATCAGCACAGTTTCCTCTGGTCAAGATGCATGCCAAAAATTTAAGTGGGCTTTGGGGGGTGAGGGGGCTCAGCAGGAGCACAGACACAGCTGTGAAATTTGGCATTTCACAAACAAATGGCCTCTCAGGAGCCAGCAAGGCAGCGAGTACCACACAGTAACCCAGCAGTTGCAGATCCCTGGGCACAGGTGGAAGTGGTTGACAAACCACCTGGGGCAGGAGAAAGAGGAGTATTCTTCACTTGTCCCTGAAAGCACATAAAGGCCATCCCCTCTGCACAGGGAAGGGTATTCCTTACAGCAGGGATACTGCAAACCATCACCTGATAAACAGCTCGACTACACCCTGAACCCCAAACCACCCTACGACAAGGAGACCCACTGGGATCTGCGGCAGACTGCCTGGCTCTCATTCACTGCACCCTTTTGACAAGCTCCTTCTTCTGACAGAAGCTCCTAGACAACTGGAAGGCAGCCACCGAGGATCAGCTGAGCAGACAGCCACCTCTGTACCAGTGCAGGCTGGCTCGGCTGGGAACCATCTGCCAGCTGAATGCAAAATCTCCCTGGGAGCTATCTGACATGACAGGGGCTGAGCTCTATGGCAAGCAGAGCTTGAGCTTAGGTGTTCTTCAGCAGCACTGAGAGGCCATGACATATGAGAAATTAAAAAAATAATCATAATCAGCAACAAGCAAACAATTGTACAGCAGAGGAAAGCCTCTGTATCCCCAACGATGAACTCTTAACCGGCACAAAGAACAGGAAGCCAAGAGCCACAGCACAAACTGGGACTCAGATACCCAAGGCTGAGTGAAGTCCCAGCAACTTCTTCCTAGCAAGGGAACCTCTTCCTCATCCATCTTTATGACATGTACTCCATGGAGGAAAACATACTGAGTTTGGCTGTCCTTCAGGGAGAGCTCACAACCGTGCACACCAGTGCAAAGAGAACAAAGTACATCCATTGACTGCACTCCAGCCAAACCAGAGGGCTGCATGCAGCCCAGCCTCCAAGCACAGGCACATGGCAAGGGAAGGATCAGGCCCTACTGCCATCCACCTGCATCACCCTACTGGCAAGTGCTGAAAAACAACAGACAAGATGACATCTCTCCCACAGGCACAAGGGCAAAGCAGCAGGTACAGCAACATGATGCCTTCTGCATTCCCTAAGGACCAAGAAGCCAGCCTGATCCCTCTCAATGTGTTCCATGAAACTCCCAGTAACAAAAGGCAATAGCAAGGCATGGCTGAGTACATAGGAATCAGTCCATTTAGCACTGATACCCCCACTGCTTCAGCAATGATAAGAGGACTCAGATCAAAATGATTAGCTCAGCTATTGCCATTAAATACTGTAGTTTTATCATATGCCGTAATCAGGCTGGTGACTACTCACTTCCCCCACCACCACCAAAAAAACCCAGAACTATGTGACCCTTCAGAAAATTAGTACCTCACACCCCTTAAAAATACACTCAAACCACTGAGCATTTCACACCGAGGTCCCTTCTCTGGCAGAGTAAGTACCCCTGAATCACTCTTCATCCTGTGGAGTTAAGGCAGCGGAATAAAATGAAAGGATGACTTAATACACACACATACATCAAAATTCATAAACATCCTCCAGAGGGAAAGTCTACCAAAAACATTTTCCATCCAGAAAATCACAAGGGCTTCAAACTGATTGGCCCCTGTTTCAAGCCGGTGCATCTTTCCGTGAGCCAATACCAACCAGGACGTGGACTGCTAACACACAGCATGCAAATAGTGCTATCGAGACCCCCTTTGTAACAGGCCTTCAAAACAAACTGTGTATTTGTATCTCCACACACACCTAGCCCAAAAGCACCTTCCAGTGCTGATGTGTAGCTAATTACCCAGAAGGGAACAGAAAGCAGAACTGCTCCTGCTCCCACCTGCTCTGACAATCAGAAACCCAATTTCAGCATCACCACACACCGTGTCTCCGCCAGGCCACGCACGGGGCCACCATCAGCTCACAGAGGCAAACTCAGGGCCCTCTGCAAACCTTCAGCACCGTCAAACCGTTACTGCGCCCTTAAAACTAAAACGGGAAAGAATACAAATCACTTCCTCTCCCTCTACTCCCTGCACACACCATACAAATCACTGCCCTCCCCTACTGCTCCGCCGCGCTGCACAACCCAGAGCATCAGCACACAGCCCAGCCCAAGAACACACACGCTCTGGGCCACCTGTAAAGGTGTTATTGGGACACGGGGCTACTGACACAGCCCAGCTGAGGTGATGCCAGTCGGTTTTCTTTCCCTCTTTATTTGTGAGACAACCAGAACTACTAACTGGTAGTTTGACATACACAGCTCTACTGCCACACTATGGGTACTCCTGGTTATTGCTACCTACACAGACCCTAGGCAGGGGCGAGGTTAAAGCTCGAACCTCTTAAGAACTTGGTTGTAGAGAGGTTCACAATTTGCTCAGCGAAGGTACTAGAAGCCCCAGCCTAGACTAAACTTACAGCATCAGATCCTAAAACCACCATGGACTCTGCAATGGGTGGGTCCATTCCCTCCACACACACTCACAGTGTTCTGGGTATCTAGTAGTATCCAGCCACTGATTTCAAAGTTGGTATCTTGCTTTAACAAAAAGACCGCTAGTAGGGCTTCAGAATTTGGTAAAGAACAAGAAAAGCCGTTGACCAGCACCTCTTGCTCTGATGCAAATAAACATCAGAAGTGTAAAAACCTTGTACAGATCTGCTCACAAAGAAAAAAATGCCACAGAGCAACCAACCTCGGGGTGAAGGATCCAGAACAGCATCTTTGAATGCAGAGAGAAGGGAGCCAGGGATGGAGAAGAAAGGACTGAACAGGACAGAGAGAGAAGCCTAGAAGATCTACTATAAACAAGAGTTTAGAGAAGAAATAAAAAAAGGCATCAGTCCCTTATAGAGTACGATACATCATGTATTTAGGTACTTCTGCATCGATCTACTCGTATCGGAAAAGAACAGAAGCTGCTGGAATGTTTTTTCTCTTGTGGACAGAGCAAATGCTCCTGCTAAAAAAAAAAAGAACACAACAAAACACCAAGAAAAATATGTGCTAAAAATCAATATTGATCCTTAATTAGGGACTGTAGGTTGTTTGGGTGGGTTTATATCCTTCCCTAATACTTCCAGTTCGCAAAACTCTTCATGTCCACTGCAAAAGAACTCAGGAGAAGCTATTGATACTTATTCTGGATCCCTCAGAGAAAACCTGCCTTACATAATAAAACCAGTGTTGCATTACAGATAAAGTTTTCAAAAAACCAACAAAACCCACCCCAAACAAAACCCAAGCAGCTCCATCCACAACACGCAAACACACATTCCTCCAGCCTAAGATACAGCAGACAAGACAAACGTTACTTAGAAACTCTTGGAAATCGGGGCACTGCACAGTGTTGAAAGAAGGCACTGCCAAACACTCAGCTCTCCCACTCTTCCCCCTCCTACACACACATAAGGACAGTCCCTAAATATTTGCTGTTTACACCAGAAATAAACTTGGGTCCTTAGATATGCTTCTGCTACAAGGGCAGCTGCGGAAACTAGGGAGGAGACAAGCAAACTCCCCCCAAATTCAAGTCGTTATTGACTTGAGAGCAAAAAACACCCCACTGGTTTCACCAAAAGCATGATGCCAAGGCCAAAGAGCTCATGTTCAGGAGATAATCAACTTCAAAGACAGAAGGACCAAGAGAAAATGCTTCCATCTCCATGCAAGGCATCCTAAATCTGTTTTATGGGCAAACACCAGAGTGGTGAGATACTGAATTAAAATGCAAGGGAAAGATGG
>VXBZ01001293.1:1166-18044 GCA_013399135.1 Heliornis fulica
CCACCCATCCCCCACCCGTGCCATCTGGGGAAGTGAAACATCATGGATAAAGTGAAAGTCTGCAAAGAAGGGACGGGCAGTGCAGGGTGGGTGGTGTAAAGAGCTGTTTGTACTTCTCATTCTCTGGTTTCTCTCTGTGTGTAGAGCAGTGTAATAAATTAGAGAGTTTTCTTACCTTTCTTCTGTCTTGAGTCTCTTTTGCCCGTGACACTAATTGAAGAATGATCTTTCCCTGTCCTGAGCTCGACTTCAAAGCCTCTCAATAGATATTTTCTCCCCTGTCCAGCTAAGAGGGGAGTGATAGAGCAACTCAAGTGGGAGTCTGGCCTCTAGTCAGGGGTCAAGCCACCACAGTGTGGATCTTCTGTTTGGTTTTGTCTTAAAATAAATACAAGCAGAAATGCACCACTTTCAGGAATAATTTCTGTATCAAGTTTGAATCTAAGGAATTTTGATGAAAGCAGTATATCTACTATTCTTGAAGGTCTCCTGACCCAATTAAGACTGCGCACATCCCTCATGCCCACTTTCCACAGACATGGCAGGTACAGGGCTCAGGCTCTGCAACAGCATGGTGGATCAGGAAAGCCTCCATGAGGCTGGGTTTTTGTCCTTTATCTAGATGCATGCCATGCATTCCTCCTATCTGGAGAACAAATTAGACAGGTTGAATCAAACTGAGCTAACTATCTAATATTCAGATCTTTCCTGTGGCAAATTCAAGTACATTGAATCATTTAAATTAAAGGGGTCGTGGTATTTTTAATTGCCAATCACTTCCAGTTTATGAGCAAAAAGATCTTTTAAGTCAATGTGATGGTTCAAAAATAATCAGGGAAAGATATAAAAACATGATCACAGTGGTTTTCTATTATAAACAGAAAAAGTTTTGGAAACATTTAATCTAAAATCCAGACTTCAACATCCCTCAGAAACACAAGAGAATAATTTTAATAAGCCATAAGGATAGAAGTTTGAAAATATTTCCAACTTACATAAAATCACTTCTATCCTAGGCTACTGTAATTAATATAATTAATTACAGTAATTAATTAAAGTCTACAAACCACAGTTATCTGATCAGCACAGCAAATGTTCATTTCTAACCATTCTGTAAATCCACCAATGAATTTCCCTCCATAGCAAATCCTGCATTCATTATGCCCACATTCCTTTTTTGTGAGAAGCACAAATTTTGGATAAATTAAACTGTGCAGTTTACATATTCAGTAGAAATGTTACCGACTTACAGGACACACTGAAAAAGATTTTCCTGCTGATGCAAGACAGACTTTACTCCTTTGAAGGCTTAGTGTTTCAGAACTTCACCAATGCATGCTGAAGTCTGTGTGCTAAACACGGGAAAACCAACTGGCAGCAAAATTACCCAGTGCTGCGCTAGCCAAATTTGCAAACAGGCACAAATTTCTGTAAAAGCTTACTATATTATGATCCATTCAACGATCAGCTTCTTAAAAATCAGAAAGAATCAAAAAACACACCACAGAACACACAGACACACCCCCCAACAACTATCATTCAGTTCAAAATATGTTAGTTTACACAGCCTCATATTTTGGCAATACCATTAGGTTCACAGACTTATTTTCCCTTTTCCCTTCCTTGGGAATTACTTGCACCTTGTATTTAAAAATACCTCCCTTCAACTGGAGACAGTGGCAAAGAGCACTGTTCTCACATGATCCCTTCCTGCGTACCAGCTTAGACTAGAATTTTGGAGATGCCTATTCACCCACAGAACTGGCAATAGCAGAGGATGGAAATGCCATCATACAAGGCAATTCAGTTTGGCAAGGTTGCACCTTCCTTCTCAGTGCTACCTGACTATGAGATTGTAGCATCGAGCCAGTTATTGGTAAATCTGTACCAGTGGATCACCGGATTGTTGCCACAATACTAAGGGATCTGCCTATACTATCCTTGGCACGACCAAGCAACCTCATCACTGGGATATTTTCCTTTTAAATAGCAGTGGGACAGGTTGGTTTGGTTGGTTTTGTTTCTTGTTGATTTTGTTAATTGGGTGGTGGGGTTTTTTGTTTGGCTTTTTTAAAATTAATTTTTTTCCTCTCCCTTGTCTTACAGCTGTTGCAGAAATGCTGATGCAGAGTTAAGGGAAAAAAACAGCAGCTAGCTTGTGCTATGTACTTGTATGCATAATAAAGAGAAAGCATCAAAACCTGTACTTTTCAAAAGGAGCAGTTGCAGAAAGAGTTGTATCTCTCAGAAAAAGAAACATCAAAAGAGAGAAGAGGTAACAAACAGAGAGGCAGTTGTCTCTGCTGAAAACCAACAATTATTAAAATGATATGCATGAAAACGTGCTGAAAAAAACTTCACAGTTTTCATCTCTACCTTAGCATTATCAAAAGAAGTTCAAACTGACAGCTTTTCATATACTACTGGAATTTCACTTGAGAGCAATTTTACTCACTACATCATACCAGATACATGCAACCTAAGGAGAAGGCAGACAGAATGCAAATAAAGCTCTGCTCGTCACAGATCAGAACCTGGGGCAGAGGGGGAGCTGCTGGCATTTTCCCAGGAGTGTTTGCCCTCTCTTCCTTTTTTAGGAAAACAAGTTCTAATTTTAGCTCTTCTCAGCTTCACAGATACATATTTAGCTACAGGAAACAGCTGCTTTAGGAATTATTAATGCTCACAGCAGTAGAAATATTTCTAATATTGTCTTACAAATGAAAAGCTTTTAAAAAAACCCCAAACCTCAAACACATCAAGAACTTTATACACAAATTAAAATTCCTTTTTAAGAGTTCCATCTGACCTTTAAATGTCAGACCAACACCCATCGGGAGACCAACAATGTTTCCTTTCTTTACATTCTGCATGTGAGTCTTGTTTGTAATCTCGAACTTTGAAGGCATGCACAGGACTGTCTCTGTCCTAGTTACAATGCAACCCAGCTCCTACATGAGAATCTGGTAATGGAACAAAAGAAAACCAGGAAAAAGGTTTTTCTTCCAATAAGGCTATTTCTAGTTACTTGTTTAAAAAAAACAAAAAAACCCCAAAAACCAAAAACAAACACATGAGCATTCAGAGATATTTTAAGCTTGGGCTGATCATTATTCTGATTCAGTAAGCCAATAATCAATTTATTGCAATTCAGGTGTTTTTACAGCCTGCAGGGAAAAAAGAAACATCAGCAGCTTTATCTGACACCAAGTTCTTTAAGTTCAACAGCAAATTGCACTGCACACACACAGTAAGTAAAACACTGATTTTTCCATCATGAATCAGCCATACTGTGTAAGCAAGACACATGACAACTACCTGGGTTAATACTTACTCCCCTGAGTATGCACACAGTTTACCCCATCACTACAGTGACTGGAAAGTAATCCTGCTCAAGTGTATTAAGCTAGCCTAGCATGAACTGGACACAGCACCACAAAATATATATGTATTACTAAAACTAGTCAGCAAAACAATCAGATTGCAGGTATTTGGAAATGACTAGTTTGACAAGAGTGGAGAAAAAAAATAAAAAGGAGCATTTTGTAGGTAGGAGAAAAATCTGCTTTACACTGTTCTGCCTAACACTATTGGAAGTGCACAGCACTACAGAAGGTTGTTACCAGTTTTATTAGTGGAACGCAGTGGTTCAGAAGTATTTATAGATGTGTGTTTTAACATGAAATGTTTGCAAATAAACTGAGAACCGACTGTGTTTGAATACCCCTTACCAGACTAACAGTTATATCAAATAGTCCAGGATGAGGTCAACACAGGTAATGTTGTCTAGAAAAGCAAGCACTGAAATACATCAGAGCAATACTGCCAAAACTTAATACACTGTATGTAGAGATACAGAACACAAGTTAAAAAAAAAAAAAACCCAAAAAATAAAACCCCAAAAAAAACCAAACTAAACCTTAATCTGTTCAATGCTTCCCTTAGAAAGTAGGTCTGAATAAGACACAGTGACAAGAAAATAGGTTGAAAGAGATCCTTCTGAAAGAGCCAGCATATGTAACGATGACAGTTTACTGACAGTTTTACACAAAACAAATAAAAACACCACTTATCTTGCTATGGAAAAAAACAAGAAATAAATTGTGCAGCAAGTAGGACACCAGATCAGGACAGATGTTTATGGGACTAACATTGCGTCACACAAAAACTGGCTCAGATTCAAAGAGACAATTAGGACAGTATGATCCTAGTATGACACTCTTCCCAAACTTCAAACCAATTTACTGGAATTCATTACACAGTGAACTTAATGTGGGAGATTGTAAACTGCTAAAATCTCCACAAGCACACTGTATTCTACTTAGAATTTATTACTTAGAGAGCACAGAACTGCATCCCATGAAATAAATTATTTATATTCAAGTAAAAAATTATATAACCTCAAATGGTTAAATGTACCAAGAGCAGAAAGTACACTCTATAAATGGAGGAAATAACTACAAGTCTGACACTGCCCTTAAATTACCACATTTTAAAGAATGGCACCCCAAAACACACACCTTGCGGTGTTCTACAACCTACAGCATCGGAGCTGATTAAGCACTGACATCAGCAGAGAAGCTTCTGCTCTCTAAAAGCACCATTCACCCCTGCAAGGTGCAGAGAAAAAGCAATTGTTTCACAAAAACCAATATATGCACAGTAGGTTCTCTCCTCTTCTGTGAGATCCATCTAAAAATTTTTGTAGTTCAAGTGTTCAACCTACCTGGCAAAGTAAATTTTTATAGATAAAACTCCATAAATCTGACTATCACATTCACGATTTCAGGGACAAGAGGCAGAGATAATATACTTACAGGATTAATTCAGTTAACTTCAGGTATGTAAATAGAGTCCTTATGCAAAAATAAGTGCTGTTTCTTTCACTCTGTTCTTTTTCCACCGCACGCACACATGCACAAAAACCAAACCACTGCACAAAAGAAAGGCATAAAGAGAAAACTGTTCCTGCTTTATTTCTCAATATCCATGAGGTTTCACAAACGAGTTATCAAGCAAAAAGAATAAAAGGGTAAAAGTTCACAAGCCAGCGGCTGGCATCGCAAGCACTCTCCATCTCCGAATTCAAAAGAAATGTCAGTCAGAGTGGCAGCAGCTACACTCAATGCTGGAAGCTGATGCCTCTGCGGGAAGAGGATGCTGGGAGATTTTTCCCAATCTGTGCTGCAGCCTAATTCCAATCCATCACTCCTAACTGCAAGGAGAAAATGGAGACATGAGGAACGCAAAGTGATTTATATTTAAAGGCAGAAAGGGACTTAGCTCAGTATTTCCTGAATAATAATAAAAGAGATAGTACAACTGGTCAAAGAGAAAAGTATAATAATGTTAACTGCAGTAAAAAAGATCAAACACTCAAGAGTTGGTAGTAAGCAGCACTGAAGAAAACTAACTAGCTCATGTTCTGTTTTCATTATTTGAAAGCAATTGAACAATAAAAAAAAAATTAACCCTTTGACATGTTTTCCCCCAGAAGTCCAAATTTTTAGCTAGAGTCCCATAATAAAAATAAATCCCTAGCACAAAGGGTCAGTTAATATGCAGTTATTTTCATTAATATCTGCAGCAATGCGGGAAAGTTCGAGTCAGAAGCAATACAGCTACAACAGACAGTTTCATCCCTTTGGACTAATCTCTCCAGATGAGATATGGAAAGCTTAGCACATGGGAGCTAAGCAGCAGAAAATTAAACTATGTCCTCTTACCATTATCTTTGAAAAGTATCCATTAAAGCTGTACCACCTGGGCTAATAGTACCTGTCTGTAGCTATGTTTACTGCCATCAAATGAGATTTACTTATAAAAATGTCTCTATGTAACCCCTTAAATCACAATGCAGAAAGATACAGATTTGCATTTAAGTAATAAAAGTAGTACTACTTCAAACCAATCTTAAAAAAAAAAAAACTATTTACTTTTGAAAACACAGAGAGCGTAATATATAAGGAAATAGTTGCACAGTATGTTCTAAAAAACTGGAGGAAACCAACAGCTATAATCAGGTAAGCCACGTTTTGCAAGACAGAGACGAGATAGAGAGGTCTTAACTTATGGATAACAGAACCTTTAAAATCAGGATGTTTTTACCTTTTCCCTGAAATTGCGACTGTGAGACTTAAAGACGAAGGAGTTCGGAGATATGAGAGCTCTCTACCACACAACTTGGAAGTGCATGTGTACTGTCCCTTATTATAGTAACATTGTTTGGGGAAGGAAGATTCAGTGGGCCAGGATTTTTCTCACCTTGATTGCACATGGCAGACAAACCAGTTCTAAATCAAGGCTAAGCAATCTCATTTAATAAATTACTCAGTTCAACACACAAAACATAAAATATTCTGTCTTTAACTGGTATAAGTTGCAAACAGTCCAAATTTGACGGCTCAAACTACTGCCCAGTAGAAGCTGGGGAAAGTCAAGAGCACATGAATACAAACCTGACAAAAACAAGTTTTCTGCCTGCAAACAACAACATGTTCCAAAACATTTTCCTTGAATTGTCTTAAAGAAAATCCCACTACTGCATGCTCAAGCCACCTTCCACTTGGACCGTTTCCAAAAATACTCCAAGAGAGATTCCAATCATGGGGGGATAGTGGGAAGCCATAGGACCAACCAGCCAACTGATTTTATTTGGGACCAGAGAGATATTTGTTCGATGGGTTAAAATAAAAAATGTGACAAATCTGATTTTCAGTCCTCTTTCCCTAAAAAAAATGTCCCTCCTCAATATTGGAGCGAGTCACAGCTCCCAGTTTTTTTAAATCTTTTTCATCTACAAGTTAGAAAAATGAAAACTTGAGCTCTGTCTAAAGCACTAATGACCTAAAGACTGTACCACCAATCCAAAAGATCAAAAATCTGCATCCCCTTCAAAGTCTCTGAAGTTCTTCACAGAAGCAAATCTTGAGTTGCATGAGCACAAATCACATTACACAGTCTTAATCAAAGCACAGGATAAACACTAATTTCCCGAAAGAAATTTAAAGAAAGAAAACACAGATGTCATCAGTAGATCATGCATTTCAGCACAATATCAAGATTCCAACATGATCATTAATAGACTCTAGAAGTCTCCAGGAACTCCTGCCCGAAAAATATTATGCGAGTTTACTGCCATGGTGCTAATTTATTTTTCACAGAAGAGCAAGCCACAAGCAGCGACCCAAATATTTAGGCTCAATTAAGGCAACTTCTTCTGGCAAACGCTGTATCACAGAAGAACAGGCTGTGGTATCTTTCTGCATGCCAGCCTTTGAGGGAAGGTTTGCAAGCAACTAGCATGGCATAAAAGAGCACAGAGTTTCAGGCAGCTCTGTGCAAAAAGTCACAGAGTTAGGATTAATTATTCCCTACTCAAAACCCTTCAAATTTAAACATTTTATATTCCAGGAACTGTTTGGGATAGAGAAGGATTAGTGAGACCAGGCTGGTGTTTCACTAGTGCTGTTCAAAATCTTGAGACCAACAATATAAAGTAGCTACTGTGTCATGTTTATGTAGCTATGAAAATATATTTTACTGGATACAAAAGTCACTTTTTCTGGAATTCTCCTCCCCCTTGACTGTGAGGCCTAAACCTGAGAAACTAAAACTCTGGTCATTCAAATGGTCGCAGCCGGTTTTCATCGTCTTGACATAACATCAGAATGTGATGTCAAGCTTTACAGAGCCAAGCACTTTACTAGAGAATTCAAATGTGAATTTAAGGCCTCAGCTGTTCAATTTCACTCACACACAAAACACAGACATGTGCAGGTATAACTGAAATCTTAACTACACTTCTGAGATTACAAGGATAACCTGCTCTAACTTCCTTAAACACTGCTGGCCCTTAATCTATCACCCCAGTAATACCACACAGAGCTGCTTTGGTAGGATCAAGGATTAACAGTATCCAGCTTTGGGTAGGAAAAGGAAATGCATAAGATGAACAATAATATAGCAGTGAAATATGCCTTTTTCTGCTGAAATTGCTGAAGACAGAAAACCATAAGAATTCCCTTCTTTGTCAAAAATCACCTGGTCTGCTTTTCTCCAGAATTCTAGCTTCCACCTTTTCACCATTTCATTTTTAGAAACTGTTCAAATGAGATCTCACTCTCTACTGACGAAAAATAACTCAGGGTCTGGTGTCAGGAATTTCTACACAATAGCACAGGACAAATATTTCTTCTACATACGAAATGTTTACAGCAGTCAAGTGGAATACTACGTTTCCTCCACAAAAACTACAAAGCATCTTCTACAAACATACCCAGTCAGCTACTATGTAACACTGTTACTATTAATGTTGATATTCATTTGCATAAACCTCTACTAATAAAGTAATAATTGCAATAACCAACTTGCATTTGCCTCAAAGAAAGATGGCAAGCCCAACAGTACCACATAAAAGCTTAACAACTTGATGGTAACATTCCTGTCTCATGCAGATGGCATTTTAAGGAACAGTAAGTAAAACAAGATGGTAGGAAATCCAAATACAACTAGAATTTCATACAATTTCCTCACAAATTGAGAAGTTCAGAGGATAAATACATCCAGACATGAAAACAGCAGTGATGAGGTCAGTACATGCTAGGCATAATACAGTGATGGTGTCAAGAATCCAAAACTCTTTTTGTAAAAATCATCTTTTTGTAAAACCAAAGAAGAGATAATTTATGGTATTATACCTGGGCAACAGACAACATGGATCTCTGTGTCCCACAAAAATAGTTTCTGAATAATTCAGGGGAAAATTAAGGTAGTAGAAATATATAGAGAAAAAGTCAGAGATGAGAATTACCTTGTTTGGTAAGACTGAAATCAAATCCATAGGTTTGGTTTTATTTCACAGAAAGATTCAGGAATTGATGAAGCAGTTTTAGCAAGAATTAAATAAAAGAATAAAATACACATGAATCTATTCCATCCACATACATTCTCAAACCTCTAGATGCTTGGAAGGTAACAGCATTAAGTTACCTGTGAAACAGATTTGACCAAAATTTAAAGTAAGGAAACAAGGGGAAATAGGTCAGCCACAACACTTGGCAGAGGCTTGAACTTCTCAAACAGAAAGAACCATTTGCCTCTGGTTATTTGGTTCCTTTTACAACAGACTACGACAATCTGAAACCAATTCTGAGTTAGCACAAGCATGTAAACTTACTTTTACATATATCCCACCTATATTCTCTTTGTAAGGCTGAGGATGCTATATCAGAAGTTATCACCAAGCCAGTACTTTGAAAATTCAGTAACTCTGTTTAGCAGAGAAGATACCTGGTGACATGCCACTGCTTGCTCTAAGCAAAATGGTAGACAATCCTACAGTAAAGTCCTGTCTTGACTTTCATACCAGTGAATAAAGAACTACTCTTACAGGTGGAACTCCATGTAGTGATCCCTCCACACTTCCACAAAAAACAGGTATTCTGAGCTCATTACAAAACCCATTTTGGAGTTGCTGTGTATAACTTCAGTAGTCACCATGAGTAAATGATCACAAAAGAGTCCAGATAAAGTATCTAATCCATTTAGACAACCAGAGCAAAGACTGATTTCCTCCTGGACCTGTCCTCAGATACGGCAGCCAGCACTAGAGATTTAGGGAAGGATTTTACCCTATTAAGATAACTCACTGCCCTTTTAACATCTAACCTGCACAACCTGGTATGCACAGTCAAGCAATAATATTTAGGGAATAAATTCAGTTAAAGCCAAGTTATTAGTGAAGCCATTCATCAGCATTTACTGAGCAATATATAGGGCGGCCGTACTCCATACATATTTTATATTAAGAATTACAAAGTGGTGTATTATCTATGAAGATGTGGTTCCCACACATTCTTTGCAAATTCTCTAAAGCAACACACTACCCCACAGAATTTGAACCAGCTTTGATTTCATAAGTAAGTATCAACAGCCTTTCTAGATACAAATACCTATACATTTCTACTACTGAACCATTAACAAGAGAAAAAACCCACACCTACCATTAATTGTAGACAGGGAAAAGTCAAGAAAAAACAGTGTGACACTAGATTTAGGAAAGGTTTTCCTTCAGGGAAACTACCAGATTAATTTGAAAACTACAACCAAAGAGTTGCAAGCAAGGTAAGACTGAAGAACCACAGAAAGTTCCAAGGGTTTTTTTTTCAGTTCCTTTCTTAAATAGCGTGCCTTCTGAAGAATATGAGACAGTTTAACCAAATGAAGAATCATGCCCATATGCAAAACATACAGTCACATTTCTATGTAATTCCCATCACTAGAGTAATTATCTAAATGCAGCAAGCCATCAGCAGCAAGTGTTCCAGATGAGATTACCCTGCTGTTATTGCTCAAAATCCCACAAACTGAACTGCCTCTTTATGAACCTCATTTTCAAAGGAAAAAACACACACAATTATGCCAGCTGTCCACTCACATGTCCCCACGGTCTTCATATTTTACTCTATCGACCAGTTTCAATCAGCCCAATTTGACAGTGGAGCAGTAGACTCAGACAATTAATATCAGTATCTAGCTAGTGCTGAAATACCTAAATGGGCACTGACTGAGGGGAAGGTTACAGCTTAATACTCGATTTTGTGTTTTGCTGGCCTGCTGAAAAATCAGGCTACCTGCTGACCATCCAGGAGTAAGGAGGGTACAGGTAGGGAAAGGAGAGATAACTAGGTCATGAGGGCATGGTCAGGGAAAGCTTGACTCATCTGGTGTGGGAAGATGTAGGTTCGTAAAACAATAATCTCTATGAAATGAAGCTCAATTAGTTCAGTGCTTCTAACAGCTACAGTGCACTCAGGGAACCCAAATGAGAATATACATTAATACTCAAAACTTACGTAGCCATTAATAATCAAAGGATTGAGTTATGAGAAGATGACACTAAGTCATTAATGCTTTTGAGAATCTTGCAAAGCTTTCTCAGTACGAAATTTCCTTCTTCCTCTGCTCTACAGGATGGTTAAGAATTTACAGACCTTACCAAAGCCTACAACAATCTCCCTAACTGAAAAATATTTGAGGAATGCTACTCAAAGCCAGTAACATTGTGTGAAAGCAACAAAGACCCCTCCCAATACCATAAGTTTTTATAGCCCTATGATACAGATATATTCCACATCCCATCTTCCATTCATAGTACAATAGTGGAATACAGATTTCTAAGAAGTTAAACTGAAAACAATAATAAACACAATTATGAACAGTTTAGAAGAATGGTACTGTTCGAACTCATGTTCCTAATCATTCCTGTCAGTTGCACACAACCATACAATTCAAACTGAACAATAGTTAGATTAAAACCACCAAAACGGAACTTGGAGCTTAACTTCCAAAGAGGAAGAAAGAACTAGAAATTAAAAAAAAAAAAACAAAAAACAAAACTACAGGACTTCATAGCAATTCCCAAACTCATACATAGTAAAAGCTGGAATAACAATAGTGACTTTAGGAAAAAAACATATAGGAGGCTAGAAATACTCTTCCCTTGGATGCTACTAGTGCCTTTATTCATACTCTTAAGTCAGTCTAAAAATATAGTACTCAAATATGTACTCAAAGCATGAAAACATTCAGACTCTGATGCTGAAAAACCCACACTTTTTTTCCTTTATATATCCTGTTGGGTTTGCGAGGCTCAACACGTTCTTCCTTTGGATTAGCTAATGCTAAAGCACCTCACTTTTGCAGAAGCATTACATAGATGGCCAACTGTTTTGGGGTATTACTGCCAAGCACACTTGAGAAGTGCCATTTATGAGTCTGAACACTGAACAAAACATTAGAGTGAGACGCATTTTAGATGATACACCTTCCTGACAGTTACAGAAAGGGAGGCACTGCTCTTGTCTGGTTTGGTTGACTGCCACTGAAGATGACACAGGTTAATCCTTAAATTATTTCAAGGTTAAAGCTGCTGTCTGACATTCCCATTACTCAACTAGTCAAATAAAGAGGAGACAGGCTCTGTAAAGCACATTTATCACATACTGCATGTCCCATGACAGGTCAATGTGCTAAGCTACTGCTAATAGGTGACAGAAACTGCCTTTTCCATTCATGCAAGTTTTACTATATTTGGTGCAGCCTATTTTAATATACACAATCATCAGTTTAAACCTTGCAAGGTATTTCCAGAGACCTTTTCAAAAAGCCATTCTAATGGCTCTCCTATCATACAAATCGGATTTTTCTTGTTGTAGCTGCTCCACAAACTAAAGCAGTACTTGAGACATGAAAATGAATTTGCGCATTTATTTTCTACATGAAAAACTGCAATAATCATATTCATTATAACCACATTGTAGTTTATAAAATTGAGTATGAGCTCAGGGAATGCACACTGTGTTTTCTCCTAGGCGTGTGCAGGACCACTTAAACAAGAACTCTGGATGGTCCTACCTAACTGAAACAAGCTGAACTAAAGGCTGTGAAATTTAAACAAATGGGAAGGTAGTTTTAAAATACACATATACCAGAATCAGTCAACAATGTAGCAGTGCAGACACAGTATTTTTTTGGCCAGTGGATGAGGACAGTAACCACAGTGACAACTGTGTACCTAGAGACATTAAATAACTCAGAACCTGTCCCACTAATATTCTCTCCATCATCCCACATTTCATCTTCTGCATAATGATTATTACAGACAGAAGCAATGCAAGTCAGAATAAACTAACATTAACCTAACTTCCACATCACTACAAAGTACCTCTGTACAACAGCTATGAGCACAGAAAAGAAGCTCAGGAAGAACAAACCTAAGGTCTGCTTGCCAATAATAAATATCCACGACATGCTCCGATGATAAATATGGTTAAGACACGAGTAATAAAATAAACATCAGTGAGGGTAAATTTTGCCTGAGGGAAGCAATGGCCAAAAAGAGAGGTTATCTGATCTTAAAGCAATTGCTGGGGAGACAAAGGTAGAAAAAATAATCATTAGTGCGTGAAGTTCTCAACACAAATACGTTCTTATTTCTGCTCTCATGAGCCTCAGTAAACTCTGTAACTGCAGTTTTACAATGAGTGCAGACCTTAACACTCTAGGTAAGATAACCACAGAGGGTCTGACAAATATGTAGATTTGCCAAGGCCTTGGAAATTCTGGCAATTAAGTTCAGTCCAAAGCTACTGCTCCTGGGTCTAGAAGTGTTTTAGCAAGCTGAGGATATCACTGTAATTCCCCCAAGAATGCAATAAAATCCTACAGAAAAACTAAAACTACTTATGACCAGCATCATCTGTTTGCTTCACAGTTTAAACTGAAGTGCTGCTTCAGGATGAAATTTAATGCCAGAGAAGTGACTATATCTCACTTCATTAGGGAAAAGCATCTGTGCAGCAGCACGTTATGAGGTATAGCAGTTTCCATTTGAAAATCTCGCTTAGATGGTCTTGCATAATGTCTTATCCAAGGGTTTTCTACTAGTGTTGAGCTTATTCACCATGCAGAAATGTCTAAACTTGCCAGTATGTAAATAAGTTACTAAATTTTCTATTTTAAATTCTTTACAACTTTAACACTTGTTGACAAATGCTTCATCACACATATCAACCTAATTACACTTCCATTTCCCAACTCTCAGGGACCTTAACTGCTCTGCAAGATGTGAATGTAGTCAGTGCATTAAAAAATGCTGCTTCCCTAGAATTGTGTGCATACAGTATTTCACTGCTGAGTAAGTAGTTTTAAAAGACATACATATTTTAAAAAATTATACTTACACTGGGATGTTCTCAAAGGCATCTTCAAAATTTTCCTGCAAAAGAAAAACAGTTTGAATCAAATGTGCATGTGTTTGGAACTCTCTCTGTAACACAACAGAAATCTACAATTACCAGATAGCACTTAATTCTGCAACATAGAGTAACAATCAGAAAATTCAGAGTTTATTAGCTTTTTATTGTGCTTTCAGTGCAAATAATTACCCAGACATGTTTCCTATGGGCCTAGTACATCAGACTAGTTATGTTAAACCAAAGATCATCAAGCATCGGAACAGTCTAACCAGGGAGGTGGCTGAGTCACGATCCCTGGAGGTGTTTAAAAGATGGGTAGATGCAGTGCTTGAGGATATGGTCTAAGGGTAGACTTGGTGGCAGTAGGTTAATGGACTGGATGATCTTAAGGGTATTTTCCAACCTTAACAATTCTATGATTCTATGATCTCTTTTCAGATTCCGAAACTTCCACCATGTACATCACAGAAGGCAACACTGACATGCCGCAGGAGTTTGTGCAGCACGTGATGTATCCAGGATGCACTAGTTGATCAGTACATCAGCACATTAAAAAAAAATAATAATAAATGGTGATAACAGTGCAGCTCATGGGTCATTTATTTCTGTATCCAGTTTCCAAAATTGGTTTGTAGATGAATATAGCAGACACAACAGGGAAAACAGCACTCCCTCTACACCCTTTTCTCCACTCCACACTTCCCAGAATTTCAACAAAAGTTGTGGTTCAGTCTCCCCTTCAACCTAAGCAGACTTCTTATTCATGAGGTCATAAAAGAAAATTCACAAATCTGCCACACATTTTGTGCAAAGTAATTTCTACTTGAACCTGACTCTTACTACCTCCATTTAACAGTACCTAGCTTCTGAATGGAAAGACAGCAAAGAATTAATTCCTAGTAGCTCTTATCTTGTCACATTTTTATAACCTTTGTAGTTGCAGTGGTTTTGCAATGTGGCTTCTTTAAGAAGCAGGTAGAAAGTTTCTTAAGGGTCCTACAAAGTAAATCCCAGCTGTGCTCACACGGTCAAACACCCAAAACCCTGTCACTGACAAGGATGGCTGGGCCAAACAGCGCCGGTCACAGTGCCTTTGGAATCACAATTTAGAGAGAGAAAAATGCAAACAGCTGCATGTTGCCACCAGAGAAGGGAGTGAGAAGATGTAAGAAACTCTGCAGNTTTGCTGAGGGTGCTTGTGACTCTGTGGGGAACCAGGCTGGGGGCAGCAGTCTGGGACTGAGAGACTGAGAGACATTCTATGAATTTACAGAAGTGACCCACACTGGGGCAGTTGGTGAAGAGCCGAGGCCCTGTGGGAAAGGACTGACGTGGAGAAGATCGTGGAGGATTATATCTTGTGGATGGGACCCCACACTGGCATAGGGAAAGAGTGTGAGAAATGCCCCCAGTCCATCCCCACAAGAAGGAAAACAACTCCTGACAAACTGAAGCCTCCATTCCATACTCCCCTTGCTTTCCCACATGCCATCCTGGGGAAGAGAAATATCATGGATAAAGTGAAGTCTGCAAAGGAGTGGGGAAAGGGAGGCGATGGGGGGAGTTTTACAGCTGTTTGTACTTCTCATTATCTGACTCTGGTTTCTTTGTATGTGTTCTGCAGTGTAATAAATTAGAAAGTTTTCTTTCTTCTGTGTTGGGTCTGTTTTGCCTGTGATACTAATTGCAGAATGATCTCTCCTTGTCCTTACCTCGACTCCAAAGCCTCTCAATTGATATTTTTCTCCTCTGTCCAGCTAAAAGGGGACTGATAGAGTGGCTTTGGTGAGAGACTGGCCTCCAGCCAGGGTCAAACTACCACAGTAGCATGACCTGAAATATCTGTTTTCCAAGCCAAAGGCCACTACCTTACTCAGTCACTCCTGAAACAAGCGGTTTCCTACTTACAACTGTCTTTTCTGGAAGCATGATGGAACAGAGTATTCAAATTTCTGACACATCACAGGAATAACACAGACTTGGTGTTCAAAGAAGTTAAGATAATACAAGTCTCACACACCATTCTTGGGGTATGTAACCACGAATGACAAAAGCACTAGAGCGCTTACAGCAAAACTTCCAAAAGAAGTCTTCAAACCAAAACCGACACTAGTAAAATTGTTTAAGTGTCCTGCTGAAACACAGTGCAGTTTACTTCAAGGCTGTCCACTCAACTAAGACAATACACAGAGAACATTGTTAGACTCAGTGGCAGTGAGGTGGAGGATTACTATTTATTGTATTATTTACCTTAAGCACAATAACATGAGATCACACTAATTCTCAATAATACTTCAGAAGGTAGATCTACGCTTCATGAATATTGCATTTCTCAAACTCACCAGAAAACACAGCGGATAAATAATCAAATACTGTATCTCTGCCAAACAACAAATTCAGCAATACTCTAGGTGACTGCGGTCCACACTCCAGAAAATGTTGCTTTACCTACATTTTCAACTGAGGGGAGAAAAAAAAAAAANAAAGTGGGGGAAAAAAAAAAAAAAAAAAAAAGGCACAAAATGCTGCAAAAGGACAGAACTTTCATCATTCTTCACAGACAGAATATGCTACTATTCAGCTATATCAGCTTTGCTATTCAATGTTCATTACTGCCTGCAGCTGGCACTGCCTAGGAGTAATATGAATGTATTTAAAGATGTTTTATTAACAGATCTCCCAAACAATCTCTTTCAAGCTAAATTTACTATCCAACAACACTATAGTAGGTGTAACAAGACCTACTGTGAATAATACCACAATCGACTTATAAGACAATAAAAATGAGACATGACCTGAGGAAAGCGAGCTAAGTTTTGAAAAGCTGAACAGAAACAAAGATCCTGAATAGCAACCCTGTTTATGCCCGCACCCCCCAGACACTGACAGGAGTCATCAGCCCTCTAAATAGGCTTCTCTGATGCCTGATGACCTCCTTAGGGCACTTTCTAGATACAAGAGGAGAAATTCAGCAAAATAAACAAACAAGGCAAAACCCACTGACAGGTTTTTGAGCACACCTCCATCTTTCCTATGAGACCAAACCTGACAAGCAAAAACCAAGGTACTTTTAACTGGCAGGTGTTAAGGTGTTACCGAGAATCATAGAATCATAGAA
>VXBZ01001299.1:7737-54821 GCA_013399135.1 Heliornis fulica
TCTCTCTTTCTTTCTCTCTTTCTCTCTTTCTCTCTTTCTTTCTCTCTTTCTCTCGGAAAAGAGGAGACTGAGGGGTGATCTCGTTAATGTCTCTAAACATGTAAAAGTTGAGTGTCAGGAGGATGGATCCAGGCTCTTCTCAGTGATGGCCAGTGATAGAGCAAGGGGCAATGGGTCCAAGCTGGGCCATAGGAAGTTCCGTGTGAATGTAAGGAAAAGCTTTTTCACTGTGAGGGTGATGGAGCACTGGAACAGGCTGCCCAGAGAGGCTGTGGAGTCTCCTTCTCTGGAGACATTCAAGACCAATCTGGACATGTTCCCGTGTGATTTAATCTAGGTGATCCTGCTCAGGCAGGGGGGTTGGACTAGATGATCTTTCAAGGTCCCTTCCAACTCCCAACATTCTGTGATTCTGTGATTCTTCCCATCTTTCATGTTCTTCCACCCCGCAGTCTCCTCTCCCTCCATGGCATTCCCATGCTGGAGCAGTCTTCCTCTCCAAACAAGTTCACCTGACCTGGTCATTCCCCAGGTGTGCTGCATTAACCTGAATTAAGGAGCAGATGGCGAACAAAGCCTGTAGAATCCATCATACCTGTTATGTGCATTTGCACTGGGATAAGTGGATTCATAAATGGTTTAATAACCTCTTTTATGATAAATTAATGGAGGACAGGGCCTGGATATGATCTCCTGCTGGTTGCTTGGGAGGTGTAGCATGGAGAAATCTCTCTATTCACACTGTGTATTTTATTTTTTTTTCCTCTGAAGAGTTGATATGGGACACTTGGAGAGGGAGAATTAAGCTCTTTGAACTGGCCTAAGATCACAGTATCTGCTGCAAAGGACATGAACTGTAGTGTTGACAAAAGCCGTGCAAGTTTTTTTTAACTCAACTACATGGCATAGTGACACATTACCACAGAAACATAATTATTCTTCATACTAGAAATACACCTCAGTAGTCTAACAGTTATACATATATATGTAGGACAGCAAGGGTAGTAAATACATGATAAGAAGTACTTTGCAATTATTTGACTAGGTTTAAAATGTCAGTGTTCATTACAGGAGTACCAGTAGGAAAAATGGAGCCCCAATTTGAGATTTAAATCATCCATTTACACTGTGTCTGAGAAAAAGACACTGTAGCTTTAGAAATAGCTTACTGATTTCTGTGCCTTTGCTAAGATTTTTATTTGGTGTTAAGATCCATGTTGGAGCAAGAGATCTGAATGTTATTTTACATTAGAATAATAAACACATGGCAGTGCATAATAATGAAATTCCAATAATGCTACATTTTACTGTGGCTTTATTCTGTTAGCTCTGATGATTGATTCTGAGAAATTAGAAAGTCTCAGGTAGGCTTCCATAGCTTTTAAGGGTTTCGTTGTTTGCACGACGTTGCCTATTCACTTCAGGTGTGGGACACTTTTGAACATAAATTATAAATATATTTCCAGATTTCAAGTTGCTGTTCTGAGAAAAGCTGCCTTTCAATGAGACTTCTGTTAATGTAATTAAATTTGGTGGCGGTGGGTTAATGGTTGGACCAGATGATCTTAGGGGTCATTTCCAGCCTTAAAATTCTATGATAATAAGTAAATTATCTGTGTAACAGCTTTGCTTTTCTCATACATGCAGAGAGAATTTATGCTGTCAAGTCCAGCTACTTTTTTCTTTTGATTTTGCCATTTTTGTAATGTACAATGCAATAGCATGATTGACAGCTTGTGTTTGTTGGTAACATGTTTTTCAGTTTATCTTCTGTCTCCCCTTCCCCACAATTTTGAATAATACAAGCCATTCTGATACACAACGCAAGTTACTTTTTATTTCAGTAAGCAATATTTACTATTAATCTTACAGTGGAAAATTTGAGAAAATTTTCATACACTGTCCTTGCATTATATACCCCAGCTATATTTGCTTTCTTAGGATACTGCTGTATGATATAAGAAACAGTTGATTCTCATGTGCTCAAATGATCCTCTTGTCAGAAGAAAAAAATATCACTTAATGATGTGATTTTTGCCTCAGTGATGGGCACAGACTGATTCAAACAACAGTATTTTTACGTGTTGCCCAAATCTAATAAAATTGGGGTTACCTTGAGAATGGAGGAAATTCTAGAATTCAAAATGAAAGTAAATTTTTTTCATCAGTGTGCTGCAGAAAGATTCTTACAATACAGATTTCTGATAGAGTCTTAACCTCTCATTGGCCTTTCTAACTGGCCAGAAGTGAACCGCCACCTTATGGAGCGATTTTTTTGCAGTTTTATCATTTTATGTATGGCAGCACAAGATACGAGGTCAGAAACCTGCTAACCTTCTGGACTGAAGTGGGCTAATCAATACATTGTCCCTGTCTTAGAGATTCAAGGGAGAACTTTTCTTGCAGAGACTGGAGTAAACCAACTTGCTGTTCTGTGATAATCTGATGAGCACCTTTGCCCTTGTACTGCTTTTCCCTTGAGGTCTGATCCAAAGATCATTCGCAGAAAAGAGGATCTTTCAGTGGGTTTTGACTTGGGTCAGTACATGAGGTCAGGCCAGGCATCATGACGCTTGGCAGCAGTGGTAAGAGAGGGAAACAAGACCCAAAGATCACAGCAGTGAAGAAAATCCAAAAGTGAAGTTTCAGAGTGGAGTGAAAAATGATGCCAGGGCAGGATTCATCTTGCCAAACCGAGACACCTAAAAGATACCTGTCACATTCCCTTCATAGCCATAGGATAAGAAAAAATTGGGATAGTGATTCATTGAACCTGTCTTAGATATCTACTTTAGGATGAAATGAATTGCCTTCTGGAGCTTCCTCTTTCTCTCCTTTGACTATAAAGGAGCCCAAGGGACTAGCTGACATTTAGGCAGCTGACTTTTGGATGATAAAGTTAAAAAATCCCTGTCAAGGGAATCTGTAGAAGTAGCTGTTGCTACTGCACTCTCCCCATTCCTCCTCTTAGCCATTATATCAGTATTGCAGGTTGATCTGCTGGCTTGAAAAGGCACCCTTCTGATACTCTGATAGGTCTACACTATGCTTTACTCCAGAAAGTTTAAGACAGAAAAAATTATATCTAATCATTTTACTTGTAATAATTTCTCCTTTCTCTGAAAAGTCAGGATTTTTTGATTCAAGCGTAGCAATTCCAGTTGAATGAACTGCTTAGTGACATTATCTGTAGTGAGAACACAGCTCAAAGTTTGATTGGACCTGTTTTCTTCCTCAACAGTATAAATATATCCTACTGTTTCTTCCACCCCTTCAAAAATAAGTTAGGAGGAATTAAAATATGTTTTTCCTATATCCCAGCTGCTGCTCCTAAGACTGGATTAAAGAAAGTGTCCAGGTAACGCATTCTTGTTGAAATCAGAGGCTAACAAATTTAACTTGGATTTAGTGCAACTCTTTATAAATCTGGCCCAACATTTATTCAGGAGAATAGGTACAAAAATAATTTAATTTCATTCCTCATATTATTATACAGGAAAGAGTATAGTTGTGTCCTTCATGCAGAAGGCAAAGCAAAAGGTACCTTGAGTTTACTGCCATAGAGAAGAAAAACGGGCACGTATTTTGTTCAGACAGCTTGGTTAGTGATTTGATCTGGGTTGATTATTCTCATATTTTCAAAGGAGATCTTTTTACTAGTAGCTGGATTCTTAAAGTTATATGGTTTCTAAAAACTTGTGTGGTTACACACTGGTGTTTTCCATAATGCTGCAATTTTAAGGACCAAAATATTTGTACTGGACCCTCAATTAACGATTATAAATATGTAAACGGTGAGAGTCAGGAGGATGGATCCAGGCTCTTCTCAGTGATGGCCGGTGATAGGATAAGGGGAAATGGGTCCAAGTTGGAACATAGAAAGTTCCATCTTAATATAAGGAAGAACTTTTTCACTGTGAGGGTGACAGAGCACTGGAACAGGCTGCCCAGAGAGGTTGTGGAGTCTCCTTCTCTGGAGACATTCAAGACCAATTTGGACACATTCCTATGTGATCTAGTCTAGATGATCCTGGTCGGGAAGGGCGTTGGACTGAGTCATCTTTCGAGGTGTCTTCCAGCTCCTAATATTCTGTGATTCTATCTCATTGGCAGTCAATGACATTTAAGCTTCTAAATTTAATTTGAAAATACATCTGGGCTAGTAAGATAGTTAATAGTTAGGTGCTTTTGAAAATTTAAACTTGGAGGTTGAACTAATTTATGATTTTGTACTCAGCCTTGAAATAAAGTTCTGATTAGAATAGAAATATTCTTGTTTTTCATGAACTGTATCCTTTCATTTAAATGCTGCATTTTGGTTCATTGCAAACAAATATGAGTAGTCCAAATGAAGGCATCTCTGGTAAGATACACATGAGCTGATTTGGAGATATTCATCACTTGAGATACAGACTTTGGCTTCTTTATTTTTTTCATTTTTTTCTTTTTTCTACTAAGAGGGAGCAAAGCATTTGTTACAGCAAGGCAAGAAAAGAGAAGTAAATAACATACATCTGCTCATGAAATATTGTGAATGTTATGGTGAGATATAATTTAGGTTGAAGTTGATAGTGTATTTGGAGTTAGAGTCTTCTCTAGGATCTGATACATAAATTAAAGTAACTGCAAGTGGAGTTGAGTCCTACCTACACTATCTATTAATAAAAGATCAGTTCTATGAAAAATAGAAATATTAACTTTGATTTTATTTACATCTTTAACGTTTGATGCCGCACTTGTATTTAAAAATAATACAGTAAGATATCTGTACATGCTTTTTACTGAAGTCAGTATGAGCTGTCAGCAAGATGTGAAAGCAAAATAAACTAATAAAATTAATTAGTTTATATTTTACAACACTGTGTGTTGATATTGTACATTCACTGTGTATTGTAAAATATTTAAAAATATTATAATTAATAAATGTAGATGTTTACTAGTAGAACCACCTACCAAATATAAAAATAAGTTAATTTTCAATGAATTTCCCTGTTGGGTAGCCAGAATTTTAAGCACTTGGGGGAATGCTTAAGTGTTAAAATTAATGAAAGTAAATTTTTCTCACTTTCATTGTCTTTAAAAAATGTCTAGATTTCTGGTCTTCAGAAATATTTTGACTGGTACTCATCAAAACATTCTTTCATTATCCTTTCTGAATCCCTGCACTAATTCCTCCAAAGCTTTAGGATTAACTGGACTAATAAACTCAGTTCTGAATAAACTTAACATTGCTCTTCATTGCTTATAAACATATCTGTGTACAACAGTGACGCAGCCAAAAGCAAGAATGCCAGAGAAAAATGAAAATCCCGTTTAATGTGTTTTCATGAAGAAATAATCGTTTCCACTCCCTCTTAAGTCAGTTTTGGGGTTAGTGCTTGAGAAAGGGATAACGGTTCTCCTTGGTGAGCAGGCTCTCCCCTGTAATCCTTGCAGTTTCTGAGACAGGGGAATAGAGGAAAGAAGAACACGTTTCAGAAATTTAACTCTGCAAATTAAATACTAATTTTTCGCCTTAGGTTTAAGCGGGAAGCTAGGAGTACTTTTACGTAGAACAGTTATATCCGTTCCTGGGTTGATTTGACAGACTTCACCTTTGGTATAGCTACAGCTTCTCATTCATATTGTGCCCAGTGAAAGGATTTAAAGAGGGAATTTAAAGGTGAATGGCTGTGGCTGCTTGTCTTTGTGTCTTCATGGATTTGGAGTACAATTACACACATGTGATTCAAACATAAAGCTGGTACATATCCCCTGTGCGGATGAAAATGCAGTTGAGTAGTTTATTAATAGCGTGAATACAAGATGTAGAACTGATCCCAGATGGTTTTGTAAACTCCAGTAACTCGACAAACATGTTAAATAAAGTTTACTGTTCATTAGTCTCAGAGGAACTAAGTTATTAAACATGAATATGTAAGTTAAAAAAATTAATTATTGATATAATTTTGATTGCTTGGGATTTTAGGCCCTCTCTTACACCAAACCATTGTTTTAATGCAGGTGCAACATTCTGGAGAGGTGACTATAAGACCTGCTCTGCTGGCTCAGTTCTGGATCTCAGAGTGACACAAACAGCCCTGGTTCATAAGGGTTAATAACTGGGAGTAAAAGTCACATAGCAAGGTATATGTATATTAAATTTTTAAGCTCCCCAAAACCTCACCATTATTCTTGATGTTTACAAAAGCTGGGAGTGAGTTAGCATGAACACAGACACCCAGATTTTGAATGGGGGTTCGTGTGCTTTTGTGCCCTTAGTCAAATGCTTTGTATAACTCTGGCAGTGGATTCACAGACGAAAGGTTCAGCATAAATGAATGCTTGGCTTTCTGAAGGTGAAAGGAGCTGTGTTCCCTTCTGCTGGGAGCATTCAGACCTTTGAAATGCAATTCACATCTCTTGAATGCATAATATGAAAACCCTCCCCCCCTTTCTTTATTAGTGACGCGTATTTTGACTTCTGTAGACTGTAGTTTGAGGAATGCTGCTCTGTGGGGATTTGTAGATGCACAGGTAGGTGCCAGATTTCAGCTGATTTACACTTTTCATTTGTAGATTGTCAAATTTGGATGTTTTAATAAAGATTTAGGTGTTTTGTTGCTAACTTTTGAGCTGTGTCCTGGGTTAATTCACCAAGGGAAGGTCACGCCTCACCAATCTGGTGACCTTCTATGATGGAGTGACAGCATTGGTGGGTAAAGGGAAGGTGACCTTGTCATCTACCTGGACTTGTGCAAGGCCTTTGACATGGTCTCCTACAACATCCTTATCTGTAAATTGGAGAGATGTGGATTTGACGGGTGGACCATTCAGTGGATAAGAAATTGGTTGAAAGGACACAGACAAAGGGTGGTGGTCAATGGCTCTGTGTCCAAGTGGAGGCCAGTAAGAAGTAGTGTCCCCCAGGGGTCTGTCTTGGGACCGGTGCTCTTTAACATCTTTATTTTTTACTGTGTCCAGATCTGGGCCCCCAATTCAAGAAAGACATGGAGCTGTTGGAGAGGATTCAGAGGAGGCCACAGAGATGATCAGGGGGCTGGAGCACCTCCTCTATGAGGACAGGCTGAGGGAGCTGGGCTTGTTCAGCCTGGAGAAGAGAAGGCTTCAGGGGGACCTCACTGCAGCCTTCCAGTACTTAAAGGGAACATATGGAGAGGAGGGGAATCAAATTTTTACAAGGGTAGATAGTGGTAGGACAAGGGGGGGATGGGTGGATTGAAGCTAGAGGGCAAAGTTTTATGTTAGATATCAAGGGGATGTTCTTCATGGAGAGAGGGGTGAGGGGCTGGAACAGGCTGCTCAGAGAGGGGGTGGATGCCCCATCCCTGGAGGTCTTCAAGGCCAGTTTGGATGGGGCCCTGGGTAACCTTGTCTAGATGCAGGCCTGGAAGTTGGTGGCCCTGCCTGTGGCAGGGGGTTGGAACTCGATCACAGAATCCCTCCCTCTGCCAATAGACCTCCAGGCAACAGACCCTCTGAAATCCTTTCCTAATAGTGATGCTAAATTAAAAAGCAAATAAATTCACTGACATGCTATGAGTCTGTGGCAGGGCAGCAAGCAAATCCATCTCATTTTGCATGCTTATGTTTTTTCTTTAGTATGGCTAAAAGAAATTCCCATATAAAAATCCACAGATCAGTAGGTTACCTACATGCTGATGCATCTGAAGAAATGTTCTAACTACCAAAGTCGATTTAGTGAAAATATGGTTGCTATGGCTTCTTTAATGGATTTTGTACTTACTCTCTATAAAAGGGATCATCAGTACCTATCTTTCATCTCCACACAGCTTCTCTCTGGGCTCCTAAGGAAGTTATTCAGCAGTTCAGCAATGGGCCAGGCACCCAAACTCTGTACCAGGCTTTACACTGGACTAAATGTTAAGTGCCCATTCTGGAAATGTAAGTTGTAAGCTCATGTTAACTACTTAATTTCCTTCTCAATTTAATAGGGACGTTGAAGCATCTAGGACTGGTGTTAGCTGTAGACAGCCCACAGGGATGCATTGAAAAAGCCACTGGAAACAGCAGTGTCCCACTGCCTACCCATCCTCATGACACTTGGGTGGGAGTGGGATTTGCAGTCTAAAAATCAGGTGGTGAGACTTCGGATAGGAAGATAATGTTCTTATTGGGGAGTTAAAGAGATGCTTTTCCTTTTTGTAATAATTCAGTTCTCAACCAGGCAAAACAGAAAATGCCTTTCTGTTGGGCCAGACGCTGTCTCAAGTCATCTGGTTGTATCTGGGCTACTATGTAGCCAGGCACAGAAAATCCCAGGGACACAGTGGAAAAGGGTAGAAAAAACAAACAGTGGAAAAGCACCTGAGACTTCTGGATAGTGGAAAGAACTATGCTTGTGAGAAAGGTGTCACTCCTGTCACTAGTCTTGCATTTATTTCATTTCTGCCTAGTTATAAATACATAAGTAGAGTTAGAGATTAACACCTAGGACTCTTGACTCTCAGGGGAGGGTTGCTTTACCCAGGTTCCTTGGGATTTATGTCAAAATGTCCTTTCTGATGTGAAAATGGTACCTGAATTGAAGAACAACGGTTGGGGGTAAGATTCATCTGTCATAAGGTTAATTGCTTTGAATTCAGCTATTTAGTAAGGAAGTGATCTAGGCTCTTGATCAGTGCACAGGCAGAAAGCGTCTCAGCCCATCCTGCAACAGGAGATGCTGCTGAATCCCTGAGCTACCTGTATCCCTAAGATACCTGTATCAAAAATACTCCTTTGAATATGGAGGGGATGGAGAATACTCACTTACCTTAAGGTTGGGCTTGTGGACAGCTGAAGCTTTGGGAGACAAATTGCACTCTTGTCTGCGTAAATCCGAGTTTGGGTTCACGATGAATCGTACCAGAAGTTGCTTAATGTGCTTGATTTTGAAGTGCAGTTGGGATCTGAAAGGAGTTGTCTGGTTCTGTGAATATAAATGTCTGTCCAGTCTTTCTTTCTGTTCTGTGAAAGCTGCAAGCAGAAGCACAGATGGCTTTCAGAGATCTGGAGTGTCTTCTGAAGTGTTAGCCCTTTATGTAGATTCAATATGTATATTTGAGGTAAGAAAGGCATTATGAATGTTTTATTTACATTTCTCCCTACAGAAAGCTGGCAGAATTTTAGGAATTAGGACATGCTTGGCCCACAGGGAAAAATCTTGTAGATACGTCCTCTATGGGCAAGGACAGAGCAAGTCATCTGGCAGTCATACCTTACTCTGTGGAAAATTGCAAGTTTAATTGGGTTTTTCTCCTGCTTTTTTTTAACAATACTGAACCTGTCACTATGCAGGGAACTTTGTATATGAAAAATGTCAAAAAAAGATTAAGATAAGTGGCATCCCAGTGAGATCCTTAATGCTCAGGGCAGAGATGGCAAATCTCAAAATACTGTGGCAACAATAGAAATAACATGTAAGAAAACAAATCAAAAATTACCACAAAATATAGTTTAGTTATATGTTAATCAGGCAGCATTAAATGTCAGCACCCTAATATTTTTTAAGAAGGAGAATACAGAGCTCATGAAGAACATTAAACTGCCTGGCCCCAGGGGTGAAAGACATCCTTTCAATCCAAGTGGGGTACTGACAGCAGTAACATAGGCTTCTTTAATCTCTGCTCTCCCTGTGTCAATGCTAACTTGAGGTCTTCTCCAGGAGATGCAATGCAGTGACATGGGCCTAGGTCCACCAACAGATTAGGATTCTGGGGAGCTGAATATCTTTGTCTGTAGTCTCACCTGAAGGTTCCTACTGCCATACAGGAATGCACAGCAGAGAGCTTTAAAGTGCCTAGTCCTCTGCTCCCCCAGGAGTGGATGTCTTGCAAGGTGTTCATGGCCAGCACTCAGAGGGAAATTGGGAATAAGCTTCCATCACATCTTCATCCTTGCTTGGAATTGTAGACCTCCAGGGAAGTACTTCCCTCCAGAGAGGTTGGGGTAAGTTGTTTACCTCAGAAATTTTCTTCAGAATTGGAGTGGCAGCCATCTCCTGTAAGACTTAACTAGAGAAAAGAGTTTCTTCTTTATGTATAATCATAATTATGTAATTCTGAGTGGGCAAAGTACTCCGTGTGAGATGCAGTCCCATCTCATTCTCCACCTGAAGGGATTTGAACCACTTCCCACCAACTAGGTGAGAGTCCTAGACAGCAAGGCATAAATGCTCTGGCACATATGGAAGGGGAAAGAAGAGGCTCAGAAAGAAAAAGGCTACTATTTACATCTGCTTTAAAGGTTTCCTAAGATTGAATGGGATTGAATTAATCATTATGCTATTTCTGTAGGGCAGGGGTCCTGGGAAAGAGGAAAACATCTTGTCCAACCCCAGAGTGTCCAGCCTGCCAGGGGTGTCACTTTTGGATGGAAGACAATCTGAGTTCCTTCAGATTGTAGTTTCACCTGCCCAAAGTAACTGAAAACTTGGGAAACACATATGCTACTCTACAGCTAGAGATTTCAAGAATTAAATGTCTCCTTTGAAAATTCTTCCATTTTTCTGGCAAGTGTTACTTGGAGATGCATGCTGGTTAGGTCTCTTCCATATCTTTTTTTCCCTTTTTTTTCAGAGTGTCTCCTCTGAAGCTATTAACCATCC
Source organism: Heliornis fulica (assembly GCA_013399135.1). Classification (NCBI taxonomy): domain Eukaryota; kingdom Metazoa; phylum Chordata; class Aves; order Gruiformes; family Heliornithidae; genus Heliornis; species Heliornis fulica. The sequence continues at coordinate 18,347 of VXBZ01001299.1, forward strand.
TTCCATTCATGGTGCTGTCTTCGATTTCTGTTTATTCCTGGTTCCACGCGGTGCCACATAATCAGACTGCAGTAGTATCACTGAACAAATCCTTTGAAACTGTGAACATACCATACACCCAAATAAAGGTATACCCAAATAAAAGTATACCCCCTTTTGCAGGATGCGTTATTTCCAATGTCATGTTTGGGCAGCTAATGCTATGAGGTAAGTTCCAAGCACTATAGGAGTCATGGAAATAGCCCCAGACCACTTATATTTTTTCTGAAGTGCCAGGTATTGAGAAAAAAGTATAATCTACAATTGTTTCCAAATTTTTATCTCTCAAAGAAAAAAGGGTGATGGTTCCTTTACACTTTTGTTTTCGTTTTTTTTAACTATGAAAATTCTCTTATTTAACATCAAATAACTGCTATGAGTCTCTTGATGGCTTCATGCCTTTGACTTATCCACACAGTGAGGCTCAGTGGTGTAAAATGATAGGACATGTCACGAGCAAACCCAAATATGTGTTTTGCTCCAGAGAACTGTTAACTAGTACCTATGAAATTGCACCAGGTTTTGACCACACACTATACACAAAATTAAAAGGGTGTTTTGAGTTAGCCACAAAGCAAGCGTGTGCTCGGAAAGCTCTGTCGTTCACAAAGTGCTCTGCAGTGGGTACAAACAAGCAAGAGAAATGGGTATGTGGGGATGAAATAGAGTTTGTATGAAATCTACTTCTGTGCAGCAGCCTAATGAAGTCTAAACACCGCTTCTTGTCTGACTTTAAGGAGAACCTAGGCTTTGGGTTTGCTATGCATATGCAAGGTAAAGGTTAGCTAAGTTAGTATACCCACTGCGTGTGGCATCACAGTAATGTTACAATGCCAAGAATTTTCTTCTGCTGATATCCCTCACTGTCTGACTTATGTTTATACTCATATACCCCCATCCCTGGAGAAGTTCAAGGCCAGGTTGGATGAGGCCCTGAGCAATGTGATCTAGTTGGGGGTGTCCCTGCTTCTTGCAGGGGGATTGGACTGGATGACCTCTGGGAGTCGCTTCTAACCCTAATCATTCTATGATTCTATATGGTTCAGTTATCTGACTGAGATACTTACCTTTGCTTTTTGTTTCATAGATAATGTAAATAAAGTCTGAAATTTTACTTCCATGTGCATCTTGTGCTGTTTTCAGATGGTGATGTCCTGTTTGGTGGGTGCTACCAGTACATGTATCCTATTTCAAACAACCCAGCACAAATGAAACAAATGCTTTGGTTTAGGAAGGAACTTCTACAAATACTTGGGTGAGCTGCTCTTTCTTGATATATGACCCCCCAAAACAAGTCGCTAATGAATGGATTTTTTGTCTTTCTTACTGCATTGCTTTCCTGAGTACTTTTGTCCGGTTGCTCTCTTACATGCCAGCTAAAATCTCCGTAATGCAGGGACTAGTTATTGCTTTAAGGATGTGCTCATTTTGAGCTCTTTATCTGTGACTGCATTTTTGTAACCTTCAAAATAATAAACATAATTAATAGTGCTTTCCTTCTTTGTAATGTGGAGTGATCCCATCAGATCTCGATGTGAAAAGTTGCTTCAAAGGAAAGCTACTGGGTGTGAACACAGCGAGTTGTCAACTTGCAGAGTAGTTTGGCTCCTGAAAAGAACGTTGCTGTTTAAAAATACTTACAGCTTTTTGTCATAGTTTTTGATCTTATGTGGAATATTTTAAATTGGCTTTCAGGCCTATGTTCTGCATATTGCAGAGTTGAACTAATTGTGAGCTTTGTGGGGTTCCTTCTTTTCTTGAAGTATTGTTCAGTTGTTTTCTCCTTAGAAAAATATCATGAGGCTCCTCTGAACCCATGAGAGAAAATGAAAGCTTGCAGTTAATAAAATGCATTTACCTGTGTGTAAACTGTGACTGGCTGAACTGAACTGCCCACAGCACTGCTGGTTTTATATACCATACATCTCCTACAGATACACAAGCCTCAGGGTCAGTGAGGAGCAATGTATTTTGTATAAATGCTGGTATGCAAGACTCCTTCATGTTCTGAAGCTGCTGTGACTGTAGAGATGTGACACAGCAATGGGGATATGTGCTGAAAGAACCATCGTTTGCCTTTACACTCAGCTGCTTCTCCCAGACCAACACTCGCAGCTGCAGAGGGTTCAGTTCTCTGAGCAGATGCACAATGGCTGTGGTCCAGCCTGTGATGTTGTTATAGATGAGGGAAAGCAAGGAAGAGAGAGCAGGAGAGAAAGAATAGCTCAAGTGTTTTCAGGTGCTGAAAAGGTTGCAAGAAGAAGTGTTGTTATCTGCGCTTCACTTCAGCATGGCCGTGTGCCGTGACCCACTTCCCCTTCAGGCAGCTCCTACATAAGGGCTGGTTTGAGACAAGCGCTTAGCTTATAGCGTTGCTTCTTTCTAGCTCAGGTCCCATGAAGAGCTTGGTGGCAAGGCTGAGTGTCCTTCACTGGAGAGCAGTGGCAAGAGTTAAATATACTTAATATACTAAGCAAAATACTAAATAATAAGTAGCTACAACAGCTACTTTTAAATCCTCACCTTTTGCATGCCTCAGTTCTCTACCTTTATATCTTTTAATCAGTTCCAGATCCCAGGACATAGGTTTGGCCTTTAACCCATGAGTAATTATTGTTCCTAATAGTCTTAAATGGAACCTAATGGAAATCCAAATAAGTTTTACCTTACCACCCTACTTTGCATATTAGTCTGCTGACGGGAATTCTAACATGGTAGTAGAGACACCATTTTCTCATACAAATTCTCTTTTGTCTCTCTTACCTCATCGCTAAAACACACAAATAATAAGAGCTAGACCTTCAGCACCACTTAGCTAATTTCTTTGAAGCTGTGCTAATTTACATCAGTTGATGACTTGACCAGAAACATGCAAATCTTAGAACCTCATCAAGCAATCCTTTCTCATGCAATTAGTCTTTAATTGTGTAAGTAGTCCCACTGAGGGTAGTAGTGACAAAGGATCATAGATTTTGGCAGCTATGGGTTTTGCACTGAGTTAAGTCACAAAAAGGTGCTTAAATTTGCAGGAACATTTCCTTAGGTGTGACATCTCAGTACTGCTGCTTCCCCAGTGCTGCTCAATGTGGTAGCTCTGTGGACTCTCAAAACTTTGCAGTCTCAGTCGTTGTGTGCCTGTGCTATTGGTGAGGGATGAGATCCCAAGAATGGGTGCCATTTTCCTTCTCACCTTTAGCCTTTCTCCTGGAGGTTCATCCCAGTCATGCAGTTATGCTGGTGTCTTCATAAAGAAAATGAGATTCCCCTTCCCAAATACCAGCAGCTGGGTATTGGAGGTACCCTCTCAGAATTGATGCAGCCTACGGCAAGTCTCTGACCCACATCAGGCAAGGTGAGCACTGGAACCTGTGTTTCTGTGATGCCAAGTGCAGGTTCTCTTTCTGTCCAAGCTTGCTGGCATTCACACTGGCAGTGTGCTGCTGTTCTGTGGTTTTCCTCTGAGATACCTGAGAAGCATGCAGGCACACGCCAGTTATTACTGGTGACCTGACTGTGCCTGCTTTAAAGATAGCTTTTCTCTGTAATAGTTGAGAAAATCTTCAGGGCTTCAGGCAAGGCCAAACCTGCAAGCAGCACGGTAAATGTGAGTTGTAAAAAAAGTGATATATGTGTATATATATGTGTGTGCTTATACACACTTTTTTTTCATTGTCAGATACTTGGGTGTGTGCGGGGTAAGAGTTGAACAGAACAGTAATTCTGAGCTGTTGATACCTGGGTGCTGGCCCAGGTGGTTAAGCAGCTTGATGGTCCTGTGCTGGAGGCAAGGAGCAGCCAGGCAGCTCAGAATCAACCCAACCCCACGGGGACCTCCTGAGGGGGAGTCCAATTAAAAATGCTTCGTACTATGCAGCAATATATCAAATAAAATATCAATGTAGGTCTGTTTAGAGGGAGACATTTCTTGATAGATACTCACAAATATCTCATAAATATGTCTCCATTGTATTTTTTAAAAGGCCTGGATATGATTGCTGTTAGGGTTAATAGGTCTAGACAGAATGCTGCTAGAAAATATTTTCTTAGAAGGAACAAGAAGCAAATGCTGCTGGGAAGTATTTGGGGATGCTGAACTGTGAATAGACATAATTTGTCAGCTTCGTCATTGAAGCAATATCCAAAGTCGATATTTTGTGAAACAAAAAGGTATCATTGGTGAGAGGTATCGCTGTTTCCTTCTTGTAAGTGTGCACTGAGAGCATGGTAGTTAATTTCAGACAGGGTATTTTGTGGGGTTTTAGAAGGATGGATTAGTACTTTCTTTCCCTTCTATGGGTTCGCTGTATGAATGGCAGCTTAAATACTTTCACAACTGCAGATGAGCTAAGGGCATATTCCCGGGAGTCTCTCAGGCAGGAAAAATCACAGCATGTGGCAGTACAAATATGACATTGAACATTTGGTGTGTGTTCAGGGACCTAGGATAAACCCAGAGCAGAAAAATAGATCTTCCTTCCACATTTAAGGCTGTGCCTAAATAATACTGTCTAGCCTTCTAATCTAAATAAAGTTGGGTTTTGGTTTGTTTTGGGAAACAACCAATTTACAGAAGAGCAAAAATGCTAGCTGTCTTGTATTTATTGTTTGTGCCATTGTTGAGGTTGTTAGAACTTCTGGGATGGAGTGTTCCCCACACTTAGGTATAGGATGCTATAAAACATGAGGCTTTGTTATTCATGGTGTGTAGACAGATAAAGTCCCTCTTTTTGCTGCTCATTATCAAAAAAATTAAGATCTATTTAAGTGTGAGACACAGAAAGAGGCAGCTTGATCAAGTTCATATATATGGGAAAAACACATATGAATATGAGTACTTTTCTACCAGTAATAGAAGTCTAAAAATGTATAGGTATACACTAGAGTAGCAGATTTTAAAAGAAGATACTGACCTCTCAAACTCGGCAGAAGGGAACCCTGAGAACTAAGCTTAAAACTAATTATTTTAATTGTCACTCACCGGGGCAGATATCCTATTGTATAACTTTCCTTTATAGGTGGTGATTCCGAAGAACTCTCTCAATATGAAATGACACCAGAAGAGGGTTTAGAAGTCATTGGAAAGAGAAGAATCAAATTGATGACATCAGGAAGTATGAGATCAGTATGTATCTGCTGAACTAGTGTTGAATTTGAGCACAATTAATTGTAGCTTCTAACCTACTGTTTAAAATGTATGGCTTTTTTTTTTTGTCTTTTCCTTCCTATTTGGTTTTTTTTTGGTTTTTTTTTTTTTCATGGTGGGTATTTGGGAAGTGGCAAACATAATGCCAAAGGGCTGCAGAGAGTATTTGAGGAACTGCAGAACAGTATCTCTGACTTTTGTGCTGCACAAATCAGTAGAAGCTGTAGCAAATGACAGAAAACAGGGGAGAGGTGAAATACAACCTAAGGCATAAGAGTCAAAGATTTCATAGACTGAAGTAATTCCTCACACATCTGTTCTAGTTCTTTGAGGAATATGTGAGTAAGGGTGATGCAGTTAATAACAAATTTCCAAAAATCTTTCAATAATGCTTTTTACCAAAAATGTTTTCTTTAGATGAGATTAAAATGTCATAGATTAATAATTGGTTAAATAAAAGTGTCCACAAGGCAGGAGTAAATGATCTCTGTTTTACAACAGTAGGGATGTCCAAAGTTCCTGACCCTGTGCTGTTCAGTGTATTCATAAATGATCTGCAAAAGGGGGTGTGTGTTGTAGTGACAACTGCTGTTTGATCAGACAAAACATTTCAGAATAGCCAAAACTCAGACTAACTGCAAAGAACATTACAAGGTTTTCTTTTATATTAATTGACTGTAAAGTAAAAAATTGGCAGCTGAAGTCTGGAGGCCATAAGTAATGCAACTGGCAAAACCAACCCCAAATATATGTACAAATGTATAATTTTCCTATTAGCTATAATAATTTGAAGTTATTATACGTAATTTTCAGGAAAAAAGCACCCACCATTAGAATGATCAATGCTAATTGAAAGGCAAATGGAATGTTAGAAGTTCTAAGGAAAGAAATGGAGGATAAAATATCACTTTGTCATATACAGGGTGTTGAATAAGGAGTTCATTTCTGATCCCTTAATCTTGAGAAGGTAGAGCAGAGCTAGAGAAGATGCAGAGAAGGACAATAAGTTTAGTCAGAAATCTGAAATGGCTTCTGCACATGAAGAGATTAAATGAGTTACAGCTTTTAGCTTGGGGAAAAGACTGCTGAGATGTCTGTGGTGCAGTTCAGTAGGGGATGATTGTTCCCTGTCTCTCACAGCTTGGGCAGTATGGGCAGTGTAATGGTGCTATTCAACATCTGCCTTAAAACAACTAGGAGGAAGTACTTCTCCACACAGCCCCTAATACACCTCAGGAGTTTATTGCCATATGGTATGTCAGATGTAAAAGAAATGCGTTGAGCGAGTCGGATGGATTTGGTGGAGAATGGCCATCAAGAACAAACCCTGGCACAGAGCAGCCTCAGACACTTGCTTGTTGGGAAGATCAGCTGTGGTGAACAGGGCTCTTTGCATTCCATGTTTCCTGGCAGTAGCATCTGCTGATAGCCACTGCCAGAGACTGGCTACAGGAACAAATGGATCTTTAGAATGACCAAAGAGTCTTAAAATATTTATGTTCATATCCATTTGGTTGGGTACATGGAGTGTAACCTGCTCTTCACCATTGACTGAGTGACCAAAAGCTGGCCTGTGCCAGAGGACTCAGGTGGCTGCCGTGACTCAGATCTTCTGCCAGCTGGAGGCTGTGGCTCTGTTCAGCTGTGAGCCAACACTGTTTTCAGGCTTCACCAGTGCTTCTGCCACTCTCCTGGACTCTCTTTTTGCCTCCCAAGCCTTGATTTCCTTACAAGCTGATTCTCAACATCTGTTCTTTTTAAGGAGCTTGAGTACAAGGTGATGCCTTGGAGGCACATGGGTACAATTCCAGCATGTCCATGTAGTGGTCTCATAGCAAAGAGTCTTGTTGCATTATTACCCAGCATGCAGTAAAGCAGTACTTGCTGTCAGGATCTTTCTCTAACTTCTTGGCCTGGAGCAAGGAAGGATGTCCAGTGAGGTGCAGGTTATTCATTATAGTATGAAACAGACCGAATATGACTTCTTTGTAAAAACCTTCTGGCTGTGTTTCCTAGCAGACAGGTGGAAGCTCCTTATTTGTATGCATTAATGACATGTGCTCATCAAAGAGAATGCAATGGACAAGCAAACGGCATTTCGAGTATTAGTAAGTAAATTACATGCTAAGAAGAAGTGATCAAGGACTTCTGAAATACAGCAGCAAGCACTAATTGCATTCCTTACCCTTCAATGTGCTGTGTGCTGTAGATAGCTCTTTCCCCTAAATGAACATTTAAAGCTTTCATTTTGTCCGCTTCATCATGCTTAAATATTTCAGATACCTTTTTTCCCCCAAGTATGTTGCACTGTTTGCATATAATGTTATATTGTACCTCATAGAAGGCTGATGTGACCAACAGTTTGCTTGAAGAGCATTTGGGTGCTCTGATTCGCTAGAGATGTGTATAGGTTATTCCAAGCTTGGGAGCAACAGATACAGAACTGAGGTGAATTTCCTTGTGAGAAACCATGCCAAATAATTCCCTTTGGCAAACATGTCCAAACCTATCTTGGAAACTGATTGGGGTTTTCTGTTTTGTTCCTAGTATTTTTTTTTTTCTGGAAATCTGTTCCAGAACTCCGGTCTCCAGATGGCTGGAAATCTAATTTCTTAGTAACTATTTTCTTTGTATGCCAACACTGTCTGTGAGCTTGGAAGGTTCCTCTCTTGTGTGTTCTCCCTGAAGTATTTGTAGCACAATTGTACTTGTCTCAGGATGTGCCATCTTTGCTTTTAAGCTGAAAAATTAATTTTGTAGTTGTGTTTCCCTTAGAAGATGAGTCTCCTCCATTTTTCCAGTCATCTAACTGGTACTCCCTGAATATGTGTCAGTCTTAGATCTTCATTTGTTAACATAAACTGTTAGGAAATATAGATGCTATATGAGATGGGGCTTTCCATATCAGGGCTTAAACCAACAAAGTTACTCCTCTGATGTATGTACAGGATGTAGGATGACTATGGAGATTTGAAGACTTGTATGAAAAATGTTTCCAGATCCAGTCTCTGGAAGTGATTGTCCCCCTGTACTCAGCTCTTGTGAGGCCAGAGAAAAGGAGGCTGAGGAGAGACCTTATTGCTCTCTACAGCTACCTGCAAGGAGGATGTGGAGAGGTGGGGATGATCTCTTCTCTCAGGTAACAAGTTATAGGACAAGAAGAAGCATCCTCAAGTTTCACCAGGGGTGTTCTAGATTGGGTATTAGGAAAAATTTCTTCAGCAAAAGGAATTTCATTCAATCATTGAAACAGGCTGCCTAAGGAAGTAGTTGTATCACCATTTCTGGAGGTATTTAAAAGATCCATAAATCTGGTGCTTAGGGATGTGGTTTAGTGGTGGACTTGGCTGTGCTAGATTAACAGTTGTACTTGATCTTAAAGGTCTTTTCCAACCACAGGAATGTTATGATTCTATGATCTCTGTGTGAAAAGATACCAGTAGAAAAAAAAAAAACGAACAACCTCTAAATGAGCTATAAAATATTCAAAATAAGGTAGATGAAGAACAGGTAGAGTGGTGCGTGATGAACCCTAGGAACTTGTATAGGATACTTCAGGTTCATTCTTGTTTCTGTCCAAGGGAATTCTGTGAGCCCTGGCCAGCTGGCATAGTGCGTTTTTTGGGTGACTCTGGCTGGGACTGTACAATATTTAAGATTTCTTTTCCTTATTGGAGTTATGCAAAAGGATTACAACCAGGAAAGATCCAATTCACATACCCTTTCAGCAGCTGCTTTTGATGGCTGAAGGAGTAATTCACAAATGATTTCCCAGCTCCAATTCACCTTCGTCTATTTATATGTTTACTAAGAAGAGCTAATAGATACTGGAGAAGAAAGTGCCTGGTGGGCAAGGCTCAGCAGGAATCTCCCTATCCAGTGAGGAAGGTCTGTGCTGAAATCCCTTTGGAACTGGCTTTATTTAAGCTTTTAGATGATAATTTGCTGTGTCTAGCATTGGAAGAAGTGTAACTTAGTTTTAGAGGACCCCTACATAGAAATAAGAATGACCATGAGCTACTGGCAATGGCAGGTAGCAATCCCTGCATGGAAGACACCTGCAATGCTAGGACAGCCATCACTCTCTGAACACGTGAGGTACTATTTGTTCTTGCCCACGGCAGAGCACGGTGGTGCTATGTAGTTCAGAGGAGCAGGTTGGACACTTGGTTAAAAGAGTTTCACTGTCCAAGCTGTCTAAAGCCTAGCCAACATACTCATCTCTACTTGTGTTTACTATCTTTAATTTTTTAAATATTATTTTTAGACTGAGACACAAATAATATCTTTTGCTTTAAAGTCCTGCTTCTGAGTATAGCAGTGAGAAGCCAGAGAGACATGACGAGGGTGTTTTATTCATCATGAGGCTAAAGGGAGACTTGAGGTGATCTCTCTTGCTTCTGATGAAATTCATTCCTTTATCTGGGAGCTCTTAAATCATTCCTGGCAGAGGTGACATTATAAAAATAATTCTGAAGAACAAAAGTTCTTGCCCTTGGAATACACTGCATTGCACCAAATGGTAGGCATTTATTGATTTTTTTTTTCTTATGGAGGCTTCAAGAGTTGAGAAACACATGGAAAAATTGAGTTTCCTTTAGATTTAGTTAATAACATTTTGTAAGTTGATAGATCTTTTTGTTGCTCCCTGTCAAATGAATTCCTTGTGGAATAAGCTACACAGAGGATAGTCAGAGTAGTGACTGGTGAACCCCAAGGACTTGCTCATGACACTTCAGGTTTATCTCAGCCCCTATTGAAGCGGCTTTGATAAACCCAGTGCCGGATTACCATTCAGCACCTCTGTGGAAATATGTGCCAGTGGAGCAGCGTGCTACTTTTTCCCTGTACTTGATTGTAGCAGAGCATGAAACATATTTAATTGTACATGAGTTTTTACCTGGGGATAAAATCTCCTTCCTGTGGATTACTCCTGTGGCTGGATCATGCACTCAGGAGACAGAGACTTTACTGCAGGACAGTGGAGTGAGAATTTTGTGGGAGTCTGTGTGACTCATCAATGCCTAACACCCCTAAGGTTTCTCTCTGAAGGAGAATCTGTGGGATTTGTTTTCCTTTAGAGCAACCAGGAGACAGTCATTCCTCCTTCTGATGGTGTAAAGAGTTAAGAAGCTGGCACACCTTCAAGGGAATGTTTTCTTTGAACAGGGATGATTTATTTGTGTTTCATTAACAGTAGAAAGAATACATCAGTGGTATGGGTGTAAGGTTATATAGAAAATCTCATAGCTACAAGGCTGATAATATCTGTCCCTTTCTGTAGATTATTAAAATCTCCAATCAAAAACCCAGACTCTAGGAGATGGCAAATGAAGGATGAAGGTGGTGAGTCTATGCCATTATATTCAGTGGGACCTAATTCAGTCTGAATAGAGTTATAACCTAAACAGACAGATAATGTAATTTCAAAGTAATTTCTGTTGGTCATAGTGATCTTTCTGGACCTATTTTGTAATATGACTTGGCTTATGTTTCTCTGGAAGTGTGTCAAGTGTGGTTTAATAAGCTTGTTTAAATTCTGCTCAGGAGATTTTCTACTATATTGTAACAGAGTATTTGAACTCTTCTATTATGTAAAATAGCGTGTTCATGAAAGCTTGGAGTTGGTCTGCAACTCAGCAACAGTGGTGAGTATTTACTTTGCTGGATAGCATCTAATTTCAGTGTCACTCGAGACGGAAATGGGCGTTTTGGGTGGCTCAAGGAGTCCAGGGTGTCAGCTAGGATTTTAGTGAGGGAGATGAGACACTCTTAAGAGAAAATCCAGAGCTTAGCCAGGAGATTCAGATGCAAGCACACTATGGGGCTCAACAAGCAAGTAGACAATTAGAGTAAAGGCAGGTGGAAAGAAGTGAGTTTTGTCCATTGTCTGTGCATGTTTTGCAGCTTCTCCACAGACGTTAACTCCCTGAGACCTGGTTTCTGAAGCTATTACATATTTTAAATCATTGACTTGGTGTGGCTATTCCAGTTTTTATGTATCTTTTAGTGAACTGCCACTTACTTTTGTTACTGTTTTCCAGAATACCTCAAATAGCTTGAAATGGGAACTGAGAATGATGATGTCTCAGACACAGCAACTACTACTGTCCTCTGAGCAGCTGCTCAACCTGTGAGACAACTGAGGGCTTCTAAGAAAAAAAAAGCCACTTTATGGTGTGCACGTGATGTTACACTGACTTATAGGTGATTAGTAATCCTCACCTTCAGATCAGTTCTGCGACACAGTGAGTAAGATGTCTGGATGCCTTCCAGTAGCAAAGGTTTTCACACAATATTTTAATTTATGGTATATTATTCTGTTTAGCATAACTCAGCTTTACAAACTGGCTGTCCCTGACCTTGATATTCTCTCATATGCACTCCCATATTGAGGACGCTCCTTGTTACCTGATAAGGGAACTTCTATTCAGAAATCTGAAGGGCAGCACAGAACAGGTCTCTCTTCTAGGAAACAGCTTCATGCTGTCTGGACAGTGTGAAAATCACTTGTGGTTTTTTTTTGTTTTTTTTTTTTTCAGTTGTTAGGGAATTCAGCTTTGTTGGGGAAACTTTTATATAGCATGAAACTGCTACATCAGCTTTTACCTCCCTCTTGGTTGCTGGTGTTTGGCTGCAAGTCCTATAGGTGGGCAAAGTCCCTGGGTGAGAGGGTGGCTTTGGAAGTGGATTGGGACTGGAACCGTGCCCTTCTGCCATTTCTGTTCATGGCCAAAGCATGGATCTCAACTGAGATTACTTAGCATCAGAGAAAAGTCACTGACAGCCTCCAAAAGAGCATGTGAATTTGAGCATCCAACTGGAGAAGTCTCTAGTCTTGACCGCAGTAGTCCCTGTGTGGAGCGCAGCCCATGGAACAGCATATGGCACTCATGGGGGAGCTGGGAGGTCCCCGTGCAATCAGTAAAGCTTCTCTCAGATACATCAGTGACTTTGCTGGGCTCACCAGTATAAACAGGGCCACAATCCATCTTCACTTAAACTTGCCAGGATACTGAAGGATTTCTGCCCCAGATGTGATAACGAGCTAGTGTTTCATTATCGCTTATGTTTAATTTTTACATGTGCCACTGTTACTGCTTGAAATAGTCAAGTCTGGTAATCAAACTGAGACCCTGGTGTGTGTCCCAGCACAGCAGCATGGATGAAGTCACAGTGGCAAGGCTCTAACTGATTTCAAGGAGAGCTGGCTTCCATCCATAGCAATAAACAACCCCTGTCCCTAGCTCTAATAGCCTAAAAGCATTTTCAGCTTAGCTTGTCATGCTTTACCTACCACTTTATTGGCAAACATCTTCCATATTGTAAGCAATTCTATGATGTATATAGAGGCAGTAAAACAAGCAGTGATTCTTTACCTCTTAAAATTCACTTAGAATGATGACACATTTGGTTTTATCTTTTATGGCTTCTAAGGGAAACAAGTATTAAAAGTTTTGTGTTCCAACATTTTCTTTAAAGACACTTCTCACAGAAGTAGTCTCTTATTTGATCCTGCTATGTATATTTAATTTCCCGAGTGATGTAATTACATATATTTAAGAGAACTAATTCATATCTCTTAAAAAGCAAGTATTCTTCCCATCAGATACTAACAATTTACTTAAAAGAATTTCGACATGGTTACATTTAATTTGTTTTAAGGTTTTGAAATGTAAACAAAGCATGAATCATTTACTGTTTGGAAGCTCTGCTGTAGGGAGCTCCAGGTAATGCTTCTGAGAATGGAGAGGGATGCATGTGGAAGTGTGAGTGGGGATGTGTGTCTGCGTATGTACATATACATTTACCTATGAGCATTCATACATCCATGCAAGTATGTATATACTGACACCCCCGGAGATCTTCAGTGGCAGGATTAGTGCCAACTGACTGGCATCTCCTGCTGCCCCAACACCAGAGGAAGACAGGATTTTGTAAAAAATGTCACAAATAAATTTAAAGAGGAAGGAGGTAGTAAGGAAGGACGATATCACTAGGTTATATTAATTATTACTGGCTCAGTATGGTGTTTCTAAATCATTGTAAAACACATTTAATAAGGAATGTGGGTTGTCCCTGACTGCTGTTAACATGTAAGGACCCTTATTTGGCTGATGGATGTCGCATCAGAAGCAGGTCTTGAGAAGTGATTTGAAAGAGAAGATTCCCATCAGATCTTTTTCAAAGGGTACATTTTCTTCTTTATATCAGTTGGAGTTCCCAAAACTGAATCATTAATAAGCATCATTTCTGATGAAGTTCAGAGCCTCACACAGCACTGGGAACAGGATGAAATTAAAGCTCAAGAGATTTGCTATACACTCAACCATAAAAAGGCTTGCTCTTCCAGAAGTTAGCTCATGTTTTCTGGTGAGCTGTTGTGTGTAAATGACACACATCCCTTCAATGTAAATTCCATACTCAGCATTTCCTGGGAATGTTTTCCAGGATTATATGGGGCAGGCTGCAGTCGAGGGAGTGATCTGAGGAGGTTGGTGCTGCCAGTCCTGGCAAGCGGAGGACTGAGGAGGCACAAGTCACAGAGGTCACAGAGCCTAGGTCCAGGGGGAAGCTTTTGAGGTACTTTAAGAGGGAAAGCTCTGTGTCACTAAGCCTGGTTTCTCAGCTCTTTAAAAAAGCCTTTCAGAGTATTCATATGCTGCACAGAACAAAACGGCGCTGTCCTTACTGGATTATATCTTGGGAAGAAAAGTTAATTTAGTTCAATCTTCAAATCCCTGTTAAAGCCTTGACTTTAAGGTCAAGGTAGTAAATTTTAGCTAAGAGATGGATGCAATATGATTTACTTGTTTGTTTTTTAAATAGACTTTGTGGTTTTATCTAATTTTAAATCTAGAGTCTAAATCAATTTAGTCTTCACTACAGTATAATACAGCTGTAGAGCTTTAAGTGTTAGGGTCTCAAAGGTAAATATCTGTGTAGCTTCTGCTGAGTCTGCTTCAAGGCAGGTGTCTACCTGTCACCGAGGACACAGCTCTAAGTACCACCTTCAATCCCTCCTGTGGGCTAAGTCTGGACATCTGCTTGGGCTTGTGTCTAGCCTTTTATACCTTCACCCACATCTGCTCAGGCTGCTGAAGGAGGTTTGTTTTTTTTTTTGGATGCCTTTTTGATCACCACAGCAATCACGTGGCAAGAGTGGGGTCCTTTTCTTATGCTCTCCCTCTGTGGGAGGAGAGGCTGAATTAAAGATCTCTCTCTGAGTGGCAGTGGGGCTCATGCTTGGGCATGGCTTACCAGGACTCCCCGCAGAGGAGGATTACTTTGCTGTTGCAAAATAACGATGAGACCAGTCTGGATTTGTGCCTCAAAACTCAATCTGCTGAAAACTCAATACGATACAGAATCTGGCACTAGTTTGGTCCATTTCTAACTAGGTTGGTACTCCAATTTACAGCTTATACAAACACCCGGCCAGATGAGATGCAGGTTAATTATTAAAGAGTTAATGAAATGTTGCAGACATGTATAAATTCATACAGGCCAGCAATCAGACAGTAGCACAAGCTGAATTTCAGTAAGTCCCTTACCAGCCCTCCACAACCTTCCCTTTTGCTGTGGTTCAGGTGTGACAAATGCAGGTAAGCGCAGTGCAGTAGCCAGAGAGAAAGTCTGGAGCCCCACAGCCTGGGGTCACAGCGCCGCTACCTGCACTGTGAGCAGTGGTAGCATTCAAACACACTTACACCCTGTGTAGCAGCTCATTACCCCAAATAGGTGCACATTCGTAAAGACTGTTACTTTCTTCACTCAGTAAAGTTAAAGCAGACAGCAGACAGCTCTCCCTGTCTCTTCTTGCATGGAGTAGCTCAAAGAGAGAGCTATTATTTAAATTGAAAATGCCATTCCCTCTTGTCATATATATATAATTTTTTTTTCCCCTTAGTGAGCTTCAGAAGTTTTCTGAGAATCATCCAGATGAAAATTGTACCAACAGATGAGTCACAGAAGAGCTTGGGGATAAGCAGCAGCTATAGTGCCTGCGACTCCTTTCTTCACTCACAGCAAATGTGATTCAGACCATTTCTGGGGCGTACGTGGCAGTTTTGCTTTCAGGCTGTTGGAAAGCAGACTCCTGCTCACTTCAAGGAGCTGGTTTTCTCAAGGCAGTGTTTTTTTTCCATTAGATGAAATGTTTTTCCTCTTTTCCAACTCTCAGGTGTGGAACAAGAGGTTCCCTCACTGTTTTCTGACCAACCCCTTTTAGTATCTACCCATGGCATATCGTGACATGGCAGCTAAACACCTCTCCTTCTCTTTGCCTCTGCAGGAACACTATTTCTGCTCAGTAATTTTTAGGGAAGTGGATGATTTCTTTCTCTGCCATGTAAGTCATTCCCCTTCCCACAAATAAATCAGAAGCAGGATGATTTGGAAGATGCCAAGTAGGAAGAACAGGAAAAATAAATAAATAATGTCTCCACCCACTTCCCAAATCTCCTTGATTTTGAGCTTAGTTCTGTCCTTGGGCAATTTTATGACCCACATTGGTTTCCCTGTACTGACATCTGTGAGCTCTGTTTTCTGGATGTTAACAGATTTGCAGTTTTGATATATTGGCTGTGACAATGATGGCCTTACAGGGTCCTGAGCTTATCACAGCAGCCAGCTCACCTTCTCCATCACCCTCTCCCTCTCCTACTGCAGCCTTTGTCCTCTCAGAATTTAATTCCCTTTTCTTCATATCTGTACCTAACATCCATCCATCCATCCATCCATCCATCCATCCATCCATCCATCCGTCTGTCCGTCCATCTCTCTCTGAGTTCCTTCCCTCCACCTCTCCATTTAATCCTGCAAGTAACAGTTTTACACAACTTTTGGTTCAAGGACAGGTTTTTATTTTGTCCTTTTTGGCAGGGGGAAAACGAGACTTATGAAAGCATGCTGCATTTGTCTGTCTGTTGGTCAGTTGTCTACAGTCCTGCTCCCACTGTCCCCAAACCTTTGGACATGTGAGCTGATTTCATCCAAAATTGTGAGAAAGGTAAAAATATATATTAAAATAAAACAAAATCAAAACCCCCTACAAGCTTTGTGAAAACAGTTGGCCAGATGGAGGAGGAAGATTCATGCCCCATTGGGGGAGATGTTGGTGTAGAGTGATGTTGTTGAGACATCAGAGAGTCTGGAGTCCAGTCTTATGGTTCAGTCTACAGGGAACCAATTTGCATCATTTCTGCTGCTCATAGAGCTAGGCATTGATTTTATTTCTCCTGGGAGAAAGGAGAGAAACACTGAACTGTTCTGTACTCCCGGGGTGTCGTTGTGCTTTAACCATTTATTTATTTACTTATCGCATTGCACTGTCAGTTTTGATTAATTTAGGCTTTGCTGATGCTGCTTGTTGCATAGAAGTCGTTTAACAATGACCTGTGCAATGTGGAGTCTGTCACCTGAGTATCCTTTGCTACCTATTTTTGTCCATTCCTGTCAGAGGGGAAATTGTCTGAGGACTCTGGTCCTCAGTGGGAAATGACTACTAATGAATTAGGTTGTATCAAATGGATCATGAGACAGAGATAACCAGCTGTTACAGGATTCCCAGCTCTAACCATACTAAACCTTCTGAAATTTATTGGTGGTAGAACTGAAAGTCATAACCCAGAGAGGAAGGTAACACTTAGGCAGACTCAGATTGACTATGGAATAATAGTCCATTCTTTTTTATTTTTTCCTCTCTCAGCTATGAAATAAATCTTTAACATCACATCTCTTCCTAGACAACTTTGAAGATAAAAAGGAGTGATTTTGTTGACATAAAGTCTATTTTCACTGGGGGCTGTATCAACAGAGATCAAGTAGATATCTTCTTTCTGGAAAATCCACATTAAATTCTAATGTCTGCCAGTGTCCTTCCAGAACATGTTAAAGAGTAAGACTTGTTTTATTCCTTTATAAGTAAGTGAAGTAAGGTATGAATTTATGTGCTTCCTTTAATAAAGTCCCCAACTTGTGCTTTGGAAAAAGGTTGCAGTAAAGCTGTAGTGCATCAGAGTTATGGGGATGAATCTCTCTGGTTCTCAGTAGACAAACTTCCAGCCAGCATGATCTCAGATTTAGTAGAACCAATAACATTTAATACCTACAATTTTCATAAAGCTTTGATGGCTTTCAAATGCTAAGGTAATTACTTTCTTCTGTGTCAAGATGTTCACGGTAAGTTTGCAATACATTGTCCATGGAAATGATTCAGCAACAGGACCATGGTGACCCCTCCTCCTGCACAGCAACTTGTTGATGAGCTGGGTTGATCTTTTATGCAGATATTTGACTTCTCTCATGTAGTACTTTAGTAGCTTTTTTAGCAAACCTGAAGAGATCAAGATATAGAAAACAGCCAGTATGTTGGTGGAAGAAAAGGTAAAAAACATGATCAAAGCTGATGAGAAAAATTAGATGGAAAAGTTTCATTGTCTTTTGAAATTTTATTACTTTCTCTGAAAACTTGTTTAGAGGAAAAAAGATGTTTCAACAGGATTTAAACACCCCATTGACATTGTCTCTACCCGTGACTTCTGTGCCTATTGAAACTATTTAAAATTCTCAGAAAAAGAGGCAAACTGGGAGAATTGTCAAGTTTAAAAAATGTTCCTTTAAGTTACAATGCAAAATTAAAATCTCAAAAGTGGTTGTGATTAAAAATCTTTAAAGCATACAGCTGAGGTGAAAATATGTGGTAGTTTTGTTTAAACTCCTAACCAAAACATTTTGAATATACAAACTGTATGGGTTTTTTTTTACCTCAAATAAATCCATAAAACAATTTCAAAACATGCAGTTAGGTTTGGTTTTGAGTGGGGGTTTTTTGTTTGGTTTTTTTTTTGTTTTGGTTTTTTTTTTGCATGTGTTTTGCTTTATTTTTATATGAAGAAATCTATCAGGGCTAAGTCTTCTCTACAAAATTTTTTAGGATGTCAAGATTTGCCAATGAGTAGGTGGGAACCATTAATTGAAAAACTTCTCATCGCCTCTACAAGGAAGTCTTTGATGGTTTTGTTTGCAATTAGGAAGAACATTCTCTGAAATGTGTGAGTTGTGTTTCCTGCTCTTCCTTTCATCTTCATCAGAATTGGTACTGCATGCTCAGAGCTTCAAACAGCCACCGTTTTCAGTTTTAACAAAATATGACCAAATTAACTATGTAAGTTATAAAAATGTTATAAACATTTCAATAGAAAATTCTCGGAGAATGCTTTGACTTATGGCCACTCTATTATGAGCTGTTTAACATGTTGTTGAACGCATGTTAAACTACTTGGTGACAAAGTAACCAAAAGTTATGGATTACTTGGGACTCTGCATGGCCAGACATGTTTCCCTTTTAGATAACCTTTGACAGGTTCATTATCAACTGATAATTGCCAGCTCTGCTGTAATACATCCACCTATTTATAGGTTAAATAAAAATATCCTTACAAATTTTTTTATGTTAGCCTGGAGGATATTTTTATTTCAACTTTAGCAATGAAATCAAGTTGATATAAAAGTTTACCAACTATTGTGCGTGTATAGCTGTTGTTTATTCAGAAGACTCATGTCTATTCAGTGGTTGTGAAATATAAATGTATTTAAATCTGTATAACCACTATGTGTATGTATTAGTTGATGCCACCTGTAAATATATTAACACCTTTATATTGAGAGCCTGAGCAGGCTGCAGCAGTTGTGAAATCATTTTTGCAATCAGGGTGGCTAAATGAATGGGTGAAATGGTGAATGTTAGATATGGAGAATCACAGAACGTTAGGAGTTGGAAGGGACCTTGAAAGATCATCTAGTCCAACCCCATTGCCTGAGCAGGATCATCTAGATAAAATCACACAGGAACATGTCCAAGGGGGCTGACAGGCACTTTCTGTCAAAACTTTGAAAAATGATGGCTTTTCTAATCAACAGCAGATTTCTATAAAGATAGTAGGCATTCTTACAAAACCTAAATAAAATGACATTTTTATTGATAATGATGCTATTTGCTCTAGAGAACTCTTTACTGTGATCTTGACAATGCTGTCTCTACCAGCCTTACATGTCTCTGCAGCAAAGACATTAACTGTATCCTATAAAGTTAATATTTAAAGATCTTGGGGATCATTCCTTCAAAATTTTGCATGTATTTTTATCAGTAGCAGTGTTCTTTTTTGAGATATACTTGCACTACAAGACAAGGATGATTTTCCTGTTAGAAACAAGGAATTCTTAAATTCTTTTTTTATTCTGCCCTTGTTAAAACACAGTATTCTCTAGGCTTTGTGTAGGCTATAGTTTCACCCCCTGGGAATTCCCAGACCTGCAAAAAAAAGAACAAAAAAGTACGACACTAATGGATTTTTCTTGTTTCCTTTAACATTTCAGCATCGTGACTCTGCCTGAGTATCTGGATGTGATTGTTTTTCCTTGCTCCTGCCAGGGGACCAACTCCCGCGTGCCACTCCTCCCTTCGCCTGCGCCTGCTTCCTCTTCGCCTCCCTCCCAGAAGTCGCTTTCCTCTAGACTGGGGAAAGCCATCATCATGTCCTGCTGCTCCAGGGGCCATTTGCCAGCTGTCTTTGCCCTCGGAGGTGCTTTTTTTTATGGGATGGCCAGAAAGCAGGAGGCAGAACTGTCATCTTCCAGCCGAGTCCTTTGCATCACCCAGAAAGGCAGGAAGCAGGAGACATGTCCTCGTGTGGTGTAGGTAATGCACGTGCAGGGCCATGGAGGAGAAAGGGAGGTGGTGGATGAAGGAGCAGTTGGAACAGAGCTGGGGGCCACCTGCAACCAGCCTGCTCAGCTGAGAACGGGGCGCCGAGGGGCTGTAAACCCTCGCAGCGTCAGTGACTGCTGACAGAGAGGGAGAAAGGCATGCAGCTGGCATGGCTGTTCTCCCTCCAGAAGAAAAGGCTATAAATTCTGGTTGTGCTTTGGGAATAACTTATTGTTACCTCATTTATCTGTCTGTTAGGGGCATTTTGTTTTTCTGCCTTTAATAAAAATATTGTTTGCTAAGCCATTTGTTTCATGTTTGCCGGTGGGGACAGTTTCCTAATTCATTTGCAGTGCTCATTGCATCAGGATAATCTTCCTTGGTTTCTGGGTGAGGACTGACATTGCATTCTAGCAGTGACTTACCCTAAAATGTGAACCCACCTGTTACCATTTCCACTCAGGACCTGGAAGAAGGGTTACAAAATAGCTCATATCCAGGACAGTCTGGCTTCCAGTGTTCATCCATTACCTGTTCCAGAGGCAAAGGTTTACTGTTTCACTTCCAGTGAAAACTGGAGGGAGAAAGATTCTGTATCCTGCTACCAAACTGAGGATGCCAGTCCATGCTGGGGGGAAGGTATTTTGGAGGCAACCAGACCCAACACCTTGGAAGATGAGCTTCGTTTTGTGCCTCTTCCTGCTTTCTCTGCAGAAAGGCTTTCAGTGAAGCAGGAGCAATGAGTGTGTATACATCCTTGTAATGGATGAGAAAGGTTTAAATCAAAGAGACATATTTTTTAAAAAAAATAAACAGAAGGTTGCTGAATTTCTACCAGAACTTCTAAACTTGCTTAGAGCTTCAAAACCAGTTTTAGGTTGAAGAAAATAAATAAAAAAATGAAAAAAAAATAATTAAATCCTCCTCTATCCCCCCAAATAGNTTAAAAGGCTTTGATGGCAAGGGGAACTTTGTAGAAGAAAAAATGATAGAGGTGACAAATCTTTAAAGAAGGGAAAATGGAGCGCTATTTTTAAATTTCTTTTATTCTTTTCACACCGTGGTATTTTACAGAGCCTTATAGATGACAAAGCAGCTGCTGCCCTTGTGCTTGACTGAATGCTTTCACCACACACCACTGGGTTGGGTTTTTTTCTATTTCGTTTTGTGTCACATTGATCTTCTTCTGTTGTGCTGCCTCTAACATGCCATTAGGTGCCTCTGGCTGCCAGTAGTGAGGGAGAAGATCAGGTTCTGGTGGGAAAACTGCCATTAGGCTCTTCCTGACATAATATTATGGTCTGTGTCTATTGAAGGTATTTGGAGAGGTAGAATCGCCTTATAATTATTGATTTTACTACTTGTACTGAAGGAGTTTTGAGGAGCCCTCATCCAGATGAGTTGTGAAGATGTTGCACAAATCGATGTTAAAAGGCAACACCTGCTTCCCAGAACTTTTCTTTGAACAGGTGAGACAGAAAAAAGACAATTATTATCCCCAATTTCAGCAGGTACCTGAAGCCCTCCAGTGCTGTGCAGAAATATTTGAGCAAACTCTCAATAGAAGTAATATGAGCAAAGGAGAAAAATACTACATCTGTCCCAAAATAACCACCTTCTCACAACCCCGCAGGTGAAGTGGCATCTTAAAGCAGTAATACAAGGAGTGGGTAATGCCTGAAAACAGAGTTAATCAGTCATGTTAGTCAGCCTGGCACCTCTCATTCATATTAAAGCTATTGACTGATGGCTCCAATTGCCCCAGAAAATCAAGATTACCCGCTCACCAGTTTTCAGGGGTGCACCAATAAAGCTCATGCTGCCTGATGCACTGCAGAGCAATTTCTGTAAACATGTTCAAACAACTTTATTATCCCCCCTTGGGTCGTCTCTTAAAATAGTTCTCTATGTCTGTAATTTCTGCCAGGATGTGTCAGTGATGCTTCCAGTTGTGTGTGAATGTTGTTGTCTATCGTGCCAATCAATAGTGTCTGATGGGTTCTTATCTGCCTGTAATGGACATTTCTCCCATTGTTCCAATCTGCAGAGCGCTTCACATAGCAGAAACTTAGTAAATGTTGGGTTTCTAGGTCCCATGCAGTAATAACAACTTCTGATAATCAACAAGAAATCTTTCTCCAAGTGTATCTCTATGCTTGCATGCCCAGCTACCCTCCCACTACCCCCTGCCTTCTGCTACCCCAAACACATTCAACCCAGTTTGCCATATGAGGGAGTGATTTGGAGTTGTTTATATTCAGGATGCCTACCTTGAATAATTGAAAATAATTAATTTCTGTGGAGAAGCAGTAACCTCCAGTGGTCATTAAGAGTCCAGTCATGTTCTAAAAGACTTAAGTAAGAGCAGTATTGGGTCCTTAATTTATACCTGGATTTAAAGTTTTCCTTGAAGCTCTAAATTATACATTCATAACCAATTTCTCACACAACACATAGCTGCTAGAGCTGCACTCCTTCAAAGGTTTATTTTGCAGTTATTTACCATTGCCAAGGGCCTTGAGATCCAGAAATAAAAAATCCCCATGCAAATGAAATGTAATACCAATTTTTAGTGAAAAGCACCCAAGCTATAACTCTTAAAGAAATGGTGCAATTTGTGCAGTATCTGAACTTGGCTTAGCAGTATCATCTAAGTGATAAGTGAACAGATCTTTTTAAGGTGGGGGACATCCTTCAGTTAGAGGGATGGCTAAGACTATTTTCTCATCTATTTTAATATTTTTTTTAAAATATGTTAGAGCTAGACATGCATTTTGTAGTTGCTCTACTTTGACCAGATAGTAGTTATAGGAAAGAGGGGTTGGAAGGGACCTCGGGAGGACTCCCAGTCTGTCTCCTTCAAGGCCAGGACAGCTCTAATTAATTTCACTCCTCAGCTTCCTTCAGGCTTCAGCCCCAGAATACAGAGGGACAGGGAAGGTTGAAATTTTATGTCTCTTTGTGGTTTCCATTTGTATTAAACAACCTGACTGGATCTGGTGTGATACTGGAGCTGCCATATGTTGCTGGGAGTGAGAGGATTGCAGAGACCAATGTGACTTTTCCCTTTCTTCACCAAATTGATGATTACTGTCTGACAGCTCAGAGGATAAATCTCCAGCGTGATAGCTTGAGGTGCAACACAATCATCTGGACAAGCACAGCACAATTAGGTTTTCTGTTGTTGGGTTTGCGAGGGGGTTGGTGGTACACCGCTGAATATGACTTGAGGGATCCAGAGGGTTTTAATTTTTATTTTCCACTGGGTGAGGTAAATTATTACCTGAAGGCTCCTTGACAGTGTATCCCCTTCCTCCACCCACAGTGAACCTGCTCTGCTTCTGCTGTGAAACCAAATTCTGGCCGTGCGAGAGAGGCTGCTTGCACTGACGGTGTGCATAAAGCTCCCACATAAATGAGGTGGTGCTTAGCTGAAGTAGGAAGAAATTAAAGAGGAGGTAGCAGACAAAAGCATGTGATTAATATGGGAAAATAGGTAATGAAAATAACAAAGTTAAAATACAAGTAATTAAAAAAGATGGTAGGCAACAATGACACTACGAAAGATGACAATTACCAACACAGCCAATATTAGATACGCTGCAGCTGACTTGTTTCCAGGGACAAAGCAGAGACAAAACTGACGACCTGTTAGTTCTGGTCTGTGAGTCCTGCTTTCTTCCTCTTAAGGATTACTTCTTATCTTTGTTTCTTCTAATGAGGACTCCAAAATGCAGCTGGGGATTTACAGACTGTTTACCTTGATTTTTGTTGTATCTTATATCCGTTTTTCTCTATGACATTGTGATTGTTATCTTTGTCTCTCCTTAAATTTTTGCAGGAAAATTACAATATGTGCCTACCTGAGGTACCAGCTAATTGAACTCTAAGAAGACAGGCAGTGACAGTACCCTGAAAGACAGACTATGTGCCAAAGAGGAAGGTACACTAGTGAGATTCATGAGGGGAGTGAGGACATATTCCAAATCAGAGACCAGTGTCAACAAGAGGCGATGCATGAGACAATAGTCATAAAAACAATGATAGTGTTTTTAAAGTAGATGAGTCATTCTCATCTGCCTTTGAAGGATAAACCCCGCTATGTCATCTTACAGGAAATTTAGTTTTCATTGATGAAAATGTGCTAAAGCTATGAGAACATCACTGTACCTGGCAAAATTATGTGTTCCTCAGTTGGTCTTCCAATAGATGACCTATATTGATAATTGCAGCCCAATAGAAGGAGGTATAATTAATATTTTTAAATTTTATATTTTTCATGAAGTCTCAATCTGGTCTGGTGGAGGGTGTCCTTGCCCACAGCAGGGGAGTTGGAGATAAATGATCTTTGAGGTCTCTTCCAATCCAAACCAGTCTGTGGTTCTCTGGTTCTATAAGATATGTGATTCACAAAGGTGAGGGGTGGAATGTCCCTCTCCAGTGTCCATGAAACCAAATTAAAATTGTAATGGTTACAGAACCACATGTGAAAATCTCTTTAGCCTTCTATAGGAGTCCTATAGGTTTATCAAAGCTCCCGCTCCCTCTATTTTGGCTTTGTTTTTAAATTATCGACTTCAGAATTTAGTTTCTGTATATTAATGGCCAATGGGGAATTGATGCAAATCAATATGTTATTGTTGCATACAAGGACATACATAAATATGATTTTCTCCAGGGTTAGGAAAGATTTATGTCTTTACAGCCTGTTTCATCTTTGTACTCTCTGTACAGTCCAATGGTAACATAAATAATAGTAAAACGATGCACTGACTCACTTTTGTCCATGTTTCTGGTTAGTTAAATTATTAATGAAAACTTAGTGCAAGACTGATTTCAGCTAACTTTAGCAGTCTGCAGTGCATATATTTATATCTGATTTAGCTTTTTAGGGCTCTCTGTAGCCAGTGTGGGAAAAACAATCCCAATGAGTGATGCACATCATGGGTTTTAGGTACATTCCTTAAATGAAATGAATTACGGCCTGAAAGTGCTCTTCATCTAGCTTCAATGCAGATGTCTTCATTTGGAGAGATGACTCTTACTCTTTGTTCGGTTTGTGTAATTTCTGTGTAATTTCTATCCAGATTATTATTTGGGATGATGTTAAGACTGAGGGAGCTGATGGCATTGTCCTCCTCTGGTTTGAGGTGCTGCAGAGAGTCATCTCCCTTCATCTGCACCTAAAATAGCCCCCTTTAGCTTTTCTTTATGACTGTCCTTGGTTGTTTTTTGTGAAGGTGTCTAATTCTTGTCACACTGTGTTAAATGCCTATCAGATCCAATCTTTAAAAAAACGTGGCAGGAGAAAGATTAATGTCGTGACTCTGGTTTCTGTCGTGTGGGAGAAGGGTTTGAGAAGCTTGGACAGGTCCTGCTGAGAGGAGCCGGAGCAGCCCCTCAGGCACCGAGTGGACTGGAGTTAGACAGCGAGATGCCTCACGACTGCAAAGAAATCCAGGGTTAAGCAATGGCTGTGAAGGGATTTTTATTTTTTTTAAATGATGGTTTGGTCGGAGGTCTGTGAGCTCTGCCTCAACCTCATGCCCGTGGCCCAGCTTCTTTACTGGATGTAGCTGTTGGTAATATCTGCAACACAGGGATTTATAGACAGAAATCTAATCACTGCATTGCTTTCACAAATGTAGCTGTATCGGAAGCAAACAGTGCATGAATTATATGTCTCGGCAGGATTGATTGTGCCCTTAGGAGCTATCAGCAGCACCCAGAGAACAATTACATTCTCCAGCTCCCAATAATGAGGTACTATTTAGAAACAGAAAGTCATTATGTAAAACTTTGAGAAATGATACAATTACATTACATTGCACATACTTTTGTCACAGGCCGTGCTTGTTACATAAAATTTAAATGTCTTCTGAGAAGGAATTCTGTAGTGCTGGTTTCCTGCTCTTGGGCTCCAGGGCACTTTGCCTTTCTGTTAAGTGATGAGAGAGGTTTAGTGTTGGAAATATAATATATTCTGAAAATTAAAAAACCCTTGCTTATAAAAAGGAGAGTCTGAAAACAAGCATTTAACGTGTTCATTTTTAGCTATTTTAATATTAAATAACTTTTCAATTTGCCAGCATCTATCTCAAATATTGTTTTATTCAGTTATTGCAAAAAGATGTAAATCAAAGAAGTGGACACAGTCATCATACTTCTAAGATTATTCATCCTGTGTAGTCAGTTTGATTTCTGTGTAATCCTTCATAGATTTAATAGTTCTTTTCCTTTCCTTCTTTTGCATAATCATTGCTCTCTTTTTGCAAGCTAGCTCCAACTGACACATCACTGAAGCTGTGTGAGGGAATGAAAAATGAGTTGTGTGGGTCTAGTTTGTGCAGTGTTCAGTGCAAAAGGTCCCAAGCCTCTGGGGAGTGGCTGAAATGTGGGGCTGGACCAGCTAGCACCCTCTGCGTGGAGGCAGAGCATCAGGTAACACCACACATCTCAGGGGAGATAATGGTTTGTTATTGCCAGTTGAAGAGACTCAGTCCAGTGGAAAGAAAAGTTTTAAGTGCATAAACAGCCTGATATTTAAAGGCAGTTCCTTTCCACACTCCTATTTCTGTCTCAGTAATTGATTGTGGATGGTTTCTACAAATGTGTTTCATCAAGAACTCACTAACATTAGTGGCTTGAACTGGGGTTGATTTTTGCCCCCATGGTCTCTTGGTATTTTCTAATGGGCTGTGTAGTGTGTTGCTTTTGGAAATTAATTCTGTGGCAACCACATTATGTCAATAGTGTGCGAGTGTGTGTGTATTTGCATGCTGGGAGAGTAGGGCTCCATAGGAAAACCTGAGAGAAGCCTGGAGTCCAAGGAGAGATGACGAGACCTCGTTAATCATTTACATGTTTAGATTTTGTACTTAAGTCTTATGGTGCAGAAGCACTGAAGTATTTCCTGAAGACTTTTCAGTGCTGTGGGTATTTAGCAGCCTCCTGAAGTAATTAATTATGATTTTGGCTTGACTGGAATTAAGACTCTCAAGATGTCATTAGTGTTCAGGTCATGTATCGTGCGAGACAAAATTGTATCTCCATTTAGGCAATTTCATATTATGACTTTCTTTTCAGTATTGTTCTTTTTTATTACAGGAGCTTTCAAAAGCTTAAAGAGACAATTAATTTTATTTGAATTTCATTGAGGCAGGTAGTTTTATAAA
This sequence comes from Heliornis fulica, assembly GCA_013399135.1. Taxonomy (NCBI): domain Eukaryota; kingdom Metazoa; phylum Chordata; class Aves; order Gruiformes; family Heliornithidae; genus Heliornis; species Heliornis fulica. The sequence continues at coordinate 45,414 of VXBZ01001299.1, forward strand.
TACAGAGATATGAAGTTAGGTAGTCTTCATTTTTTTAATGTTGGTCTTACACTTGATATAGAAGGATACTCTTTTTTTCCAGGTGCTTCGACGTGGCACACACCCATGGTAGGACCTGACTTGTAAGCAGCAAATGATGATGCCAGAGAGACAGAGGAGGTGACTACCCGTTGTCCACTCCACTTTTTCCTCACCAATTGCTGCTGTGCCGTTATGAGTTCCTCTTTGCAATCCGCAGCCTCCTGGGTGACCTGATGTTGGATTTTCTTACGCTGCATTTGTTCAGCATCTGAATGGTGCTGAAGCCATCTTTGCTGTGCTGTTCTCCCCAGGTTGGGTGTCTGTTTCATAGGAGTGAGTCATGTGGCCACCAAGTAGATGTGTATGAGGGTGGCCTCCTCCTCTCTCTGCTAGGAAGGTTTTGGGCTCCCCAACTGGGGCAAGCTGTTGCATGCTCAGGGATCAGACCTCCTTATCCTCTGGGGATAAAGAGCTGTTTGGGATGTGGAAACCTTACTCCTGTGAAATAGCCAAGCATTTCCACGTGAAAACAGCTCAGGTTTAGGGGATCATGAAATGTTTTAGTACCAGTGACCAAAAACTATTTTGCAAGAACCCTCTGCATAGGCTCCCTAGTGCCAGCACTGTCTCCTGTTGGTACTGGAGATCGCTTTGAGCCTGTAACTAACCAGCAAGAACCATTGCTGTGCAGTGTTTTATATGTATACCCAGCATGTTTTGTCTTTAAATATGCTGTGTTTACAGAGAAGGGTCAAGTTGAGATGCAAATTGTAGTGGATAAGGAAGGCAGATAGTAAGCTTGCAGGCTGCATCCCATGATGGGAGTAAGTGCCATTATATATAGAGGAGCCACAGCTCTCAATTGTTGTCTTTCTGCTTGGTCACCTTGCCCCTTTTATGTCCTAGGAGCCGTTTTCCAGTGTTTTAGTCACTAGCACTGCTGAGAGTTCTAAAAAAGACTGTATTAAAATTTTAAAGAGGTCAAAGTCCCCTCAGATTGGTCATGAAAGCAGCATGGTTGCATTTTGATGACATTTATCCTTTATTTCAGTATAGTCTCATGAATAAAATGCTTTATGCCCCACTAGATTCTATCCAAGTTAATAAATTGTTGAAAGCATGGACTTTCAGAAACCTGTCATTAGCATCTTGCATAAGCTGCATTCTGACATGGCAGTCAAACCAAATTAGACTCTACCATGCACAGACACAAGGTAAGGGACTGCCTTCTTCACAGTCATCCAAGGCAGGGGTGTCATGCAACACTCAGTATTGCAAAGATCCTGGGGGGTGACAATTGTACAGTGCCCCCCCACCCTTGTGTAGTGCCACCCAGGCAGTAGCTTCAGATAAACCCTCTTTTCCACTAGAACTGTAGAAGAAAGGCAGTACTAAAACTTGTCAGAAGCTACGTATGCTAAAAGATTGTTAGGTTAGGTTTTTACTTTTTTTTTCTTTTAGTGATATGAATATATGGCCAATTAAATGTCTTCTAAACTTTGAAACTTTGTCTGTCTCAGCAGGAGTTCCTGAAGTTTCCCCCTTCATTGCTAACCTAACCCTTTCTGAGATCCCTGGGCACAGAGGCGAGAGTTTAATATACAACTCTTGTATCTGAGATACTCGTTCTCACTGTCTGCAGCTTTGTTCCTGAATTTATGAGGGCTGGGGTGTGTTAGGAAACCTTCAGGTCCAGCACTGCTGGTGACTCCCCATGGCACTCAGAGCAGCTCTGAGCGCTGCTCAGCCCTGATACGCAGGAAGCTCTTTCAGTCCCTCAGCTGCCAGGGGACGCCTGCTCTCCTCTGTGCCTGCAAAGTGTGAGATTGTTTTGTTTCCTTTCAGGTTATCTGACAAAATGTCTGTGTAGTTCCCACTTATTTCTGGAAAGCTGTGCTACATTTTAAATTTGCCAGCTCTTTAATGGGGAACAGCAGTTTTCACATTATGCAGCGGTTTGTTTTTTAGTCAAAGCTCTGTGCCTGGAAACAAGTAATTACAGGAGATTATTCCCTTATTTTAGAAGTACCCCCCTCTGTTAGTTTTTGTGGTTGCAGAAAAAGAAATGAAAATCATGACTCAAAATCCAAAGTAAAATTAAAATATAAGTAAAAATAATCCAGCATTTCTTTTTTGTAAAGCTCAATTTCTAACACAACCTTAAAAAAAGGTTATTTGCTTTATAGTCTCTGAACATTTGTAATTGATAAAACTGGTGTTGATAGGACAGGGTTACATAGAGCCACATGGTCCCTGTGGATGGTGGTCTTCATTTGAACCCCTTCCTCTGTCTACCCCTCCTAGGGAAGCCCATTTTGTCTGGTGTAACTCTGGGGTTTCATTTCACCACATTTGTCAAGAAAAACCAAATGTACAGACTGAAAATATATGTGAGACAGAGAGTGGGGATATCTACTCTTTTAGAAAAAAAAAAAACCTTGGATGACAATTATGTGGAAGATCTGAAGTAATCTCCATTATGAAAAGTTTTAAAAGGAAGTTTGATGAACCCCTTTTAGGAAAGACATTGGGACAAATTTGGGTAGGGGATGGACAAAATGGACTCTTAAAATCTTTTTCAGTTCTCTGTTTCTTTATTTTCTGCTCTTGGACTTTGTGAATGAGTTGCGAGTGACCCTTGAATTTGGGTTGTTTTTTTCCTGTGAAGGTAATATTAAATCACAGACAGTAACAAAATTTAAAGATATCCAAGTAATTACTTTTATCTAGTAATTGTGTATATCTTTAGAGAAGTAAAACTGGCTGCTTTCTATAAAACCATCTTGATGGGCATTACTTCTGCTTCTGGTTTTAGATTGTTTAATACCTTCCCAAATTGTTGGTTGACTGCAGACTGATTATGAGCCAGGAGTGTGTCCAGGTAGCTGAGAAGGCCAATGTCATCCTGGCTTGTATCAGTATCAGTGTGGCCAGCAGGTCTAGGGAGGTGAGTGTGCCCCTGTACACAGTGTACTTGAAGTACTGCACTTGAAGTGCAGCACTGGTGAGGCTGCACTTCAAGTACTGTGTCCAGTTCTGGCCCCTCACTACAAGAAGGACATTGACATCCTGGAGCAGGTCCAGAGAAGGGCAACCAGGCTGGGGAAGGGTCTGGAGAACAAACCTTATGAGGAGCAGCTGAGGGATCTGGGATTGTTTACTCTGGAGAAGAGGAGGCTGAGGGGAGACCATATCACTGCCTACAATTACCTGAAAGGAGGTTGTAGAGAGGTGGGTGATAGTCTCTTCTGCCAAGTGACAGGACAAGGGGAAATGGCCTCAAGCTGCAACAGGGCAGGTTCAGATTAGACGTTAGGAAAAAGTTCTTCACGAAAGGAGTTGTTGGGCTGTGGAACAGGCTGCCAACGGAGGTGGTTGAGTCACCATCCCTGGATGTATTTAAAATGTGGGTAGATGAGGTGCTTAGGGATGGGGTTTAGGAGAGGACAGGTACAGTTGGATTCATGATCTTAAAGGTCTTTTCCAACCTTGTGATTCTGTGATTTTATGAAACAATTCCATCTTTCTGGTGATCACTGTTATTTCTGTTGCCAGTTACCTTTTGGGATAATGGTGTACACTTAAAAGTTTTCTGATCTTATGGAAAGTCCTCCAGTGATCCAAATTATATCAAGTTCACATCCACAAATCAGCTTCATAGCTGATTCTCTAATATTCCTTTGGAGGCAAGAGTCATGGTCTAAGTAAGCCAAATGAAATCTGTTGAGCACCTGGGTTTAATTCTGGAAAGATGGGATTGTGCACCTGAAGGATGAGTCTGTGTGTATGCACACAGACTGCCATGTCCACAAGATCTCTGTGGTAACACAGGAACTTAAAACTTGTTACACGTTCCATGGCATCTGTTTTACAAGAGTTAGCCCCAATTAAAAAACAACAAATGAAAAGATTTCTATTTTATAAAAGTTATGGTCTTGAATTTTAGGTGTGAGAATACCAGAGAAATAGTTTTCATTTCCCTTACTCATGAAGGGGATTGTGGGGGTGAAATAGCAGAGATCAGTTATAACAGTTGTTTTGATTAAAATGTTTTGATTAAAATTTACCTTGCTGCTCTTTCATCTACCATCCTTCTTAACTGGATTAAAACCAACATACAGTGCCAAGTATTCATTATTAAAGTGATTTTCCAAGTATGTTTACATAGGATCACAGAATTGTAGGGTTTGGAAGGGACGTCGAGGGATCATTGAGTCCAACCCCCCTGCCAAAGCAGATTCCCTACAGCAGGTTGCACTGGTAGGTGTTTAGTGAGATGAGCAATCATATGTGTACCATGCCTTCTTTGACAGTAAGAATGATATGAGACCACACCTAATTGTTAATTACTTTACTGGTGAGATGGTGTTAAAGGGAGTAAAAAGTGGTGGGTTTTTTCCCTGTGTGATGGCTACAAGAAGTCTGTTTCTCATGAGGCATCACACAGTAGTGTAATAAAGCAGTGTTTCGGCAAAAAGAAAGATAAACTTATTCACCATCTGCAAATCTTCAAGTCAGTTTTCCTCATTTGAGGATGAGGAAAATATCTTTTTATATAGCCATACTGATGCATTTTTATAAATGGATGTATTTTATACACTCTGAAAACCCACATGCATCCAGTGAACATGAACTTTGCTTGCTCAAGTTTTTGTGAAAACCATGGAGAAATTAACCTTCTGTCCTGTGAGGTTTGAAAAGCTAAACCTGTAGTGCATCTGTGGATCTATGGGTTGGGATTAGAAAAGTAACAGTGCAAAAATTCTATTAATAAAAGGCAGCGTTATTTGAAAAGTTTCATGTCTTTATATTCATGTTTATATTATTTTCTTTGGTGTAAATGGTAGAAAAACCTAGACAAGGAACGATCTAAAAGTGTTAGAAGATGTTAGAAGAGCAGACACCTGGTTGTAGCTGGTACATAGAGAATGGTGGCAAATATTGGATTTAGACATCACAAAGACAGCATCCCCTCCTGCTCCCAGCAGGAATTCTGTGATTGATCTCAGTGCTATTCAGATCAAACAGAAAGACAAAAGGGAAGGTGAAGTGGATGAAAGCAAAGAGGTAAAGGGACCAGACTAGCAAAATGCTGACTGCACTCATACAAGGGGATGGAAGTCCTTAGCATTAGACCTTGCATTGAAAAATGTGACACTCCTGTTCAAAATGTATAAATTACTTGCAAAAGTATTGATATGCATAAGTCTCAAGAATGCATTAATAGCTTGTTCATATGATTTAATCTATGTGATTCTGCTCAGGTGGTGGTGGTGGTGGGGGTTTGGATTAGATGATCTTTTGAGGTCCTTCTAACTCCTGACATTCTGTGATTCTGTAATTCTGTGATATGTATATGGCTATAGCTGTTTGGTATTCTGTATGAAGTAGTTGTTTATTGGTAGACTTTCTAACAAATTAAAAAATATTGAATTGTTTTGCAATAAAATAGAGCAGACCATACCTAATCCAGCCAAATCTATCCTAGGCTTAATGTGAAACAAGAGCTTCCACTCATGTGATGTTTTTCAATTTATCCTTTTGTTGCACACAAGCACATCATTAATATTATTCAGCATTATGAGGGCAATAGTACCAACAATAAAAGGTAATGCAATATGATTTTTATTTAAATTTAGATTTGATAAATGGCCTTCTTGTAAATTTTTACCAGAGAGGAATAGAAATCAGGTGGAAGCAAGTGGATATAAAAATAATTAATAATCTTTATTCACTCCACAGCTTGAAAGAAGATCAAAAGAAGATTCAGTGAAAGACTTTTGAATAAGAAGTGACTCTGGGAACCTGTAGGCAGACTTTTTTCTATCTTGGGCCTCAGAGGAAAACCTGTGTGATGGGCATCTGAAAGATGTGGCAGTCCTTACCAGTGAAGAATCGGGGAATAGTTAATCTACAGAGCTTGTTTCCCTCCATATGTCCATCTTGTGTAATTCCAACTTCCCCCCTCCCCAGACATCTGCTGCCAGCATCAGTAGTTTCTAGGCTCTTTCTCTAGCTGATGTACAGACAGGAAGTGATTCATTCCATTTACTTTAGAAACTTGCTTTGGAATGAGTATTAGGCGCTACAGAACCCATCTGTCCCCATGGAAAAGGGAGCTTCCTAGCTCAAGCTAAATGTCAGGCTTAAACTTTAGGCCTGTTAGTGTTTCTCAGTGTAATGTAACGTTGTTCTCGTATTAATATATTGCTGACTGTCATGTTTCCTTCTTGCAGCACAGTTCCAAGTATTGCATCACTCCTTGGCTCCCGCAGCTGAGCCTCTAGAAGCAGAAAAGGAAGAACTTTCCCCTTCGCCACCGTAGAGCACAGAGCTGTCAGATGCCACATTTGACTGGAGCTGTTTCCATGGGATTTGTTGTCTCATACTTAATGCTTTCTCTAAACTAATATTTGCTTCATTTATTTATTTATTTATTTATTTATTCAGAATCCTGGAAACTCCCACCTATTTTGTCACCATTCAAGAAAAAAAAACGTTGCTTTGAAATTTAGGGGGAGAGGTTATGTACGCATCACGATTTAAGGAAGGATCTAATTTGGGAACCAGAGCGCCAGTGGGAGCCCTATTGTGGGACAGTGAGCACTCTTGCAAGGCTGGATGCCTCAGTCCTCAGTAAAAAACAAGTTAATGCAGCTCCTGGGGCCTCTCTGGTTTCCTTGGAACTGGTTTGGGTTTTGCTGTGTGCCACTGCACCATGTTGTGCAGAAATTCTGGTAGAGTTAATGCATGCCCAATAAGCACATGTCCCCAGAGGAGAAAGGTCAGATAATTTTACATATAGAAATTGCTCAGAAGAGCTGAGGAGCTTGTGACAGAGAAAGCCTTAGCTGGATGAAAAATTGTATCTAAAAAGGCACAGCATGTGCCTTACTCAAGCACCATGAAATGCTTATTTTTGAAAATATTTTGGCAAGATCACCTAACATGTAAATGCAAATTTGCAATTCCTGTTGCGTGCACTCCAGTAGTAGTTCTGAAAAAATATTCTGGCTTAATTAATGAAGTCCCATTTCTTTGGAATTCTACTTTTTTCCTAGGTGGCAAGAGAGATGATGAACAGCATTGAAATAAATATTAAAGTAAACATTGAAATAAAGCAGTAAGCTGGTGTCTAGGGTCTCTCCTGCAGGGTTTATATATACATATATATATATATATAAAACAACAGGGATGTGGAAGTCAGGATCAGCCCTGTATGTTTCTGAGCCTCCTCGTGCTGTGGCAACCGGTACAACTACTCCATTTATAGCAATAAGCATGAGACTCATTATGCAGCTGAGTAGAAAAGTGCAAGGTAACTGATTATCCAAACTATTTTGTAGTTGGGCAGAGAAGTCCTCTAGTCTTTACAATTATATTTACTTTTTATTTACATTAAGAGAATCTTACAGAATTTACATTTCTTTTCCATTCTGCAATGCAGAACTCCTCCCTGATGCGTTTATGTCCTTGAGCTTTTAAAGACTAAAATACATTTCTGTTTGCTTTCATCTCTTCCCTACACTTCTTCCCTTTTCAAATCTCTTCAAAATCCAGTAGACAGTAGTTTGGAACTTACTCCTTGCATAGCCACATACCAGGGATGTGAAAACCATATGCACTCCATATTTTGCTTTAAAAGCATTGACGGAATTTTCTGAGCAACATTTGGGTACTATTATACTGTAACATTGTTCACAAGTTTGGGTTAAAAGAGGTTCCCAGAAGTTTCTGTGGCACTGCCAGAACAGAAATACAAACAAACTTTTAAACTATACTGAAGAAGGAAGCTTATATGCTGCCGGACCGTGATCTTGTTAGAGAAGCCCAAATGCTGTTAGGCTAGATAAAAGATGAAGTCATCCTTTGAGAAGTCTACATCTTACTCAAAGTTTCATTTTCCTCTAAATGACACCTTCCAAGGACAGCCTGGGAGCCGGCCTGCAGTAGGTCTGGAATGAATTTTGATTCAAGTTGCTTGTTGCTTATGTTTGTGCAGGTCTTGAGGCGAAGGATAAAAAGAATCTTGAACAGAGCTTTTAATTTTTATTCTTCTTTTCTCCTATTTTCTACTAAATTATGAATGCCATGTCCTCCTTCTCCCATGAATTCTTAATTTTAAAAGAAATTTTCCTACTAGACATCAGTTTGTTTGTCGTGAAACCTAGCAGGTACCTCTCTGAGATAAGAAAACAATCTAAAGATTTAGAAGAAATGCTCAGAAGTGATCATAATCATTGGATTTTACACCCACACTAGCCTTCTGAAAACTTCTGTTCAACTGCTGCCTAGCTTGGGGATGTTGAGAGGTCTGATACTGGATCAAGGGTAAATCTACTTCCATTTGATCTCTCCTTTGCTCTACCAGCTTGTGAACTGCAGAGTCCTGCCTCTGTCCAAAGCACTGAAAACTCTAAGTCTCTCAAGAGAAGTTCTGCTCTCCTCGCCTTTGCAGTGGGCTTGGGAAGGTGATTCCTTAGGAACACATCAGAACAGTGCCACAGTTGTATCATGGGGTATGGGATATTGCAATCCAGAGCAAGGATCTGAGTTGCCCCCTGAAGGACTGTCCTGGCTAAGTGGCGTGAAGTTATCTGCTCTGTTTGCTTGCATCTGTTAGAAGGAGGACATTAACTACTGCAGATGTTCCGATCCCAGATGGAATACTGATTGTAGGTCTGCCCATTTTGTGGTGTCAGAGGAGGCGTAGCTACCCAGGGAGTTTGCAAGGCATCTTAATAGGGCAAGCAACCTGTCACCCTGAGGGACATGTAGGAGGAACCCAGGGCTGGGGTGTTCCACACAGTATCTTAATAAGAGTACAGCTAGGAGGTAATCCACCAAGCCTGCAACAGGTGATAATTGATGCTGGATCAGAACATGCAGAGTGTACTTGACTGATCAAAGGCCATTTTCTTGTGTGAGGGAATACATAAATTTCCCATACTGTGTATTGGAAGGAAAGTTTGAAGGTAACCTGACCTAAGCCATTAATTTCTCTTCAGGTTCCACTGGCATTTTCCGTGTCTTTGTCTATTTGCATTCATTTTGTGAAGGCAGCTAGTAGAACCCATGTGTGTGTTTGCACGTGCACTGTCTTGAGAAACACACTGTGCTGCACTGTGAGGACCAGGGCAAGTTGTGACCATGCTGAGCTGTCTGCTGTGCAACTGAAGAATGGCTCGTTAATTGACCAAGGTTGTATTTAGCAACTCATTCACAAGAATTCTGAAAATATTATTTTTCGGCTGGCATGTTTGCTCCCCTCAATGTAGATTTCAATATGTCATTCATTTGCCTCTGATTTTTTCAGCATTCTTCTTGAGTTTTGTTTGTTTTTTTTTTTTTTTTTTTTTTTTTTTTTTTTTTTCTGGCTAGCCTACG
>VXBZ01001299.1:56001-149318 GCA_013399135.1 Heliornis fulica
CTGCTTATTGCCTAAGCTGCGTGCATTAGAGTAAATGCACTTGAGTTGGGCTATCGATCTCTTCTCCAACACGGGCATGCCACCCCTGGGCTCATCCCTAGCAGGCCTGATTTCATCCCCTTCCCCCTTCCAATCTTGTTTAAAGCCCTATCAATGAGGCCTGCTAACTCCTGAGCCAAAATCCTCTTCCCCTTTATCGATAGGTGAACCCCATCTGCCAGCAGCAGGCCTGGTGCCCTGTAAATTTCTCCATGGTTGAAAAACCCAAAATTCTGCCTCTGGCACCAGCCACCAAGCCACATGTTGATAAGGTGTGTTTTCCTGTTCCTGTCCATATGCCTGCCAGCTACTAGTGGGATGGAGGAGAACACCACCTGTGCTCCTGATCCTTCCAGTAACCGCCCCAGTTCTCTGAAGTCCCTTTTGACAGCCTTTACCCCTCTGTCGGCTATCTCATCACTACCCACCTGAACAACCAACAACGGATAATAGTCGGATGATTTCACAACTTCATTACCGCATTCATTGCATTCATTGCTGCAACTTCATTACTTCTGTGCTGTCAGCACTGGAATCCATGTTTAAACATGTATGCATACATATATTTATTAATATACACACATATTTCATTTTATAGCATGCAATTATGAAGTAGGAGCAGTTCACTTAATATATCAAAGTGCTATGTGCAACTATTGCACTATATCATGAAGGCAATACCCAGTAAATCATGTACATATTTGCTTGTATATGACAAAGCATTTAAAACTGGAGTCCAAGCTACTTCAGTTTCCAAGTAATTGAAAGTTATCATTTAAAACTACTGAACTTGTGTTTTGGCTCCGTAGTAAATCACACTTTCAAGGTCCCACAATTTTGACTAGGACAGAGTATGAAGTCTCAGAGCTTGTGCACAGAAAGAAAAGAAAAATCAACAGCAATGTTCTCTAATGTTCCATTATTCTTCACAGCCTTTTCATCTTCTCTCACACTTTAAACCTCTCTGGACTCTGTGAGGTTATTCTAGACTCCAGTTTCAGCTCCCGTCCTCTGCAAATAAATACTTCCATGGCATGGACCAAGCTGTAACTTTCCTTTCTTCTGGCAAAGGAAGCGGTGAGCTGTGCTCTGAGCACCTGATGTCCTGTGACTCCTTCCCTGCACTCACCACACAGCAAGGAAGGAGGAGAGGGGATGCAGAAGACCCTGTGGCTAAGCCCCCTTTGTGTGTTGGCCAGTGACCAGCTGCTGAGAAGAAATGTCTTCTCCACCTGATGAATCAGCGGTGTTTTACCATGGCCGTTTTGGTGCATTTTTCACTACTGATGTTGGCAGGGTCACTCCCAGCACCAGACTCCATCCTCTTCCCTTGGGTTGGGTGTTAATGCCCACAGCAGCAGGTTGAGTCTGTGTACTGGTCCTCCTGCTGGGATGCCAAATGTGATGAATTGCCTTTGACTAAGCCTTTGACTCTTTTGGCAGGTTTGAGCAGCTTATTTTCATCTCTGCTTTTCAAACATATTCATTATGTTTTGACAATACTTAATTGCCCAAAATATCCCCCCTAAGTTTACCTTCATCCACCTGATGCATGAGGTGATGCTGCCATTATTTATGTGCTGATTAGTCAGTTATGCTTTGCAAGGATTGGAGTGATGAGTGATCGGAGACAGTTGCCATCAAAGGGACAAAGGTCAGAGGAGGGAGTGAAGACCTTTTCTGATGGGCTTCTGATAAAATCTTGTTACTTGACTGGATTCAGGTCTGTGCTCTGTGCTGCTGTGCTGGCTGACTTTCAAAGCTCAGGGAAAGCATTCTCGTGCCTCTGAGTTCCCCTGCCAACTCTCTAGCCATTCTGCAGGTCAGAAGGGCAAGTTTCAGATCTTCTGCTCACCGTGTGCAGAGTTGTAATTCATAGTGTGGGCCAAGTTAATAACCTGATTAATTTATTTCTACCTGGCCTTCAGCCAGAGAGTGTACAAGAAACCTGAAGTAACTGTCAGTGCATTTGGTTATGGAACATGAGGCACAAACTGGTGATTTTTGTAAACCTAAACGCAACATCAATATTGCTGGGGAGAATACTCGATGCCTATGTATATTCAATAGTGCTGCACTACAGAAGCAGTCTCAAGTGAAAAGTTGTCATTGTGCAACTAATTTCTCAAAAACTTAGATAAGAATAGAAATTTTATTGTGGATTTAATGCCTAGTTCTCCAATTACACTGAAATCTGAAGGACCCTCACCCCCACCCATCCCTCTTCAAAGACTTACACATGAAATGATAGCTTCAGTGGCTTTCAGCGACATGTGTCCTTTAAGACTTACAAATGCAAATATTTCTGCTGACAAGAAAAACAGGTTCTTAAAATCCACATTTTCAAAGTTCTGCATCCCCTTGAATTTTCATATACATGTATATATGCATACATACAAACCAATAAATCCTTTTTGACATGCTTTTACTTTTCTTCCTGGGCAATAAATGTCATAGAGTCATCGGCTAGATTCATTATGTCTTACCTTTAGCTCAAAGGAATCAGAACTATTTAGAGCCACAAATATAAAAGGTGATTGTTTCCATGGGCAATGAGACATGTGTAAAGCATAGCAAGAGGCTAATTCTTTTCCCTGTCACAGACAAGCTCTCCAAACTTGGACAGGTTTGGAGCCAGTGGGACTGGGCTACTGAGGCATGCTGAGCTACCACCTGTCTGCTGAGCCACCTCTTAGCTGATTTAATTTGCAATGTCAAGCATATTAGACTAAATGACCACAATCATGGTGAAAACACAGGACAAGAAGACAGGCTGTATTCCCAAACTTCACCTTGCTGTCTTTTTCAGGACACAGGGGCTCAGAAACTCCTCAGAAACTCCTCAGCAACATTTAAGCAGGACAGATTCCTGTTAAGTGGTGACAGACAGACACTGCTTAAAGATGCTGAGCCCTATGTCCTCCCAGATCATGAAACACAATATTATTTAATGAGTAATTAAGACTTAATCAGCTTTCTCAAGATTTCTGTTATAGGTCTGCAGACAGGCTAAGGATCCTTCCTGTCTTACTGTAAAGCACTGGATATAGAATCATATATTGACTACAAAAAGAAAAACACCATTTAACAGCTGTACAGAACCTTGGAGCACCAACAACTTCAAGACTGTCAGCAGTTTTCATGTCTGCATCTCAAAAAGGACAGAGTGGATTTTTCAGAAATGTACAGGGAATGTCACTGAAATGAGTAAGGGGATGAAAGAGCTTCAGACTAGCTTGGGACTTCAGTTTCAGGAGCCTTTGAGGCATATGGCTGAGGTTTACAAAATTGCAGAGGTAGTGTTTAAGGTGAATGCAGAACTGTTATTCTCCTTCAATACAAGAAGTCATCAAAACTGGTGAGAAACTAGTTTAAAGTGCTTAAGAGAATTTATGTAGTGGGTAACAACCTGGAACTCATCTTCATGGGAGTTAATGGAGGCAGAAGGTATCTTCAAAGAGGGGCTAGGCAAAAAGCAATGTGGCTACAGGTCCATGCACTGATGGTAAAGGGGATAGGCCGGCTTATCCTGTAATTGATGTTGGTGAAGAAGGAATGAAAAGAACCAATATTCCTTGTTTCCTCTTATTCCTTGTTTTCTTCATGTTCATCAAAAAGGTTTTTTTCAATAAATTAGTTAAACAATGATGACTTTCCACTTGAGATTGCTTCTATAGTGTTACACTAATTATTAAATATATGTGTTTGTATAAGTAGAGAAAAAGGAAGGATTTAACCTTCTTAAATCAGTCTGTCTGGCAGGCTGGTTCTACTGTCTTTTCAGACTCAAATTCGGGTAACTTTGGTGGGAAATATTTCATGCTAATGGCTCTGATCAAGCTCAAATTTACTGTTTTGTAGAGAGGTTGTCAATTCTTCCCTTGGTTCTATTTTTGCATGGATGTGGTTGTCCTCAGTTCAAGTTGGGCAGATGTCTCTTATACCCATATAGAGAGATCCAAAGGATCCCAGTGACCTGCTGCCAGGACGGGTTGGGCTCAGGTACAGCAATGTGAGAGCTGTCCCAGAGGTAGGGACACATCCCCGCTGCTGCTTGCTGTGGAACAGGTTAGTTTCTTCCAGGTTTCTCTCTCTGTGTGTGTAGTGTAATAAATTAGAGAGTTTTCTTGCCTTTCTTCTGTGTTGAGTCTGTTTTGCCCATGACACTGATTGCAGAATGATCTCCCTGTCCTTATCTCAACTCCAAGCCTCTCAACATCTGTTTTTTCCCTTGTCCAGCTAAGAGAGGAGTGATAGAGTGACTCTGGTGGGAGTCTGGCCTCCAGTCAGAGTCAAACCACCACAAGCTGTGATCTACACCTACCCTGATTTAAGTTGTTTGTTGGCTTGCACCAAACAACTGGAAGAAGAAAGTGAGCTGAGGAGCAGAGCCAGGAACCAGGCCAATGGGCCCTGGATGTATCTGAGCACCAGGTGATGAGCTGGACCAGTTTCTGAAGCTTGGTTTCACAGAATCACAGAATATCAGGAGCTGGAAGAGACCTTGAAAGATCACTAAGTCCAACCCCCCTGTCCGAGCAGGATCATCTAGAGTAGATCAGTAGGAACGTGTCCAGATTGGTCTTGAATGTCTCCAGAGAAAGAAACTCCACAGCCTCTCTGGGCAGCCTGTTCCAGTGCTCTGTCACCCTCACAGTGAAAATGTTCCTCCTTTCCTCCATTTTTCAGGAGGGATGACTTTATGAACACCTGAAACTGCTCCTTCCCACAGGAGTTTATGAAGGGAGAAACAGATTTTCTGTTTGGCTTTTATTTTCCCTTGTATTAGAATTGTTAATGCTCGCAGGTGTTTATTGAATAGGCTTCATAAAGACTTGCTGACGACCTGCAGATCACCAGAATCTCACCAAATCTGTGCAAAGTTGGAAGCACTGTGCAAGGTGCATGAAATCTGAATTTAGAGAACAAAATACATATTTTTCCCCTCTGCTGCCTTCTGGCTGTGGAGCACATGTGCCAATGCAGTGTCCTTGCACAGGGTATTCCTGGGCAACTCATCCTGGAGACAAGCACAGGATGAGCCTCAGCAGCACTTAAGAACCATGATGACTTTTATAAGGATGAGCCACAGCCTCCAGGGAAATGAAACAGGATTTCTCCCATTTGATCTCTTATAATCACATAACATCTGTAATACAGTCTAGAAACGAAAGACAAATGACAACTCCCATGTGCTGCTCATCTCACGGTGAAGACAACACCGAGCAGCAGTTGAAAATTTTTAAATTGTTTTGGTTTTGATTAAGGCATGGCTTGAGCTTTTTGTTATTGGAGCTCAGCTTTCTGTGGGTGAATATGATTATTCCAAGATTTGAGGCTTGTATCATTCATACTAACAGCAGGTTCAAATCAAGCAGCTCATTGATGTGGCCAGGTGGAATGGGGTGAAGGATCCCAGGTTAAAAGCTGATGGCTGTCTTTTACTCATCTTCACAAAGGATTGCTGAAAAATCCCTACAAAGCTTTTCCAGTATATTTGTCAAAGATTATTTGTGAGTCTCTACTGGGCCTGAAATATTTGAAAAGTGCTTATAAGGTATTGTCAAGATGAAATATATATTATTGTGTTTAATTCTGAAAAATCAAATGACATTTCTCTTGCCCATCTGACTGATGTGTACAACTAACAGCAAGAGCATCAGTGTCAACCTGCAGATATAAGGCTGGGTTTTTTTTAGGAATTTAGGCTGATATAAGTTAGATGTTAAATTTGTATGTATATATTTTTTAATATCCAAGTTGAGCTAAATTTAGAGGGGTTTGCACACAGTTGAAGTGCAGTAATATAAGTGAGTGTTTGACATGTTTGCCTAAGGCCCAACAGTAGTAACTGAAACTCCTCACAGAGAAGACCAGCAGCAGCACATTTCACTAGTGCTCTTAAAAACACTGATTTATTGACCTCTTATTTTCTAGAAGTTTTTTTTTTACCCCTATTTTCTCCCTCTCCTCTGTTCTAAGGTGTCAGAATGTTCTTTGGGATGATGCCTGATGAATAGGTGCAGAGGGGTTGGTGCATATTGGGCTATATTGTGTTTTCTCGGTGTAGCACAGAGAGGAGAGGTGGTGGACCGCATAGTGACAGCAGGCTCTGAGGATTCCCTATCCAGCATGGGAAGGAGGGATGCAGGTGCATGTGAGACTCCTAAGCCTGAAGACACAGTCTGCAATGGCTCGAAGCCAAAACACTGACTGTGAAGACCAGGAACTGATCATGTGCCTCACAGTTCTTGGTACTCACCTCTTGGCACAACTGGGAAGGAACATTTCTACCAAAGCAGGATTCTTGTCAGACAGCACAGTGAATTATTCCTTCCTCACAGAAATTATGGAGCATTGCACAGCAGAATTCACTGCTTTCTCTGTCCTACCTCTCTTCTCTTCATACTGTCAGTTTGCTGCAATAGTTGTTCAGGTGCATGGAAAAAGCCCTGAGGTGATTAATGCCAAAGACTCTGTGTGGTGGAGGAACTGTGAACACCACCTATGCTCTGAACTTGGCAAACCTGCACATTCTGACTTGTGTTTTCCTGTGGGTGTTGATGATGTTCCTGACAGGAGTCAGAGTCCTTGTAAGATCACACCTAACTACCACCAAACTATGCACTGTATTGCTGTAGCTTTGCCACCAGTGATTTGCATGGGAGTTTCAGTCACACTCCATCTCTGTTCCAATCTCTAGTGGCTGAAACCATTCTAGATGATGTTTTCAGAGGGAGGTTTTCAAGGTGAGGTGTTTAGGGCTCCTTTCCAAGACATCTATCTCATAATTTTTTGCAGTTTATTTCTGCCATGGTTCCAATTCTTCCCCATCCATCTTCTGGAGCCCAGGCCCAGAGCTTCTGCTCAGTTCTTACAATAAGCAAAATCATGTTCAGTTGCCAATAAACTCTTCTTGATAGTTCCAAACAGCACAGCAAGGGGTAATACAATCAATTATAGTTTACAAGTTCAGATTGGACTGTAACAAAAATTACTTCACCAGAAACATAATGAAGCAGCTGAAAGGGGCTGTCAGATCTCTGAACTCAGATCTTTTCAAGATAGGGCTGAAAAAAACGATGACAGACCTGAACTAGTTATGGCAATGATTCAGTTTCAAGCAGGAAGGTGGATTGAGTCACCTCCAAACCATATTTACATGGTTTTGTGATCATCTGTGTTCTTAAATTGTCAGAATGGTCCTTTGAATGTGTTACTCTGAGGCAAGTATCAGTCTCCAGAAACATCCCCAGACATCCCTTGGGAATTAGCCTGAGCCATTCTCAATAAGAAGTTTGGATGGTGCCACCTTGTTTATAAGGGAAAAAAAATTTATTGGCATGATAACGAGACTTTCTTTACCTGCTGGCCTCAGTGCCAGATTGCCCAGAAAACATATAACTAATTAAATTTTCTAGTATGGATGTGTCCTGTCAAGTAATGTGCAGTGGCAACTGGTGCTGATGTGTTCCCTGCTTGGCTGTGTCTCTGGTAAAGGCAATCACAGTGTGGACATTTTGTTGGCTTTGACAGAGGGCTAACAAAATGTGCACTTATTTACTGGAGCTCTTGGATCACTAGTTTATTACTTTAAAAGTTCTTTAAAGGGTGAAAATGACAATAATTTATC
The DNA here is from genome assembly GCA_013399135.1 of Heliornis fulica. Classification (NCBI taxonomy): domain Eukaryota; kingdom Metazoa; phylum Chordata; class Aves; order Gruiformes; family Heliornithidae; genus Heliornis; species Heliornis fulica. Next base: position 63,674 of record VXBZ01001299.1, read on the forward strand.
ACTGCTGTCAAGAGGGTAATCTAGTTGTGATCTTGCAGATATGTTTCTGAGTATTCTATAACAAAATAAAATTTGTCATTGTCTTTCTCTGTAGAGGTTTAGTGTGATGTTAAATTCAATTAGGATATACAATAAAAGAGGGTGCTGTCACATAATAATTTCTAAGACCTGAAGTTTATTGTCTTGAATCCTTGGTGAGTACATTCCAATAAAATAAACACGAGACCCTGGTAGTCTTTGTTCATGGGTGGTCTAGTTAATGGAGTCCAGGCTCCAAGTGTCTGTAAGCAAGGTGATAATTCAGTGCTTTACACTTAGGAATTTAGATATTGTTCTCATTTTACTTCTAGGTGGGGTCACAAGAATTCTCTTTCTGGAAGAGAGCAGGAAGGAAGTCGTCCATTTTTTCGAAGGCACTGGCTGGGTCTAGCATCTCGGGCAGCCTGAGCTTCTGGAAACTAGTGGACACAATGTTTGGAACCTGATGGTGAAGAAAAAACCTTCAAATAACCCTACAGCAAGGCATCTGGATAACCATATTTAGACCTCATTTATCTGACCTTTACCAGTGGGATTACACTGTATCCAAAAGGACTCCTCTATTTTTGTTCACGTTCACCCTTAGTAAATGCTGAATGTAGATTATTGCTTTCTCTAGGATGCTGTGCTCAGGCTAAGAGGAAGGAGGGCATGCTGCCTTTGTCATGGGGAAGGAAGGACAAACAAGCTTGGCCCTGGGCAAAATATGCAAACGGGCTGGTTGTTGTGGTTCTGTCCCAGCCAGTAACTAAACACCACAGAGACGCTCACTCCCCCATCCACCCAACGGGATGGCAAGGAGGACAGAAAAAAAAGCACCTCATGGTGGCGGTGTTTTATCTCATGGGTTGAGATAAATGCTCTTTAATAGGATAACAAAGGAAGTTAATAATAATAATAATAACAAAAATAACAACAACAAACAACATTAGTAATAGTAGTAAGGACAACAATATCAATAAGTGATTCACAGATGCAACGGCTCATCACATGCAAAAGGAAAATGCAGCAATCAGATGCCCAGCCTGTTTCCGAGCAGCGAATCAGCCTCCCAGCTCACTTCCCCAGGTATATATGGAGCATGAAGTTCTGTGGTAGGAAATATCACTTTGCCCAGTCTGGCTCAGCTGTCCTGGCACTGCTCTCCCTGATTAGTTTCTGCTCTGCAATTAGTTTCTTGAACACCTGGCAGGGGGTGAGAAGCTGCAAAGTCCTTGGCTTAGTGTAGACACTACAACTACCTTGTAACAACTAAAACTATCAGTGTGTTATCAATGGCATTCTCATCCTAAATCCAAAACACACCTCTATACAAGCTACTAGAAAGAAAATTAACTCCAACTCAGCCAAAACCAAGACACAGATGCTTAAAGCTATGGGTAAAGTCTGCAGGCAGGTCTGCCACAAGTTACAGTTTGGGTCTGAAACTGGGAAAAGTGGCTGTTTTTGCAAACACAGGATTAATCTCCTTCCTCCCAACATCTGTCTGGAAAAGAAACTTTTATTTCCCTTCCATAATGTGTGAAGTCAGAGCAGTGATGTTACACTTTTCCCAAAGGTACATGGGGATTTTGGGTTTGAATTCTGCCCCCAGCCCTGACCTGAGCCCTGCAGAATGTGCTGCATCCCTCTCTGTTTCCTGCACCATTCTGCAAGTGGATGTTGAGAGACAAACAAAACTTTTTCTTGGGTCCCCTCTCCAAGTTAAATCCCACATATCTTTTATATTAGCCACATTTATTATCCTGTATATTAGCAAAAGATTTACTTTTGGTTCGAATGTGGCATTTGGCTCAGCAGGGCATTCTTTTTTTCTCTCTTTTTTTTTTTTTGATGTGTTTTATTCTTTTAAAATTAAAAAAAATATTTTTGTGTAGTGGCACTTTGCAAAAGAAACATTTTCAAGTAACATATAATTATACTCTACAGTTGTCAAACAGAACAGTAGTTAAGTGGCTGTTCAATAACATGCAGCAGAAATGCTGTATCAGGTAGTAAAGCTGCTTACCTTTTATCTACAGTGTAATTATTGGTATTTTAGGCAAAGTACTGCATTTATTCCCACGTGAAAGTGCTGCTGTAATGTGGGAAAGTATTCTTATATTTTAATGCTTATCGAAGTTCATATGCATATGAGTGAAAATGAGCATGTCAATCACCCTAGAAAGAAAATGGAGAATTACTCATCCTTTCTAAAATCAGTGGATTAAAAAAAAAAACCCAAACCCTGTGTGTTAGAGGCACCTGTTAGAGGCACTTGTATGTTCTGAAAAAATTCTAAAACATATTGTCATCCCTCATTTTATAGAATAATAGGAGGGCCATCAGAGAAGAGGCACTTGAATGTAGAGGGCAGCAAAACACAATAAAGGCCATTCAACATCACTCAAACTGTTAAATGGCTGATAGTATTCACAGAATCACAGAATCACAGAACATTAGGAGTTGCAAGGGACCTCAAAAGATCAGCTACTCCAACCCCCCTGCCGGAGCACATTTTTCATAACACCCTAAATTAAACATCCAAATATTTCAGAAGTCTGTGTTTAAGTCTAGTAAAAAATACACTGGGAGAGCTAAATCATCTCTTAAATTCCTGAGGTCAAGCTATTGACCACGATTTTCATTGTGTTTAGAAACCTGGTTGCACTGAGGAAGCTTAGTAAAGAAAACTCCACTTGTGTTTTGTGCATCTCAAGTATGTGTTTCTACAGGTTTAACTTTATGGTTTATCAGGAAGAGAGTGTGAGAATTTGGGGAGTAGTACTCAGGAACTGCACAACATACTTGTCACTTCTCACTGTAATAGGTCTGAAAAATTATCTGACACCCTGTCACATGAGGAGAGATTCATGTGCACAGGCTAATAGGAGAGCAAATTAAAATGCTCCTTACTAGAAGTATAGAGAAAATATTGGGGACATTTACTAGAATTTTGAGCAGTTGCTCATGTGAAGCATTTATTTACTAAGCATTTCAGTGAAAGTGCATTTGCAAAACAATGTGTTTTCCGTGTCTGAGTACTTGTACTCATGTCATAAACATGGTAGCTGCAGAGGAACAAGAATGCTGGCTGGTTTTATATGATTGTTATTTGTTTGCTGTTGTTACACTTCAATCTCTAAAAAGATCTGTCTAGAGAGGAGAAGCAGTATCATGCGAAACGTAACCGGTCGCGTGCCAAAGAGAGATGAGCTACTTATTTATGGAGGACCTGAAACAGACATTTCTTTATGTATTCTCTTATTTTCAAGAATAACTGACACCTTCATACAGGACAGAACTATTTACAAAGAGGATAATGGCTAACTTTTTTTTTTTTTTTGACTTGGAATAAAGAGCTGCTAATACATGAAGAGGAAGATTTATTGTCCAAAAAACTGGAACATGAGATGCTGGTTGGACACATAGCTGTATTTTTTCATATGTACTTAGCCGCAGAAATTGTGCAGAAGTTCAATTTTGTATGCAAACATTTCAGAGGTGTAGCATCAGATGTCAGCTGCCTGCCTTGACATCCTGTATCCTGAAATGAATAATATTATCTGTGAGTCCCAATTGTGGCCTTCGTATTCCTAAGAAAATAGGTAATTTTTCATATCTTTTATAAAATGTTGTGAGCATTCTGGGGCAGAAAATGAGTTGCTGACTTACTGGGTACTAGCAAGCAAACCTTCTTTAGTGTTCTGTTTCCAAGTATTAGGTAAAATCAGAAGCTGACTAAGCTAGAAACAAAGTGCTGTCACTTACTGAGTCAGCTGATAGGTGGTGACAGAACTATTTCTATATGGGATGAGTGAACTCAGTTTGAGGATGAGCAGGCCTCAGTTTGGATCTTTCGGCTGGACGTCGGTCAGAAAGCACAGCATCTAAAGCCTCACACACATCCTGCCAGAAGGTGGCAGAATAAGAGACTGGAGAATCAGAAAGTATTAACAGAAAATTTTCAGGCTGATTCTTCTTTCCCTTGAAGCTTAGAAAGTAGTTGCTGAACAGATTCTTGCAACTTTGCAATTAGTCAGTGTGAACATCCCACCAGTTTTTCCACACCTAGGACAAAATGTCCTGGTAAGAATCACATGTAACTTCAGCTCAGCTTTCCTTTTCCCATGAGGAGTGTTGAAAATTTCCAAATTCCTTGGCACTTTCTGGGAGCATTTTTGTAGAAGGTGAACAGAGTCACTTCGTTGTCAATTCCCTCTTCCTTGGGGGAATTTGTGACAGCCAACATGCCTTCATTAAGAGCAAATTGTGTCTGACAAATTTGGTGGCCTTCCATAATGGGGTTACAGCATCAGTGGATAAGTGAACAATGGATGTCATCTGTCTGGACTTACACAAAGCATTTTGATGATGTCTCACATGACATCCTTGTCTCTAAGTCTAAGAGACGTGGATTTGATGGATGTACCACTTGGTGGATGACAAATTGGCTGGATGATCATACTCAAAGAGTTGCATTCAACAGCTTGATGTCCAAGTGAAGATCCATGACAAGTGGCATTCCTCAGGGCTTGGTAGTGGGACTGGCACTGTTTAACATCTTTGTGGTAGAAACGGACAGTGACATAGAGCGTGCCCTCAGCAAGTTTTCCAATGACACCAAGCTGTGTGGTGCAGTCAACACATTGGAGGGAGAGGATGTCATCTAGAGTGACCTTGCTAGACTTGAGAGGTGGGCTCATGCAAACCACATGAAGTTCAGCAAGGCCAAGTGCACATATGCACATATGCAATCCTAAGCACAACTGCAGGCTGAGAGGAAAACAGAATGAGAGCAGCCCTGAGGAGAAGGACTTGGAGGTGTGGGTTGATGAAAAGCTTCACATGAGCCAGCAAAGTACACTTGCAGCCCAGAAAGTCAATGGTATCCTGGGCTGCATCAGAAACAGCATGATTTAGCAGGTCAAGGGTCATAATTCTCATCCTCTACTCTGCTCTTGTGAGACCCCACCTGGAGTACTGTGTCCAGTTCTGGGGTCCCCAGCAAAAAAAGGACATGGAGCTGTTGGAGTGAGTCCAGAGAAGGCCATGAAGATGATCAGAGGGCTGGAGCTCCTCTCCTGTGAAGACAGGCTGAGAGAATAGGGCTTCTTCAGCCTAGAGAAAATAAGTTTCTGGGAGACCATATAGAGGCCTTCTAGTACCTGAACAGGACCTATAAGAAAGATGGAGAGGGATTGTTGGCAGGGGCATGTAGTGAATAAAACAAGGGGTCATGGGTTATAAGATGAAGGAGGGTAGAATTAGATTAAATATAAGGAAGACATTATTCCCCATGAGGGTGGTGAGGCCCTGGCACAGGCTGCCCAGAGAAGCTGTGGCTGCCCCCTCCCTGGCAGTGTTCAAGACCAGGTTGGATGGGGCTTTGGGCAACCTGGCCTAGTGGAGTATGTCCCTGCTCATGGCAGGAAATGGAACTAGATAATATTGGAGGTCCCTTCCAACCCACAAATCATTCTGTGATTCTGATTCCTTCTCTCCACCTTCGGCACTCTGTTCATTTAATTACTTTGCTCCTCAGCTAGGACAAAGTGAGCATTTTGCACCAGAATGGCTAAGGGCACCCAAAGCACCATCAGTCAGCTCTGAGGCTGATGGACAACAAAAGACCTTGGGGACTGTGGTCTTTCTGCTCTGCACCCCCAATCTGAGGCTGCCTCAGTTCTGTAGAGACAGAAGCTGACACCGCAACGTGTAGGCTGTTGTCTCTGGCAGAGTTGCCCCTGAAGTATTAGGTGCAATCAAACACAAGTCAGCAGGGCTCTATAGTTCAATTCTCAGTGGTATTCTACTCAATCAGGTGCTTAATTTTTTTTATACATTTCAGAAGTATGGTAATAAAAAGATATATCGGTGCAGTGCCATATTTTGCTCCTTTGATTACAGCTCCCCCAGGCAAATTCAGCAGCATCTGTGCAAAGTAAAATGTAAAGTACAATCAAGCACCTCAAAACCAGAAAAAGGAATAATTTAAATGCTAAGTGAGACATAATTCTGAGTTTGGACTGATAAGTCCCCACACTTGGCATATCAGTTATTTCAATAGGCCATTCAAAGGTAAGGAAGGTCATGACCTGAGGCTGTGTAAAAATCAGCGGTGAAGCAGTTTGGCAAGCATGCCATTTACTTCTTGGTCTTTCATATAATAAATGATTAACTAAAGAAATACACAGTGAAAATTAATTATTTTAAACTATTTCCTTGTAATGACCTGTATTTTTTTTCTTCTCCTAAGGGCCACTGATTTTTGTTTGCTGAGGTTTGAAAATGATCTCCTTATATGGGTTTATGGTAAGAATTTTCTGTGCAAGGAGACCTGAAACTTCCCTAATGAAATACAGTGCTGAAACTCCTGGGTGTTCCAGTAATCAGGGTTTTAGGGTAACCATCGAATTGGTGACAGTACTCTCAAGGGCCTGTTACTAATGTGCCTCTATATCTGTAAATTCAGGCCCTGGAGGAGCATAAATGGCTGTACCTTAGAATTATGAAACCAAGAAAAACATGCATTCTTTATCTGCTAGAGTGGAACTGGAAGGAGTTACAGTAAGACTGGGAATATATCCTTAGTGCCTAATCTTAATCTAAACTGTACTTGTGTCTGTCCCATTTGAGGAGTCAAACTGGAACCACAATTCGACAGCAGGAAAATGTTGGCTTAAATGAGCCTTTTTCTTTCTTCCCTGCAGACTCAAAGCCTCTTTCTGTCACGATATGTATGCCATAACATACTGTCTTAGCACAAACATTGCAGGGGGTGGGGGGTGGGTGTCTGATATCTTTACTGTGACTTCTTCCACGCGTTACATCTTGATCAAAATCTTGTGCCTCATCTTTAAACTCCCCCTCAGGAAGTTTGGACTTGCACTGAACTGAAAGATGGTGTGAACATATGAAACAGTGTTGGGAACACAGTTCCATTAGCACATTACTGTCTATGGAGGGGTAGGTCCTTTGCTAATTTTTTCCATGTCTTCATGGAAGGTCCATTATGTGCCCTAAATGAACAGCTAATTACTGTATAAAGGCACATAGTTTTTTCTCCTGCCTGGAGTGCGGGTGAACAAACACCAACCAGTCTGTTGCTTACTGCAGTAGCAGAAGGGATGCTGACATTCTGGGAACGGGAAAGCTGCAAGGATTTCTGCCGAAGAGAATGAGCGGCTGATCGTTGTTCCCAAATCCCTCTGAGCTTTGTGCATCCAGCTGCTGAGGTAATGATGATGAGGCTGGACCATTAAGAAAGGTTTTCAGAAATGTCAGTCAGCTTTGTTTAACAAACAGAGCTTACTGGCAAGTCTCGTGGCACAACAGAATGGGAGGAGGCTGAATATGAACTGCGTGGAAGGTTTCTGGTCTGAAAACCGGGATAAGTGACGACAACAACAGAATACTTGTGTGGTTGAGAACTCACTCAACTCCAAACCATCCAACCACCTTACCTGGCACTACTGTACTGACAGAAAATGGCCAGGATAGCAGTGACAGCCCAGCTGGTGTTCGGAGTTTAGATGCCCCCAAGACTGATCCCAGAAGCAGCAGCCAAGCGGTCTGACCTATTTGAAAGTGCTGGGAAGCTCTTGGGCTTGGCTGGCTTCACACAGAGCTTGTTTCAACTAGAGATGGACAGAGCTCATGGCTTTTCTCTGCAGATTTTATGTACTAACATTGCCATTTTGTGTCCTGGGATTTTGGATGCCATCCCACAGCTGGGCGTAGTGTTTTCTGCAATTTTTCAAGCAATGAGCTATTTCACATTTATGACTCTTCTTTCACCAAATAAAAAAGGGAGTAGGATCTGCCAGCTGTTACTCAAGCACCAGCAGCACAGAGACCAGCTCACACTTCTTGTCACTGTCTCGCAGGCTCTCTGGTGTATGTTGCCTGCCTGGTTTTGTTCAGCTGACTCAAGATATGATAAAAGAGGTGTGTTCACCCATGCTGAGGGGTAAATACAGAAGCCTGAAGGAAAGCAGAAAAAAAAAACCCTGACACTGCCCTCCCCCTCCTCCCCTTGTTCTTCTTTCTGCTTGGGAGGAATAAGGAGAAAAAGGGGTAGGTAAAAATATATATCACAGAGATGAGGAACAGCTTGTATCATTATTGACCTGCTCTGGTCTAGTGCAGATTTCCTTCCCTTTAGTCACTGCTAGGATGTAGAAACAGACTGGCAATTTATTATGGCTAGGTAGAGGTCAGGCCAAAGCTCATAACCTGATTGTGAGGTCTGAGCTGAGACTCCACAGGGGTCCCTTTGCTTGCTTAAATGAGAGCTTATACATGCTTTATATATCACTTTATAGACAGTAGCACAGAGATGGGAAGAGAAACCCAGTGCCTGGTAAGACTTTCTCTCGGAAGCAGCAGAGCTGTCTCTTGATACGTGCTATGAACTCCATGGAGCATAGAGTGGAAGCTGAATTTCCCCAAATTTTGAATGCTTCTGCTATCTGGCTACTGAAGTTGAGAGGGAGGCAAATGCCCACTGCTGTTTTACTGTGAGTGGTCCCACGCATGCTCCCGTGACTCCGCAGCCCGGTGTGGAATTAGCTTGCATGGCTTGCCCTGAGGGACATCAATGCTTGAAGCTGGCAGACGATGGCAGGACATATGTCATTGTGGTCATCATCTTGGGAGGGTGACTCCCAGAGATCTCCGTGTTGCTGAAACCATACTGGTTCAGGTATGAGTTTCTCTCTGTGTCTCTGTACTGCCTGACAACCTGCATTTAAGTGTTCCTTTTTAGTTTGCTGTGATTGCTTCAGAGAAATTAATTCCTAATTAGAAAACTGACTACTTGCCAAACTTGGCTTATACTCACACACAGGTGCATATCTTTGGGGATGGATTTTCTTTTTATAGACACAGATAAAAACCCACTGAACTTATTTTTCCCTTCTCATTCATGCTAACAATATGATATTGTTATTTTCTCTTTTATTCACTGGCCATCCATTACTGCTCTGTTGTTTGACAGTCCCAATATACACACAGTAAATAAAAGTAGTGAAACCAATTTAAGCATAGAGAAGCAGCATCTGTGGTAACAGGCTGTAAGCCATGGTAAAATGGTGATGGCAATAGAAAACAGCATCCTGCCACTGATTTTGACAGGATTGGAGCCTTGGAGAAACAGGCTTGATCTTGAAGGAGAAATGAAAGCTAAGGGCAAAAGTTCCTGCTAGGAATAAGAAGCCAGTACCCTTGCCCTACTTCTGGCCAAGCCAGAACTGACTTTCCCAAGAAGCCAGCATAGGTGAGCTGACTTGGCTGGAGCTCCCTCAGCCTGTCCTCATAAGGAAGATGTTCCAGTCCCTTCATCATCTTGGTGGCCCTGCAGTGGACTCTCTCAAGGAGTTCTATGTCTTCCTGGAACTGAGGGGCCCAGAACTGGACACAATATTCCAGGTGAGGTCTCACCAGGGCAGAGTAGAGTGGGAGAAAGACTTCACCTACTGGCCAGCCCCTTCTAATACACCCCAGGATGCCATTGGCCTTCTTGGCCACAAGGACACATTGCTGGCTCATGGTCATCCTGCTATCTACCAGGACCCCCAGGTCCCTCTCACCTGCACTGCTCTCCAAAAGGCCAGTCCCCAACCTATACTGGTACCTGGGGTTGTTCCTCCCCAGTCAAACCTACACTTGCCCTTGTTCAACCTCATTCAATTTCTCCCTGTCCAGCTCTCCAGCCTGTCTAAATCCTGTTGAATGGCAGCACAACCTTCTGGTGTCTCAGCCACCCCTCCCAGCTTTGTGTCATCATCAGACTTGCTGACTGTGAACTCTATTCCCTCATCCAGGTCATCCATGAATATACTGAACAGTACTGGTCCTAGTACTGACCCCTGAGGGACTCCACTAGTTACAGGCCTCCAGCCAGACTCTGCCCCATTAATGACAACTCTCTGACTTTTCCCTTCAACCAGCTCTCAACCCACCTCACTACTCTACCTTCCAGGCCACACTTCCTCAGTTTGCCCACCAGGAGCTGTGGGAGACATTGTCAAATGCCTTACTGAGGTCAAGGAAAACCACATCCACTGTCCTACCATTTTCCATCCACCTGGTTGTATCCTCATAAAAGGCTATTAGGTCAGTCAAACATGACCTCCCCTTGGTAAAACCATGCTGACTACTTCTAANGATTCATGGATGTCCAGACAGCCCAACTGATCCCTGTTCCAGTCCTCATCGACCGATACAGACTCCTCATTTATCCTGGTTTCCTCTGAGACTTCTGACATCTGTGGCTCCTGCAAACAGTCCCCAGCAGTATAGACAGAGGCAAAGATGGCATTCAGTAACGCTGCCTTCTTACTGTCCTCAGTCACCAGGGCACCCACTTCATTCCTCATTGGTCCTACATTGCCTCTAGCATTAGTTTTGTCAGATATGTATTTAAAGAAACCCTTCCTGTTATTCTTAACCTCCCTTGCAAGGTTTAACTCCAAGGAGGCCTCAGCTTTCCTAGTTGCCACCCTACATGCTTTGACTATATTCTTGTATTCCTCTCACGTGGCCATCACCTTGTTCCATGACCTGTAGACTCTCTTTTTCCACTTAAGTTTACCCAGCAGTCCCCTGTTTATCCACACAGGTCTCCTGGCTCCCCTTCTTGACTTTTCCCCCATTGGGATGCTCTAATGGTCTGTTTTCTTTTCTCATGAAGATTGAATGAGCTGCTTGTGGTGCTCAGCTTCTGCAGGAGCTGAACCCTAGATGAGATTTTGTAGCTGATGAGGGGAGAGAGATCCCTGCCCTTTACCTGTCATACCCCCAAAATGCACTTAGCCCTCCCTGTTCTGCCACTCTTTTGTACTGTCCCAATTAATTTTCTCCTGGGAAGTCACAGGACATCTTTGAGAGACAGCAAGATCATCTGACTGCATTCCTTGTTACTGTTTTCTTTTTTAATCTTAAATAAAAATTCCTCAACATTAATGCTCAGTCCTGTTCATCCTGTGTCTGTGGTGAGAGGAGTCTGACATTGCTCTCAGGATGTGGTCTGCATCTCAGATGTCTGAGAGCACATCTATTAAGAACAGGAGAAAGAAAATACAACTCACCACCACAGTGTATTAAGAAGCTATTAAAAGACTACTTTCCTTGACTTCACCGGTAGCAATAATGTGATGCAAATATGACCTAATGAAAAGAAGACCAAATACTATGGATTCTCAAAGTCATTGTGGATATTGGCTTTGCTGGTGAAGAGTTACTCCTATCTGTGGCTTCATTGTCATTTTTTTTCCTGGCTCCTGCAGTACAGGATGCTCTTTAAATTTCTACCACAAATCCATAAAGAAAAATATCTATAGCTTCTGTGGTAGGTAATAATTTCAGATATTTATTAAAAAACACCAACCCCCATGCAATTCTTCTTCTATAATAAATAAATTTCAACCCTCTACTTTTTTAAATAGTAAGCAGCATCACAGGGAATTTGGGTGTTTAACATTCTATGTCGGTAGCACTCTGAAATCGTCTAACATTTTAAAAAATGTCACTGCACAGCCAAACACCAATGTGTATTTTTAAAGCTGCTCAGCTTTTTGATGTGATAAATCAGCTTGATTTTGAGAACTTTTGATATGGATAAGACAGCTTCCACAAAGTTTTCGGAGTTTGATTCCCCTTGCTGTTTAGCTGGAATTTAATCTCAAAACATAAATTTACAAAGTTTTTTTCTGGGTCTGGATATTTTCAGAATGTTTTTAAAAAAAGATGGGGGCATCCAGATGTTTATCTGAGAAAAACACATTGATTGGAATCCCAGAAGGAATATGTACAGTTGTATAGTCTGGATAGATTAAGAAATCTGAAACATGTTTTCTGTGGGTTATTTTGCACCTTGGATTATTGAAAAAGAAACATTTCCTGCATTTTACCCATAGTGGCAGAAGCATCTGTGGAATGACAGAACATGAAGATACTGTTGAATTAATCTTATAAATGCTATATAATTTTATAAACTTGAAATGGATGTAAAAGACAATTTTTACTGCTCCTCTTTGAAAGAATGTAGGTAGCAAATTCCAGTTCCAATTAATTTTAGCCAGTCCAAAGCTGGAGTTATAAGACCTAAAGCTGTGCAAAATGTCTCAACTGGCCTATAGTAGAGAAGGGGAATGGACCTGTATAGGCCTGTGTGACCCAGTCTGAGGGCATTAACCGACTGGTTGCAGACCTGCTGTCATTGCATTGTTGCTTGCATTGCTACCTCCAGGCAGCACAGAGTTTGGTGTTTACAACCTCAAGACTTCGCTCTCTCTGTTGACCCCATCATTACTGGGTCATCACAGTGGAAATGTGATCTCTAAAATTTCTTGGGATGGCATAGCTCACTGACTTTGAACCCTTACATACTGAGCTACTATTGCTAATCATTTCTTTTGGCCTTGAAGGGACAAATATTACCACATTATCATTCAAACTCCAACTCTTGAGTGGAGCAAAACTTGGTCTTCTACAATTAACTGGCTTTTCATTTTAAGACAGACAACATTTATAAATTTTCATTTAATTAGCAACTTCTTAATTTTTAAAAAATATGCTAACAGATTTAAAAACAACCCAAAAATGCTTAGTTTTGAGTGATGGTGGCTATGTAGTGCTGGGAGAAATTGAGGCAGGAATGCTTCCAGGTATCAAAGTGGCTAGAGAAGGACTTGGGATGTAGGTGAAATAGCCCAAACACCTCTAGGCCCTCCCTACGTATTTAAAATAAAAATGTATTGCATGTAGAATTTCTGAGGAATGAAATATTTTGGGAAAGTGAAGGCTGTGTGAGATCCTTCACAGCTGGAAATGGTATGATAACCTTTGGGGTAAACAGTAACTTCTGTATAGGTATTTCATGCTTAGAAAATAAGTAGTTTTCTCCTAGATGAATAATGAGAACTATTTTTCTAGTCCTTTAAATTTTCCTTTCTGCATTGGTAATTTTCATCAAAGCAAGTGAAACTCTGAACTTAGTGTTGTGGAGTGACTGGACTGACTGGGGAAACAATAGCTACCAAGGCACTTTATTTTTCTCTGAGACTTTCTGAGTCTCAGCTGGGCAACAAGACTGGAGTTTGGTACAGGCTGTACCCACTTATGTTATTTTGTCAGATTGTATAGGTAATTTTGAAAGTATGTCCTGGAAAAGGAGAAGGATGTACCAGTCTGGGCTGGAACATGCATAGAGCAGAGCAGCTCCCACTCCATTTGCTTTTGTGGAGCCATGTTGTAGTTCTGACCTAGGGTTAATGAAAAGGGAGTTTAAATTCTACAGAATTTAATTATTTCTGTAATTAAACTTAAGTTCTTCAGAATTTAATTGGCAAAGAGGGTTGATCAAATATGCTTAATCCCCTGCGGTCTGTGATACTGAGACTTACGGACAAATAATTAATGCTGAAGAATAAATCTACTTTCTCTGCCTGTTGCAAGGCAAGGATGTGCATGAAGCAACAGAAGAGAAGGAAGGGGGCAAGGTGTGGACAGTGGCCGTAAGCTCTGTAAGAGCTATCACATTCCCCCTTCAGACCCTCAGAAAAATGTTGAGATGAGCATGGAAACATGATTCACATGACAGCTTTTCTTTCAAAAGCTGCTGCAAAAAACGAGCCCTGATACTTCAGCATATTTGGGATGTCAGGTATGATTTATGAAATGAGACTTCAAGCCTTATTTCCTTCTATTACTGAATAAAAGTTTTTCAAATGCTTATTAAGATAACCTGAGAATCAAGGAGGAAAACAATGAATCACTCACAAAGAAGAAATGAATCTTTAAGAGAATCCTAAAAAAGAAGCATTTATCATTCATGCTTCTTCATTTATCTCCCCAGGCTGAGTTACAGTCCCATCTGTGTGACTGATGCTGCTTCTGATCAACCTTCTTCCCCACCTCCTGCCTTGCCTTTCCCAGGTTAGTCACGCCACCCACCTGGAGAAGTCAAGGAGCTGGAGCTCCTTCAAGGTGATGTGACAGAGTTTCTCTCTCTTTCCCCATTACCATTCACATTGCAGCCAGTTCAAAGAGAGAATGCAAATCACTGTGTGCTCAGCTGCTGAAATGAAGCAAACCTTATGGGCTGTTCTGCACCGTCATTCATGATTGAGTCATTTTCTCACTGAGGATTCTCAGGCTGCTGTTACAACAAGAAAAAGAACAATTTCTCTAAGTGAAGAGCTGAAAGACAAAAGACAGAGATGTTCAGTTTGATCCTGGTCTTCACTCAGAAACACTTGAATGTAATGGCTGCAAGCTAAAAAATATTAAGCCCTACTTAGGCAGTGTGGTTTGCTTGCTACGGCCAGGGCAGGTGCAGGGTACTTGGTTCTGCCACCCAGGTACCTCCCGGTGAATGATCGTCACCTGCTTGATCTGTTTAATCACTTCTCTTGTTTAATTTTTTTTTTCCTACAGATCTTCTGTCTCTTGTTACAAAAGCACTACAGAAAAATAAATTGCTTGTAGTGCTCATCTGTATGTTAGCTCAGAGATTGATTTTTCCAGCTCACAGCATCAGTAACAAACGGAAAAGTTTGGAAGTGTTTCTGCAATGTGCTAATGCATAAGCTTCTGCTCTTTGTCCCACTCAGAGCAGGACTGGGCTGGCAGTGCTGGTAATTACTTTGAAGCTATGCTTGAGAAAGTCAAGAAGAGAACTTGGACTCTAAAAAGTTAGCTGCTCACCTTCAAAAATGTTAGCTTTGATTTCTGTAATTGTAGTTCCATTCTCACACTGGAGTCCCTCCATTCAGTACAGCACTCAAGAAAGAGCTATCAAAGAGAACTGGAGCTCCTCTGCACTAAGAGTGCAAGAGGTTTGTAAAGCTCCATGTTTATTCTCAGCCTTCATTACTAATGGAAACCCACCGAAGAGAAAATGGACGCCTATAACCTGACTCAGGTGTGATACCAGCTGGCTGGTTCTTTACTGCTGATGTTGGGCATAGGGATATGTATGCTCAGGAGTGTGCTGGGACCCTGGGTTGCTGTGAATGCTCTTTAGAGAGGAGGGGCCTCCTAAGTGTTCTGCTGAGTTTGGAAAATATAATCATCACTTGAATTGCAGTAAATCTGAAAATAACAATTAAACCCCAGGTTCAGGAAGTATTTGATTTAGGAAGAACAATTCAACATTTAGCCAGGTCTCCATGCATGAATTCGTTCTAAGAATTAGAACTTAGTTGTCTAAAGATGGCCTGGTAGACTTTTTGGGGTTGATCATCCATCTGACTGCAGTTTCTTCAGCAAGAACTCTGATATCACACATTGGCACATACATCCCATGTGGTGCACATGCGCAAACACATAGAAGGGAAAACCTCTTGTTTCCACAGTCAAATTAAAGTATCTCCCAGTTTCTGAAAAAGATTGTTCTGAACTTCTTGTTCAACCTGTTGAGCCATCTATCTTGAATATCTCCCATACCTTGGTCTGGCTTCTGCTGTCTATATGTAATTTCCAATGGAAATGTGTTTCTTTTTAGAGTTGTTAGAACAGTAGAGCCAACATCCATGGCTCCCAAGACCTTATGTGAAATACTGAAGAGAAGCTAAAAATTTACCACAAGGGTTCTTAAAAGCTGAAGAAATACTCTTTTGAAAAAGCCTTGCAACTGAAAACTATTTTTTATTATCTATCTTTATTTAAATCTCAGTTTTGAAATAACCATATGCCAAACTTACCACTGAAGTTAGTGGCGACTTTGACATGTAGAACTACCACAGCAGCTAGCAAGTCTCCAGTGCAGCAGCATAAGTTCTTCCTCTTGGGGTTTTAGATATTACTGGCAGGGCTACTATGAATTAAAGTCTTCTGGGAGAGATCCAAGCTCTTCTGCAGACGTAATCCATGGCCTGCTCCACAATGCTTTTAGAGATCCCATGTACAGGGACACTGGGAAAGAAACTCTTATGCAGTATGCACAGATTATCTGGAGCTTCTGCCATTCAGTTAATAATAAAACTGCTGGTGATTTGCTGGTACAGGAGTGAGGCCTTAAGGATTCCTGGGTTTAATGTTATATTCACATAAAAGATACTTTTCTTATCTCACTATAAATTCAGCTGAAAACCCAGACTAAATGGCCCGCTACCACAATTATTAATAAAAAGCCTCAAATGGTAAGTAAATAGCCAAATAGTAAATCATATTAAAAAGTATATTGACTGTATTGATTGTACAGAAAAGGGCAGGATGGGAGAAACTCCATGTCTTCAAAAGGAAGAAAACCAAATTATGAAACTTTCATTGCACACTCCGCAAAGGTCCAGCTGCACTGTCACCTAGATAGTTTTTGCCATATTTTTAAAATACTGAAACATGTATAAAGCCTTGGGAAGATGATCTGAGTTTATACTATGTCCATATAGATTTTATGCCTATACTGTGACCATCATACAATATTATACAACACTACACTACACTACAATATTGTGCCCCAAGCAGTCACAGATGAGATCCTCTTCCTTATGTTATAGCACCATTTTCCCCCTAAAATGAAACAACAGGAAAAGCCAGTTGGTTTCTTTGAATCAGTCAAGCTGCCTCATCTACTTGCCCAGCACCACCATGTGCATTTGTGTCTATGAGTGTTTGTGTGATGTATTACTGGGAAGGGACTGTCAGAAGGCAACATTTGCAGGAGCAAAGAAGAGAGGTTTTAGGGATGTGAAATCACAGCAGACATTCCAGTTATCCCATTAAGACGAGATGTGACCTTTAAATGGAAGGGTGATACTTTGGAGGCTGACATTTGATTTCCCAGTGTGCTCCCAGCGTGTTGTAATTTGCTACGAAACAATGAGTAGCATTCATCTGTGGCTAGAAGTTTCTTTTGGAAGTGCACAGTATGCTGTGAAAACAGCAATTGCGTTTTATGACTTGCCAGGCAGTCTTTCAACGTGTTAGTGAAATTATCAGAAAAGAAATGGGAACAGCTCAATAAATATTGTATGAGAGGAGCTGTATAAACAAACAAAAAATGTCTATGGTTACAGAGATATTACTCCTTTTATTAAAGCAGTATTTATTCATACATTTAAAAAATCATACTCAGATATTGAAGTGTTTGGTCTAAGCTGGAAAAACTGAAACAATAGCTGTTTCAGACTCTATTTTCAGGGTCCTTTTCCTCATGCCTGTACAGTCCATACACTACTCTGAGCATAACTCTCCTTCTGGATGCGCTCTTCCTTTTGTGGGAAATCTTTATAAACACTCTGCCTGGCCTCAGCTCAGGAAGGGGGCTGTTACTTGCAGGGCACGTGTATTCCTACAAAAGATGTCTGCTCACAGCTCAAAAGACAGGTGGGAAAAGCCCCAGTGGCAAGAGCTTTGTTGCTCTTGGAGGTGGGCAGAGGTGAGGCTTTTGCCATGCAGGGCTGTGTCCCACTCAGCTGACTTCGGTCTTGCACTTCCAGTAGCTCTTCTGCTCCACTTTCTGGGAAGGAAATTGTATTTGCCTGCAGGGATGCTCCTGTGGTTGGATACACGCATCACCAATGCTTGTCTCATTCTTTCACCCAATTTCAGTGAGGTTCTCTTGGAGGATGACCACCATATTTTACCTTCTGCCTCAGCAGAGAGCAGACTGTCTCGCACAAGCCCTGCTGTGCCAGCACCCTACAAGTACGGCAACATTTTCCCTGGTCTCACAGCCTCCAGGATCACACCTTCACAAGCTTATCCTTTGCCACTCTGAGACACTGGTCCTGCTATGAGGTGCCCACCATTCCACCATCAGGGGTTTGCTTTTTGGCACTCAAACCAGAGGATTACAAGGTTTTCCCATCTTTTATTGTTGTTGTCTTGATAGAGCAAGCTCTAGTAGAGCCACTTCTTCTCAGCTGTGAGAAACAGGACAGGCTGTGTTTTAACCCCATCTTCCTGTGATCATCACTGGCGATGAGCCTCTTGGAATTTTTTGTTCTCAGCTCCTCTCCCAAAACAAGCCATTTACCCTATCACTCTCCCAGAGAAGACAGAGGTGATGTTCTGCCCAGTACTTTCTTTTACTTGGTAGCTGAGGAGCTAGGAACAGGCAAATGCTCAGTGAAGGACAGATGAGAGTTGGTAGAGGCTATCCCATTTTGGGTTCAGCACTGCTTGTGCTCCCCCAGTGAGATGCAAAGCCTGTCTCTGGGGTGTCCCCTGGTCTTGGGCAAGAGCTGGTGGAATAAAACTCACATGATGCGTTCACTGAGGGCAGGTAAATGGAAAGACACCAAGGATGGAGACACTCTGTGCACACTCAATGCTGGGAGTGCTGCAGGGTGGACATGGGGGGGAACCCACATGGGACCATAACTAATCCCTACTGGGGTTGGGAAGGAGACGGTGACCATTTGTGTCTGTCACAGCTGTGGGGAGCACAGGAAAACAGAAAAGGTTTCACTGAGTTCTATTCAGGGTTTCATTTATTTACTGTTTGTTTGTGTGTTTGTTTGTTTTGTGGAGGTAGGGATAGTGGGTCGTGGAAGGATTTTGTTTCAGGACCAATTGAGGAAGTCTGAAGACCGTCAGATTTCAGAGAAGAAATGTAAATGTTCATCACTAGTATTTTACATCATTGACTTGCCGGGCGCTAAACAGGCAGTGAGATTGTCAGCTCCAGAAGAATGGGCTGCTTGTTTGCAGCTGCAGGTTTTTCCAGTTTTATCCACAGAGACCTGGAAAATGTACCAATGCTGAGTGAACTACCATGTCTCACCTTCTCAGACCATTAATACCTCTGGGATTCTGACAGCCAGGATTGTTCTGTAATTATTTTCCAGCCTTACATGGTTGTTAAATGCTGCTATTCAATATAAAATGTTTCTTAAAATGTTTCTGGACTGTTTCATTATTGATAATAGATTATTTTTCCCAAACAAGCAAAGCAGAAGTGAGCTTCAATGTCTCTGAAATTATTACAAAGGTAATTATATTAGTTCCACTAGTGCCAAATAGCATATATAGCTACTTTTTGTGTCAAATCCAGTTATTCATTTTCTTTAATAATTTACAATTTGACTGTCTCCATGGCACCACTTTGCTTTGTACCTAGCAATAATGGTACTGTAGACAGGAAGACAGCCAGGGAATGAACAATAACACCTAACATCTGAAGCTGTAACTAAGAAGGGAATTTTGAATAAACAAAACCAAACGCTGCCATGTCAGACTCTCAGGAGGGTGAGACCAAATGCTGGAGGCAGGGACCCCCTTCACTGCATCCTTTTTCTGGCTCTAAACCCAATGTATTTAGGGGTTGCAAAAATAACTGGCCCATCTAAGCCTTAAACATACTAAGGAGAAAGAAATACATGTTGTCCTTTATAATATTCAATTCATTAAAATGAAATTTCAGACAGAAGATTGAAAACTCATAGTGAATCTCCTCTACTCTCTTTGTACTTTGAGACTAAGAATTTGAAGTTCAACCCCCAATGCTTCCTTCTTTTTCTTTTTTTTTTTAAGTGAAAAGCAAGTTGTTTAAATACCTTCTCAGGTGACAGTGTTTAATGATCTGTTATTAACTACTTGCCCTTCTTTTCCTCATTATTATTTCCAATATTAGCTCCTTGGCACCAGCAGATATTTTTTTTTTTTTGCTTTGAACTACAATTACAGATTCAGTCTGTTGAAAGTATGTTCTCTGTAAGATGAAACAGTGTGTTATTTCCACTATACTGAAAAAGAGGAAGAGAATGAAGAAGAGATAGAGAAAGAAACAAGAGAGAGAAAAAAGAAAATGAAAGAAAAAAAAAATAAAAATAAGAATAAAAATAAAAATAAAAATAAAAATAAAAATAAAAATAAAAGAAAGAAAAAGAAAAAGAAAAAGAAAAAGAAAAAGAAAAAGAAAAAGAAAAAGAAAAAAGCTGTAACTTCCATTCTAAACAAATTTACATGACACTGTGGTTATGATTTTACTGATGGGAAAATGAAACTCTTTGAGCTTTCTTTAAATTGTTAAGTAAACCTGGTTGCACACCTTACACGATGTCAGCAGAGAATCAGTAAGTCACCCCTGACAAAGACGTGATGCAGGATGCTGATTTTTTTTCCCAGTAGAGGGCACTGAAGAAATATGACCAGATCGCTGGTTATTACCATAGCACTCTGAATTGGGAGCACGAAGGGTTGCTTATTTCGCAGCAATACCTATTCTCTGAGGCTTTATAATCTGAATGGTTATCAAAGAAGTCTGTATGGGCTGTTAATAAACACTTGAGATGCAATTTTATCTGGATTCCTGTTCGGAAAGTTTTTAACTAAGCTCTGTAGGCTTGCAGCTGTTCAGTACTCTTTATGTATGTCCAGACGGCGTAAGCTGAGTCCTAAACTACATCTTCTGTTTTGTTTCTTTGGCCCCAGCTTTAATAAATACTTCAACCATGGAGGAACACTGCACAGGAAAATGTAGATGTGCCTGGCTCACAGGGAACAAGCTAAATCTCTGATTGTTAAATGAACCAAATTTATATTGCTTTCCTGTAAACACAATGACAACAAAATTTTACTTGAAATTATCAAGGGGAAATTTTGTGCTACCTGAACTAATACAAATATTAATTTTACTTTGGGACTGATTAAGCAAATATACATTGCAGAGAGTTCAGCAGCTTGCTTTAAAACAAAAGATCAGAGGGAAAGGGAGATGGAAAAGTGCTGTGAGAAAGTGTCATCTATAACAAGCCTCAATTTTATCTGTTACATGTGTCTTGCCTGTCTTTTGGCAGTTGTATCAAGGATAGCTTTTTACATGAAATTTCTAATTCTGGTCAGACTTGAATGAGATTTTAGCTTACTCCCCCATCATTACTTTTCTGGTGGTATTTGTGTATTAATTTGTTAGACAACATCAGAAACAAGGTTTTTAAATTTAAATGCATCTGGATTGGTGGTGGTATGTCCCCTTCATGGTTAACTGTGAATGCAGCTTCTGGCGAACTCCTTTCTATTTGTGAGGGATGTGCTTAGCAAGTTGCTTTTTATGATAGACTTTCTTTCCCTATGCTCTGCACTGTGGAGCATTAAGTCTAACGTTGTACTGGAGTCTAACATGAGATCCTTGCTTCGCCCACACAGCTAACTGGGCAACAGAACAGAAGCCACTGGGATAGAGGTTTAACTCATTTTATGCACTGAAGATTGATCTGGTTAAGTGCAGACAAGTCCTTCTTGCTAAGCTAACACAGAAGGTGATCATTCAAGGTAAGCACAATTTCTCCTCTATCAATTTCCCTTTCCAGGGAATAGGTAACGAACATAATTAATTAGGGCATTTCTTTCCTTGCTTTGCAAAAACAGCCATTGCTGCAGGCATAAACAAACAGCTTCTCTTCTGAAAGAGCTTAGTTTGGAAACATTACTTATAGTTAGTGTGAAGAATGTAACTGGGACCAGCAATGCTGCTCACTTTTAATTGAGACCAGTGTTTAGCTTTTACTGATTAACTCATAACTAAATCAAGAGGGGTTTGGGTAGCAAATGAAGATGGGTGCAAAGGAATGTACCATAATGCATCTTCCTCCTACTTTCCCTCTGCCCATGGAAATGCCTTCAACTCCCTGTATTCCAACCCAGGGTACTCTTTGCCCTTTTCTGTTTTTCTGCCTCCAAATTACTTGTTCCCTCCATGTAGCTTGTTGTCAGCACTACACTTTCAATGCTAAGCAGCCTTTACCATTATACCTCTAGGTCTTCCAGTGAAGGTCCTCCTCATAGTTGATACAGTCCCTCCTGTAACATCTTTCAGTAAAATGGCTGTCATTTCCCTGGTCATTTCTCATTTATCCCCCAATATTCCAGACTACCCTGTGGTTCTCTCCGTTTTCCAGGTCCAGCCACCAGCTCTTCCATATTCCAAGTACAGCATGACAAATTTTCCCATTCCTCTTTGACCACTGTTGGCTCCTGGTCGAGAAGCACTAGCTCTTTGTAATTAGTGACTCTCCAGAGAACATACATATGTTCTTTGACCTGTAAGCCAGATGGCCAACAATACAGAAATGATGCACATTTTTATCAGCCTGATGGCCAGGAAACCCTTAGTTCTGGCTGGGAGTTACTGGTGCAGTGCCTGACACTGACAGAGCAATAAGATGCACGTGTAAGCTTTTCCTCAGGACTTGCTGGGCAGCAACAAGTGATGAATTCAGGTTGAAGGGTTTCACTGCAAAAAATATAATCTCTACGCTCACCAGAAGTGTGGGAAGATTGCATTAATGCTCTGGTTCATTTCATTCACTTACGAATACAAACCAAATGCCTTAACAACCAATATTTTCATTAGTGGATGTAAAACTTTGATCTGGTTGGTGGCTAAAGAGGGTGACAGCAAGTAGCATGGTGTTCTGTTAACAGCCATTTACACTCTTTCCTCCATGGAGCAAGCCAGATGGTGGCCTTGCCCCATCTGCGGTAACTTTTAGCTGAAGCCTACAATTGTAAGTCTCGCTGTGTAGGAAGGTTTTACTGAAGGTTAGCTAATATGATGGTGTTCCTGCTCACTGCTCCTCCTCTAGTGGACTGCCCAGTGTGACCCCCTTTGCTTTTGCTCTTTTCTGGCTTGTGAGCTTGGCTTCCTGCCTCTCTCCCACAGTTGGTCCCAGTAGCCATGCTCATCCCACCCCATGTTGTGCTCTGACAGCCTCTCCCACAACTTTCATACCCTTTCTTTACCTCCTGTGCAAGAACCACGGTGAACCTTCCCATCGTCCTCCTGTTTCTCAGGTTATAACCTGTGTGTTCTAGTTTTGGGAGATACTGCTTTAGATTAGCAGGGCTACAAAAATTAGAGCTGCTCTGACATGATTAATAGGCCTTGGGGGTTAATACGGTATTAGACCTGACATTTTTCCACAATATGACTCTCTTGCAGGAGGAAAAGCAGTGCCTCGATAAAAAGTGGAGGGAAGAGAAATAATGATGTGCCTGGTCTGAGCAAACTAGGCTCAAAAAACCTGCTGGTACTAAAACCTTCAAAGTAGAGCATGGCATGAAAGACAGCCTTTATAGGGCTAAAATCTTTAGGGCTAAAATCAGTTAATGCAGCAGAGCAAGTCCCAAGCAGTAAAACTATCATGATGATTCCCTAAAAGTGCTTTAAAGGAGGAAGGAGGCTCTATTTGTCCCTTTTTTTTTTGTGTGGTTTTTTTAGGCTTTTTTTTTTTTTTTTTTTTGTGACTGCGCTGTTGCAGAAAAAATGGCTTAAGCTGAGATGTAACTAAAGTTGCCAGAGGATGAGTATTTTGAATTAACTCTGCTCAGCAGCCCCATTTCAATGAAACACCAACTTGCATTATTGTTCTTCCAGTCCTAAAAGCTCTCCCCAGCATTTAAATGACAGAAAAATCACTTCAGCTTCAGGCTAAAACTAAGAAATGCTTCTTACGATATTACAGGGCAGGTAGGTTTTCAGCCTGACTTTTCAGCACAATGATTGCAACTTACAATTATAAATTTGATTTTGCCTTATGAAACTGCAAAAGCCTATTCTGATGTGGAGATCTACATGCTACAAATTTACACTTACGAAATACTTGAATTCATGAGCATTGCAGCACTTCATTGATATGCAGAAGTGTTCTGGTGAAACATGATTTTAATTTCACATCCGGAATAGAATGACTCTTCTTCAAAAAGTAACTTATAGAATCATAGAATTGTCTTGCTTGGAAGGGAACTTCTGTATCATCAAGTCCAACAATTACCCTAATGTGTGAAAACCATCACTAAACCATGTCACTCAGCACCACAACTAACTCTCTTCTAAATACCTTCAGGGATGGAGACTCCATTGCCTTCCTGGGCAGCCTGTCACAACACATTGTCCTCCCTTTACGTTCATGGAATATAATTTTGAGAATATCTGAGTTTCTTTGCTGTGGTTTCTTATTCCAAACAAGTTCCAGTGTAGATTTAGTTCTGTTGATCTGCCTGGGATTGATGCCTAGATCTGGGAGGCCCAGGAGCGATGTTGCTGCTGGGGATACGCTAATAACTTACGACTGATCAGTGAACTGAACTTTCTCTGCTTCTCATGAGATCCATACAGGTGCTTCCAGCCAGAAGACTCCCAGTTGCCAATCTGCACCCTTGTTTTGCTTGGCTGGCTGTGAAGTGGATTGCTTTGGATTTCACTGCCTGGAATATTTGTGGATTTAAGCTCTGTTATATTGGTTCTGCCCATGACTCAGGCAGGTGAGCCTTGTCCAGGGCTTGTGGGCAGCTCCCCCCGGGAGGAGGAAAGGCTTACCCCTCTCTTGGGGAAGCATATTCACATTGTCTCGCCTGAACAGGGAAGAAATAAAAGTGAAATAATTTATTTGCTCTCAGTTTCAAGCTTCCTTAAAAGCAACACTATATCCAAATGCTAATGTGAAAAGGCAAATTTCCTTTTCATGTTACTCAGGTGGGTTTTTTGGAAAGGTTTTCTGTTGCTGTTTCTGTTTGCAGATCTATGTGTTGCTCTCTAACGGGCCCAGCTCCTGCATCCGTTTCTGAGCAGCTGGGTGCTGGTTTGTACTGGGTTGCTATCTACTGCTGCAAGTGAAATCACAACCTCTACCTAATCCTGCATAGAGGAGAGGTACCCAGTGCATGTCTCTTGCTCTCCAAGGGAATAAAGCAAATGGTTTTGACAAGCTAAAATACATAGTTCATCCCATGACCAAAACAAATTCAGTCTTTGCCAACTGATTCATTCAGTATTCAGATGGTGCTATTAATTGCTACTGTTAGAGAAGATAATTTATGTGTTATTTGTGTAGTTGTGAATAAAAGAATAGAAAAGAAAAACAAATCAAGACAATCAAAAGCAAATATTCAGAAAACAGAATAATACTGAATACAAGAATAAAACAAAAAATCACCATATAAAAACAACGAAAAGAAAATATTCAGAAAATGTAAAGCACATTCATCTTCTTATGCAGCCTTTAATCCATCCCAATCTAATCCAAACCAAGCTATTCACACAGGGGGGCTCTGCTCTGTGGGAGGTAGATCTGCGCTCCACGCAGACCAATGTTTCCATGTTGTCTGAGGACCACAGCAAAGTGCTTAGGAGACTCAGACAGCCTGACTTAGAGTATTTTGTCAAATTAGGAGAAAACCAATATTTTTACAGGAAGGAATTAAGAAATTCCAAAAAAGCAAGGAGTCAAGTTAAATTGAGTGTTTTTCTTCTGCTTTATAATTCAGGTTCCATTGGATTCAGAAGAGGCACTGCAGAATGAAACACTTCTTTAAGTTTACTTCTGTGCATATTTATGCTTATGCTTTTGATAATGAGATCTTAAAGACTTTTTTGAATAATACACTAAGTAGCTGCTATATCCTCAAAGTAGCAGTATTTTACAGACTAAAGCTGAAAGGAATTCCACAGACTGATGGAGGAGCAATACAACTTTTTTTCCACACACAGGCCCGCATTTGTTTTTGCAGACTTCATATCAAGTACTCTGGCATCATGGTAGAGTGTTTTACCTTGAGTTTGAGAAATGCTGTTCAAGAAGAAATATAATCCTACTTATCCCAGGTGTCTGTGCACATATATTCCATCAAGAAATCCTTCAACAGTCAATCTTAAATAAGAATAATCTCCCTTATACAATAGAGATGCACACTGTAAACAAAGAAATTCCAGATTTTAGAAGAAAAGCAACTAAATACTAATCTCCCTTTTCAACAATGTTTCATGTCCAAAATGACCTCTCAAGGCAGCTTCCAAAGTTGTCTTAAGCAGGTGTTGTGGGTTTTCAACATGGCTTCTTTAAGAATCAGAAAGTTTAAGGGTCCAACAGAGCAAATCCCAGCTGTGGTTCCAAAGCTAAACTTCAAAAATGATGTTGCTGAAAGGGCTGGACGGACCAATCAGTGCGGGTCACAGAGCCTCCGTGAATCACATTTTAGAGAATGCAAGTAGCCACATTTTGCCATCAGAGAAGGGAGTGAGAAAATGTAAGAAACTTTGCAGACACCAAGGTCAGTGAATGTGGGAGGAAGAGGTGCTGAAAGAAGATTCCCTGCGAGCTGTGAAGAATACTGTGGTGAAGTGGGTGTCCCCCTGCAGCCCTCGGAGGATGGAAACGACCCCACTTGTAGCCCATGGAGAGGTACCTGGGCCAGGCAGGAGCCCACCATGGAGCAGATGGAGGAATAGGGAAGAATCTGTGACCTACATTGGAGCAAGCCCCTGGCAGAACCTGCAGCCCATGTAGAGAGATAAGAGACAGAGAGAGAGAGAGAGGCCCATGCTGGAACAGATTTGCTGGGGGTGCTTGTGACTCTGTGGGGACCAGGCTGGGGCCAACAGTCTGGGACTGAGACACCAAGAGACATTTTATGAGTTTATAGCAGTGATCCACACTGGGGCAGTTGGTGAAGAGCTGAGGTCCTGTGGGAGAGTACTCACATGGAAAAGATCACGGGGGATTGTCTCCTGTGGCTGGGACCCCATGCTGGCACAGGGAAAGAGTGTGAGAAATGCTGCCCCCCCAAGAAGGAGAACAACTCATGAGGAACTGAATGAATACTGAAGCCTCCATTCCCTATTTCCCATCCCTCTTCCCCTGTGCCATCCTGGGGAAGAGAAACATCATGAATAGAGTGAAGTCTTCAAATAACGGAGGAGAAGGGGGTGTGGTGGTGTTTTAGGAGCTGTTTTGTACTTCTCATTATCCAACTCTGGTTTCTCTGTGTATGTGTGTGTGTAGTGTAATAAATTAGAGAGTGTTCTTGCCTTTCTTCTGTGTTGAGGCTGTTTTGCCCGTGACACTGATTGCAGAATGATCTCCCCCTGTCCTTATCTCGACTTCAAAGCCTCTCAACATGTATTTTCTCCCCTGTCCAGCTAGGAGGGGAGTGATACAGCCACTTTGGTGGGAGTCTAGCCTCCAGCCAGGGTGAAACCACCACAAGGTTATCGAGGAAACCAGGGAGGGAGGATGGAACTGTGGTTTGGATTATAGTTCAAAGTTCCTAATCAGATACATTTTCCATGTACGATTTGCAAGACATTTGCTTGCTTTGTGTTTCAATTACCACTTGAATAGCTCCCTGTCCCACCTAGTGTGATGATAAAAATTTAATAGATACAAAGACACTGTAAGCGTCTGTTAGGTGATAAATATTATGTAGATGAAATTATATAATAACTCCCAGCTAACAGCTGGTCTACTATGAAAATCAAGCCTACCTCCAAGGATGGACAGCAAACTTCTGTGAAGGTAGAACTTTTCCAACTATTAGGTTTTTTTTTGGTGAGAAAAAGGCATTGACTTCCTATCCATTTACTGATGAAGGCAGGGAGGAGTCTCTGTAGCATTTATCACTTGTTTGTCTTCAAAACCAAAATGGAGGTCTTGGTCTGGGAATTTAAAACTTGAGCCTGAATTCTCACAACTGCTTTGTCTCAGGCTTTTTGCCTGTATTGCTTTATTGTTGAGTTTTTGTCAGTGAAGTTTTAGGAATGAACATACCAGTTCCTTTGCTCTAAGTGAGAGCTTAAACTAGTCCATATAGAATAGGACATCAGTAATACCAAGCTGTAATCTATATTAATTAAAGATTGTTATAGCTAATACATTAATGAAGCAGCACAGGCTTAATTCAAGGAACAGCTGGGCTCAGTGGTATGTCCACATGGTTCGTACCAATAAGGAGAGATGAAATGGAGTCATGAAGTCCCCAGTAAGGACACATATGCATCCATATGAGAAGAAAAATGTTGGGAAGGGTTTGGTTTTTTTTTTAAGTCAGAAGCCTTTACCCTTAGTATATAAATTTACAGGCTGATAATGATGGGATAAAACAGGTATGTGGCATGGATTCCCTAGAGAGCTCTTCCTCTTTCATCATACAATGTATTGTCCTACTCAGAAAAAAGTCTATTCTTTTGTGTTGTAAAAGGCAGATTAGAATTGATGCTTCTTTTAACTTCAGTAGTGTCTTGATGCTGGTTAAAGATCGTCTGAAAATTGTTTTGGCAAACATCCCAAAAGATTTTGAGTCAGCTGAGCCCACAACTTTCTATGGCCAAATGAGGGACAAGGAGTCAAGAGACAAGGATGAGACAGACAAGTCTCTCAGGGACACAATTATTTTGAAGGTAAGCATGATGTACATGTGCAGAAAACTGGTGGGAATAAGAACAGCATTGTGTTAGGTCCATTTCAGGACTAGCAGCATGTACAGCAGAAGTGGTTGGGAAAAGAAGACAGCGGTATGGCTATTCCTCATTTGCTTCCCAAGGTGCTTGTCAGACTGCATCAGCAAGTTACCCTTCATACCTCCTGTGAAACCTCCTTTACTTTTCACTGCCCTTATCTTTTAAAACCAAGTTCCTTATAGTTGGTAAGATTTTCACTGTATAGTGTTGAAAGTAAATCATAAAAATCTCTAGAAGTAGCCTCAGTTAGCCATAGACCTAAAACTTTTCAGTTTTTAATCTGATATCTCAAGACATTTAAAATCCCACGCTCTCACTATGAAATAAAATTCTGTTTGTGGGACCAGCTTGGATGAGAAGCAAAGCAAAGTCTGAAGGTGGGATTTTTTTAATGTTATGGAAATTTACAAGCAAAAAAAAAAACATGGCTAAGGGCTAGAAGGAAGTGAGGAATTAAAATGGTAATAATATTTTACAAGGTTCTGCAGTTCAGTCCATCAATGATCAAAAGATAACAGCAGATGTCTTTGGGAAGCTTGATGTGTTTCTTGCCCTTTTTTCCCTTCAGGGTTCTCTAAAAAGGTCAGCTGAGATCAGGAAGTTAGTACAGATATCAATAAAAAAACACAGGGTAAAATTTTAGGTTCGGAAAAGACAGAATATGGATAAATTTCATGTTTGCTGTTCATCTGGGACTGATGGTCTGCACACTGTAGCTTTCTGAGGTTGGATGAGATGCATCTGACCAACCCCAAGTCTCAGTTACAGTCAAACCAACACTGCTTATTCCCATATGTACATGTTCACTTACTCATGTTTTTGGGACTGATGAAAAACCAGAATAAGTAATGCAGAGGAAATAAAAGTGCTCAGAAGGAAATAATGAGATTGAATATGGTGTGTGATAGTTAAAAGCCACTAATGAAGGAAAAAATTATTATGGGTATTTAAATATATTTAAATATAAAAAATTAGATATTGACTTGATTGCTCATCACAGAAATAAACAATTTGTGGTGATTCTAATTTTGGTTGCTAATTCTATCTTCTGAGAGCGGTAAATTGGTGCATCTATCTTTATCAAAGGGCCACTAGACAAAGACCACAAAACAAAATGTTTTGAGAACCAAATAAACTAGTGACATAGTTAAGAGGTTTCCACTGAAAAGCCAGCATTTGCCAACCTCTTCTGTTCCACCTATTTCAGATTCTGCAGGATAAGATCTGTCAATAAGTACTGACTTCTAAAAATACTGACCACTCTAAGATTGTTTTCTGTTTCATTCAACTCTATAAGGCCAGTAATGTGTTGCTAATGAAGCACCCCAGGGTGCATAGCATTTCCTTTTCTGGGACTCTGAGAAACAACCAGCCATATGTACAGCAAGTGTCTTTGGCAACACAGTGTGGCCTTAACTGGAATTTCTGTGCTGTTGTAGTTTTATGACTCAATCCTAATGTTATTTAAACATCATTTTTCTGTGTTTAATTTATTTATTGTCTCTAGTGATAGACACAGACACTGGTGAGCTAGATTATATTAACATTTCAGAGCAATAATAGAAGAAAGCAATTATCTTTGGGCATAAAAATAATTTTAATTAGACAGTCAGTAAAGTAGGAATGGACAGACAATGATGAATCATTATGTTGTGGTTTAATCATACAGAGAACTGCTATGCAAGAGGAGCTCATGGAAGTGTTTTGGCTGATAGAGCGAAACATGGACAACAAGGAGAAATGATCAACTTCCTTGAGCCTCTTTGCATCACCTATAAAATAAATATACTAACCCATCATTTCTTTGAAGTCACAGGGAGACTTGGAGCTTGTTTAAAGTTAATGGAAATATTTTCTTTACTCTGCCTTAGGATTGTATTAAACTGACAATAAGCTTGGGACATTCTTTGAGCCTTCAGAGGCATTTCCTTTTTTTCTCAAGCCACCATATTGTCCTTTTTCTGTCACATGAGAAAATTTGAATGGAAGTCCCTCTCCATGCAGCGTCATCTGACAGTCCTTCCAGGTACACCTGTGCATGATGGTAGACTTTGGCAGTGCTCTTCTTGGTACTTGCGATTTTCTGGACCTGAAGATGAAAAAAGAGATTTGTGCCTGAGACCTACTTGTCTCACTTGAGCAAGCAGAGCTTTGCCACACTGTGTGTTGCATCTATGGCTCTGCTTCATTCCTGCTCCAATTTTCAGGTCAAATATAACAAAGTGATCCCCTAATGTAATGAAAGATGAAACCAGATGGTATTGCAAACTCGGTGTAATTTAGGCGCTGTGTTACACGGTATCTATCATCTGATAAACAAGATCTATTTGCATATTGAGGCTCTTGATAGTGCTGCACAGAGCCAAAGTGGACTGGATAATTCAGAATGATTTTTATCAGCATTCAGAGCCGTGTGGGCTAATGCAGCTCCAGTGTACGCGTGCTATCTGGTCCAGCAAGGGCAAACCCGCAACACAACAGCAGCTCTTGGGTGAAACTGTTTTGAGGCTGTGTGCCAGGGTGCAGTGGAGCTGGGGGTTCCCTAGGGGCTGGAAGCAGCAGGGGTGTCTCCAGGGTGGGCAGGGCAGGACAAGTCCTGATTTTCAGATGTGCTGACAGCTACTCCCTTTTGCCCTCCCTTCCCCACATGTGGTGCCTAGGCACATTGCCATAACATATAATAAAGCTAGGTACCTAAAAATGGGATTCAGAAAAAGTGAGCATACTGGATTCAGAGTCTCCTTGGTGGGTCAATAAGAAGCCCTGAGACAAGTGGCTAGGGAATATTTGCATTTTATTGTGATTTGCAACCTGAGACTCCTGCCAAAGCTGGCTGCCTGAATGACACCTTTCAGAAAACTAGCGATAATTTCTCCCATTTTCCTCTCCAGAGAAACTCTAGCTATCTGATCTGGAAGCTGGGCTTGGGATCCTTCTAGAAGACACTGGTAACCACCAGACTAGTAAGTATTTTTGGTCTGGTATTCTCCGTTGTGTTGGGTGATGCCATTTCACTTTCCATTCAATTTTCAGTGGGCAAAAAAAATTTCCAGGTCAGCTGGATTGGAGATGTCAGCTCCATGGGAGGGGCAGGGTTGCTTCCTTATGGTGTGCCATCCAGGGTGAAAGTGTTAGGAATCAGTGGTGGATAACAATGACCACCAGGAGATGCCCACTGGTCTTTGTGCATGATGGAACCAGCAGTCATTTGCATGGATTAGAGCAAAAAAAAAAAACCCCGAGAAAAAGTTAGTTAAATACCAGTCAAAAAACCCCATGTATTTTTATGCTTCCCATGCCTGGTGTTGGAAGACCCACGTTAAGTACACTGGTACTGTCTCTGGAGCTTATCCTCAGGTACTGAAGTCCCGTTGAGATCAAGACTCTCCTACTGGCACCATAGTGGCGGCTTTCCCCCTCCTTATGTTTTGCAAATTAAATCCCCTGGAGAAGCTCTCTGAGGCAGAGAAGGGCAGGGTGGCAGCTGACAGAGCAGGCGTCTGAAGGCATATGCTGAGTTCCTCTGAGGGCAGCTCTGAGAGACAAAATTGTCTCCCAAAGCAGAGGAGACGTGAAGCATGGGGAAAAAAAAAAGAGTGCAATTATGCGGCTGAGAGAGTGATGGGCATATTAGTCATTAACTCCTGGAGGAGGTACTGGTGTTGGAAGGGAAACTGAACTCCCTTCTCAGTGGTGTAAAGTGCTATAAATGACATTAGTAGGATCACCAGATGAGGTTAACTGATAGTTGACTTTGAGACAAAGTAGGTGGACATACTCTGCTTCATTCAATGCAGAGTCTACTCTCATCAAAGACAGCTCTTCTCTCGTGGTCCCAAAGAGGGCAATTGTAGCTCCCAAGGACTAACTCACCTGGGGACAGCAAGAATATCATGCCGACCAAGTCTCCAGCCAAGCTAGGTAGCACAAATGAATTTTAGCTGTATTTCTCAAGAAGTGTGTGTGAGAGATCTACAAATTGAGTCCCATGACTGTTGACTGATGTAGCAGCCACAGGATTTGGGCTAACTCCATTAGAGCCCCAGCTTGACCGTGATGACTTCAAGGTGTTTCTGGGGATGGGTGTTCTTGGCAAAACTTTGCCAGTCACCACCACTCCCTGGGGGGCAGCTGGCCTTCATTGCCTATCTACAGTGACCCTTGAGGTCTGATGGCTGTTGAGAGCTTCTCAGTAACATAAGAGTAGCTGTGGCAAGGTCTCTAGAGGTAGCAGGAAACAAACTTGCTAGCTAGACAGACACAGAAAATGAAATCAAAATTGGGCCCATATGCGAGGAACCGAGACAGAGGTGCTGGGTAGACTTGGCTGCTGCAGCTCAGCACAGGCTATGATTTCCTGGCCAACTGATTGCAATAAATATTGCAAAATACTGGCCTCTCACTTCTGGTCTCACTTTAGTTTGAATTCATCTCCAATATATTTGTCATATTAGAGCGACCTGCTCATTCTGTCATGCAGGCAACACCTGAAATTCCTCACTCACGTTCAGTGGCATGGCTGTTTCCCATCCTGAGCACCTCATGATAACGTGCTCACCCCCCATTCCTCTGCAGAACTCGGCACTCTGTACGAATTTGACTATACTGCCAATTGCTTTCCCTGTCCCCCCTCCTCCTCCCCCTCTGCCTTCACTCTCTTGATTATTGAGCTTCACTGACCAGGCACTAAGCAAACACTGAGTATTCAGCACCAGCCTTTGGCTTCTGCACTTAGAGCACATAACTGCCTGTGGGATAAAGTCCTAATTGAAAGAGTAATCAGGCATGACTCCTTGGTGATTGCTTTTAATGACCTCATCCTAAGCCCCTCCAGAAGACAAAGGCAGCTGAGGGCATTAAGTGTCAAGGCTGGTGCTTGGTGTCTCACAGATTTGGATCTTAGTTGACTAGGCTTTCTGAGAGTTGGTATTTAAACCAAGTGACAAAACCATCTTGGAAGTTAAACAATGATTAACCCTCTGCTCCCATACCTAAGGAGGCTAAAAAAGTCGGTCAAGAAATATTTCAAGATGAATGTAACTTTAATTTCTGCACACAGTGGGAGATGAGAAGCAGGGAATGCATTTTGGAGAGGATATTTACCATATTTTCACACAGTTAGCAGGACAGTTTGGGGAAAAATACCCTTTTATTCTGCCATTCCAGTTATAAATGAGTGTGGGTAATACAAAGGGAATAGACTGAAGCATTGCCTCTTTTTTCTAACCCCCCAAGGCTGCTCTATCTACTGTATTGTGCTTTCTCCCTATCATTTGCCTGTTGTTTTTTGTTGAGTTTTTAAAACCTCATTATTATTCCTTACCT
The DNA here is from genome assembly GCA_013399135.1 of Heliornis fulica. Classification (NCBI taxonomy): domain Eukaryota; kingdom Metazoa; phylum Chordata; class Aves; order Gruiformes; family Heliornithidae; genus Heliornis; species Heliornis fulica. The sequence continues at coordinate 97,203 of VXBZ01001299.1, forward strand.
TATTCTTTCCTGCCTCTGATTTTCTGTGCCTATCTAAGCTCTGAGTCGTATGTATAAATGCCAATTTAAAGTAATGAGATTATGTAAATTATGTGTAAAGCAAAGTAGTAGAGAAGGTGGAGTGTGCTGGGGTACTTAACGAATGGGAGAAAACTGATGTATGCAGATTAGAAGGTCAATATTACTTTCCACAGCTGACTATAAACTCCTGGTATTTAACCTTACAAACCTTAACGAGATCTCTACCTGACAGGTGATTGTTAATAGAAACACAATGTGTTTCTGTGTGACGATGTACCTTGGGCAACCCTACCCTAGTTCACAAAAGCAAAGTGCTGGAAGTACTACGGACTGCGGCACAGCAACTTTAATGGCATAAGTTAGTCAGAACTGTACCTGCTGGTTGTGCTTCTCAGACCATTGATGTGCAGATAGTTTTGGACAGAACACAACAGAACAGTGTTCTTTATTGTGTCACGTCTACTTGCTTCTAAGAACAGTTTAGCTGGACACATGCAATGATGTATCCACGCTCCAAAGCCAGAGTAATATTAACTGGTGCTCTGCCCAGTCACTCTAAGCTAACGAATCTCATAAAGTTGCTTTTCTCCTAGTCCCTAATGAATGCTCAGCAAGGACAATGACCTTCCCAAGCAACATAGCTGTATGAATCATAGCAGAGATGGAAAAAGATTTCTATTATAATCACAGAAAAATTGTTAAAAGTGAAATTCTGTTATAGGCAGATGATAACATTTTGTTGAGAGCAGCCAAAAGATCTTATGCTTTATTTTCTGCTACATTTAATGCATGTTATAAAACAATTCCACACAACTTTATGAGCTAACTTTACAAACCGACAAAAAATCCATGACCATATTTTATGCTAGGCTTTGAGGATTCATTCTCCTGCCTGAGGTGTGCTGATGCTTCTGTCTCTGACAACATACCTTTTCCATAATGTCTACTGGCCAAAGCATGCACTTGAGGAATGGGACCCAGAGATTTTCTTTGTTAGCCAAGACCATTCCACACATTTTCTGGCACCCACTCTTTTGAAGGGCGTCTTGACTCCCTCACTCCCAAATTGACAGCTGTGTAAGGTAGCAAAAAGGAGGAAGGAGAAGAGTAGATCAAATGAAAGGGAAAAAGAGACCCATGTTCTCCTGAAGCACATGAACTAAATGGGTTCCTTTTCCCCTTTCAGTATTTTTCCTGCTGTCCTAAAAAGACAGTGGCTGATAGTCAATTCTTTCCCCATGAGTTGTGACAATATAAATCTGATGGATTTTAAGCAATCAGAATATGACTGGGTTTCTTTGCACTGTAGTTGTCTTATCTTCTTAGTATGATTTTCAGCTTTTTCTGTATCATTTTTTTTCTATAGTGGTGAAGTGTATGGAAAAGTCAGATTTAATGCTCATCAAATGGAATCTCCTTGTTTCTGTTGGATATGTAGTGGGGAGAAGTGCTGATGAAACAGATTTGGGAGCATATGGACCTATTTGCAATTCTGGACATAATTAGCTGTTGTATAACTGACCCCTATAATCAGACTTAGTGGCCAGTTCTGTTTTGGAAGGTAAAATTCCCAGAAGCATCATTTTATAGCAGCCCCTCCTTATTAATACACTATTCATAGAGGTCTCATTGATTCTACAAGGAGGGAGGGAAGGGTGGCCGTCCATAGCTGATCTGAAAAGGCCAAGCTAAGGTCAGCACTAGGAGAGAAACGGTGGGCAGCATCCAGCTGCTATCTTACTTCTATTGCCACGACACCTAGGAGTGTGGCAATCTATCACACCTAGACAATCTGTCATTCCTCAGATAATGTATAGTTGTAGCTCTGAGGGACAAATAAGGGGAGTGGGAGTGCTCACTATGAGTGGCTGCTGTTGACCTTGCCATCAGCAAGGCAGCTGCTGTTCTGCTATGGAAGCAGCCTAAATGTTGCTCAGGATGCCCATGGTATCATGGGAGGAGAACTTGCTGGAGGGCATCTGTTCAGGGACATTGCATGGCTGACTTCGGGTACCTGTCAAGGGTGGAACAAGCTCTAGGAGTTCATATGTTGTTCCTTTCCCCTCCTGTCCCAGTGCTTGTGCACTGCTGGCCTATGGGCTCCAGGGCAGCAGCACTGCCTTCCTGCCCACTGAGATAGCCCCAGGTTTGGGTGAAAAAAAATATCAGTTTGAAGTTGCTGAAGGGAGGTTGCTGCTCTCTATGTTTTTTGCATTTCTGTCCTCCTGCTCTTCCCTCCCACCCCAGCTATAACGTAATTTTCCGTCTTTGACTTTCTATGCAGATGAAAATCATTTTCCCTTCACTCAGTGAGAGCAGAGCAGAGATAACAATTTAACTCTACCTTAGGTATGAGCTCCTCAAGTGTGCATGCCCTGAAATCTCTCCTTTAGGGTATCATGATTTTAAGTGATAGCCAGACAATGGCACTTTTCAATTTAAACCATAGCCATTGTGCATAGAACATCTGTGCTCTCCCATTAAAAAGCTGTTCCTCTTTTGTTGTTGTCTGTATTTTTTTTTCTTTCCACAGCCTCAGATTTTAAATAGACATTTTCAACTTAAACAAGTGGCTGGTACTGAGAGTAGAGGAGAAAGTCGAGCTTTCTAGGCATGACAAAACAGTGATAAACAGCCTGAACTTTCCCAGCTGGTATGGTTTGGAGCTCTTTGTCAGAAGGACAGCTATCTCTAACCCAATTCATGTGTTGCTGGATCACATGTTTGCATTTATAGATAACAATGACTTCCTGATTTTTCTGTTTGTCTTTGGAATGTTCAATAGCATCATTAGTTCTAGCTCTACTCTCAGCTAAACTCTGAGTTGTCAGTTTGTAAGTGGTTCTTTTTTAGAGTCTACCTGGTCTTTATTCTGTTTTTTAGATAAGATTAATCTCCTCCAACATTTATAGTTTTGCATCTCATGAATTATCTCATCCTTAGGCTTAGGTTGTCACCTTTTCAATACCTCTTCCTTAAAGAGGAACTTAGTATGGGTAAAAATGTCTACCAAGCAGAGGGTGGATGATCCTGGGTCAAATTTTGATGGTTCTTTTTTTCACACTCTAATCCACTCCTCTTTTTGGCTTTATTAGAATAGTAGCAATCCCAAAGGAATACAGATTTAGTCACTCATTTTTCTTGGAGCAGGTTGTCTTTACACAGGCTTGTAAAACTGGAGGAAGTGCAGAGTTCTGAGGAAGCAAGGGAAAGGGGGGTCTGTTTGATCTTTTTCCAATAAGTCTGCTAAAAAAAAAAAAAAAACAAACCCAACCAAACCAAAAAAGCGCGTTGTTTATCAAATCTCTGTAGAATGAAATCTTCAGGCATAAAATACCTGCTACCAAAGAGTACAGTTACTCTGCAACAAGACCTTATACGTAGTGTGTGTGTGTATTTAAAGGTCACTACAGTTTTGGGGGTTGTATGTGTTGGTGAATCTGAGTAAACTACCTTGACAAGGAATCCTACTGCTCAGAGCACCTTTACTATCCCTTTACTATGGTTTTCACTGCCACGTGCTGGACGGGCATATTGCAAAGCCCTGTTACATGGACTGAAGAAAGAAGTGGTGGAAGCAGTACTTTCCCAGAAAGCCCAAAGATAAAACTCAGTAAGAATATCAAGTGTTAGAGAAGCAAAACTTTTTAAAAGGACTTAATTCAGTGCATTAGACTGAAAAATATTGAATAACGTGGTGAAGCTCTGCATGGCTAACAGAAGGAATGAAATGATTAGCATAATACATTTTACTCATTTGGATGGCCTGTGCTCTTGGTGAGGTTTTACCAGATGGAGGACACAACAGAGCCTGCGGTACTCTGCAGTTACTTCCTTGTGCAGGTAACAGACACCCTCGCTGCCACATCCTCTGCCCCGTCTTATCTCTCCCAGCACCAAAGCAGGTTGCTTTTACCTGGTGAAACATGAGTGTGCTTTATGAGTGCTCATCTGCCAGAAGGGAGGAGGCTATCATGACTCCAAGCAATAAACATGGCAGAAGTTGGGGGGGGCTGACTAAGCCACCCCTCCCTGCCACATGATGTAGTGTGGTCTGGATGCAGGGGTTTATTTGAGTGATAAAGGACTTTGGCAAAAGGCACAGAAAAAGGAGCAAGTTGCTCTTAGCTGTTTTCTTTTTTTTAACGTGGGATTTCAGGAAATTATTTCAAACCTATTAATATTTCAGTCTCTAATAAGCTTAGTGTAAAATACTGGTGCACATTAATCTTCACAACTTCTGTGCTAAATAAACTAGGAAAGAAACACATCCTACAGATGGGATCTGGCATTTTTCACTCTGAAGTAACATTAACCTTTTGGGAACTGTTACATCTTTAAGCATGCCAAATCAAGAAAAAAGGCCCACTAACAATATGTCTGCTTCTTCTAAGGGGTATTTTCCTTTCAAATAAATTAGTGTCTTCTAGGTAAAACAAAGCAACAGTTAAAGGAGTAGACTACGAGCACCTCGGTCATTGAATGTCTACGACTATTGACACAGAACTTCTCTTTATATTTAGTCTTTTTCTGACAATTAACCATATGTTCTGTGGGAGTTTTATCAGCTTACTGAGTATTGCAAAAGAGTCTCCAGATGCAGGATGTACAGGAACTCTTGGGTAAACTTAGCTAGTGCTAGATCTCTGTGCATTTTGTAGTAATTAATCATGATTTTAAATCTCTGTGGGCATTTCACAGTAATTAATCATGGTGAGAGAAGTATCTCATTGACAGCAAGCAGTCCCTCTCCTTCCAAGAAGCCAGTCATCCACAATCAGTTTACGATCTGTCTCATGCATAGGTGGAGTAAAATGGATCTATAGATCTGAAATAGACTTGGGCAGCAGGGAGCAGTAGTGTGACATACAGGAAAAAAAGTGTGTACTGCAGTATTTGAAGACTAAAATAAATAAATGCCACTGACCTTACATACAGCTGGAAAGATAAGGTACCTAGAGTGTGTCTGAAGTGAGACAAGTTAGAGTGCTAATTCCTTGCATAACTCTGAAGACACTTGTAAGTTTTGTTGCTGAGACTGATGAATCTGAACTTCCAGGGTACACTAGCTCTTTGCCTTTGCTTACCACAAAATATCTCTAGTAAGAACAGAAAGCTGTATGGAATGAAGAGGATCACATTCATTTATTTAGATTAGCCAACAAAGTGACAAGCATGTCTTGATGCCAAAATGAAGCTGTGCAAACCATCTTCCTGAAAGGAGGCCTGTGCAGGAGAGGGGCTGGGAGCACTGGGCCATGTGAAAGAGGATGAGCAATACAAGGCTGTGGCATACTGTGAAGTGTGCCACCTTCCAAGTCCTTTTTTTACTGCAGTGCTCTGGTTACTGTTCCCCTTTCAGTGCCTTGGACACTTTGTTGGTCTTCCTTGGTCTTGATACAAGCCCCTCCAGGCCACCAAGCAAGTGTATGTGGCATAGGGAATATGGGCCCAAATTAAGACTGTGGTGATATGCTCTAGAGACCTGTGAAACCTGGCACTGAACATGAAATATCTTGAGGGGATAGGGAACTCTGTGATTATCAGTCTCAGTGTGAATTAAGGGCTTTGCAGTCTACTCATTGCTTTCTGCTACAGACAGGAGAGGAGAGATAGGCAGTGTTAAGAAAGCCTTATTTGCATAGGAAAAACCCCACTGAGTACTGGCCCCTGGGAGAATTTTGTTCATTATTTTATTTTATTTTAAAGGAGAAGAGTATTATTACCTACAGGTAATCATACAAAACGTTTTTCTCCTGTTACTTCTCAGGGTAATCACAAAATTCTCAGATATTTCAAGAGAAGCAAGACCAAACTCTGAAAAGGATGACAGTGTTTTTTCTTCCATTCTTTCCATCTCTCCTCTCCTCTCCTCTCCTCTCCTCTCCCCTCCTCTCATCTCCTCTCCCTTCATCCCACCCCCTTCCCCCTTTCCTCTGTACCACTTTTGCCCTGTGTGACCTTCCATCATTTTGGAAACACGCTTCTGGCTGATGCACTGTTTGTCTCCTTCCTTATGATTTCCAAACCACTAAGTATTCCTAAGGTCAAACACTTGTACAGCAATTTACAGTGCTCAGTCTTCCAGCCAAAATGCACTATATACATTAACAACACTGCCATTGCCCTTTGTAATTTCTTACAACATCTAGATTATTAAGTGGAGCCCCATACATGGGCACCAAGAGGTCAAGTGCCCTGGGTGAGCTGCAAAGGCCACTCAGCAGGAAGTCAGTGGCTCTCTTCAGTGCTTCACCTGATCCAATAGTCTGCAAAATTCACAAGGTTTTCAGAGCCAGCACTGAGAGCATGATTAAGTACAGAATCTCTCTTGTTATCTTAGAAGCCAGGAACTGTACATATATATTTAAACAAATGCTGTGAAGAATATGGAAAAAAATGGTCTAAAGGGAGGAAAGTCACTCTATTGAGGGAACAGTTTTACCTGCTGGGGTTGGCTGTGGGCTGACTGGAGCAAAATCGACTTCAAATAGTCTGAAAGTGAACTGAAGCAGGAAGAAGAAGAGAAAGTTACTGTACTTCTGCTGTTTCTGGAGAAACTACTCTGAAGATAAACCTCAAACCCCACAGGGTCTCCTACGAGCACAGTACCTTGGCTAGACCAGTTTTCTACTGGCTGTTGTTCAACACTAACCCCCCTCCCATGCCTGGGACAGACAGACAGTGTTCTGAACCATTCCAGTAACTTGAAAGCAGATGGCACAGAATAAGCCTTTGCCTTTTTTTGAGCTCATACCATGCTTGCACTCCAGGGTGGTGTGTATTTGTCTGGATGCACTACGGTTTTCATCTCTGGAAAATGGTTGCCTTTCTGGTTTTGAATGTCTCAGCTGCTTTCTCCTAAGTAAGGAGGCTTTTTGTGCAGTCAAGTTCTTTATCACAAATATGTCATAATTACAATATGTATGTTTAAGGCAGCTACTATGAGTCTGTATACTATTACTTGGACTGTGAAGGGCACAGTAAGTGTTTTAAAATGGTAATACACTGGCGGAAGATACAATAAATTAAGACTCTGTAGTTTCCAAGTTATCTTCACCAAGTTGAGTTTACTGATATGTCAGAACCTACAAATCAGTTTGGAGACAAGTTTCCAGGTGTGAGGAAAAAAAAAATGGGTCAGTGTGGAAATGCTCCTGCATCATCCTGCTAACCAGTGAAATCCCAGTCCCATTAAGGGAACTGTTGAGTTCCAAGGAGTATCTTGGAAAGTGAATCTCAATTGTCATATCACCCTACTGAAGTTAGTCAGAAGGAAAAGCTAAGGTGGAGGTGTAGCGTAGGCTCTGTCCCTCAGAAGAAAGCATCTAAATACACTTCAGCTTCACAGCCACAAATATCTTGGAGTCAGATCAGTTCTCCTGCATATCAAACACAGAAAAAAAGAGGAGAGGCATTTAGCACACAGCTCAGAGGAGCTGTTCCAAGTAACAGAAATTCAGTTCATCTCCATACAGAAAAATGTTTATATAAAATTGCCAAAGATAGAAAACGTGAATTTATCTAATAACTCAAAACCTTTTGGGTATGTCACAAGTTTTGCAATGCTGAGGTTGTGCTCCTAAGGAGATGCAGAGAAACAGATGCCTTTGCCCCAGATTGATCCACTTAAAATTAGAGTCAATTAGTGGACAAAATAATGAATGATCACAATTTGATTTGGATGCTGGTGAAGTGTGAAGCAAAGACAAAAAACAGAGTTTCACTGTTGTGCCTGGGACTCCAGAGCCCACTACATTAACTCCACTGTTCGTTATCATCCTGACTTTGAGAGATGCTATGGCCAGAAAGGCCTGGGGGGCGAGAGCAGGTGATATCAGGATCACCATCAGCTCTGCCTGGCTGTTGGATGCCTTTTGCAAGGTACAAGCTCTTGTGCTTAGGTTTCTCTAACAATGAGACTACAAGTAAAACTCAGAAACAAAAGTTATGCTTTCTGCTTTTGCTGTGCTTTTTTCCTCTATTGTAAATACTTCACTTGTTTGTCTTGAAAAAAAAAAGCAGGATCGGGTGACAATAATATCTTCAGGCCATCTTAATAGGCTTTTCTCTTTTTCAAAGTCTTGCCAAAATATTCTGAAAATGTCACACAATTTTAGAAACGTTAACATATGTATTCATAGGATTCCTAGTGATGATGCATTTGTGTTGGGTAAGGTTTAATAAAACTCCTTATTTACCTCTCCAAGCTGCATAATATCAGAGACAACAGACTTCTACCCCTGTCTTTTAGGAACTGATTAAAAAAACAGATGGAAAAATAAAAATTTCAGTCCCCTGTCATTTCAAAACAACAAAGACTGGATTGCAGTGTTTGATATGGCTGTCACAGTAAGCGAGGTGAGCTTTTCCTCTACGTTCCTTTAAAGCTGGATATTCAAGATGCTGAATAAACACAGTGATTAATATATATACAATTTTGTATGGAAAAAGCATGCAATTATATTTTAATCTTCTAGACCAAATAATCTGTTTTACATTTTGCTGAAATTTATTCTTTTGGTGAGAGTTTTCCAATCCATTTCTTGCTGAACCATTCCATACTTAGTACACATTCATCAGAAAGTTTGTGGAATAACTCTGTATGGGGAGGGGCAGGCAGAAAGGTACCTCAGTAAATGCTTAGACAGATTTTACCACTGTCAAAGAATGTCACGTATATTATTAAACTAAAATCTAGAGAAAAAAATATGTCATAGGAACTTCTCTGTGTGAGCTATAAAGAAAAAACTGCAATTCAGTCATATCAAGTTCTCTAGGCAAATTCTGTCTTTGCTTCTTGGTTTAGCTTGCACACATTGTTAGCACCTAAATAACTGAAAAACAATAAAGTGGAGTCATATATAGTATAAAGTACTGCAAACTTGTTATAACAGAAACTGAAATTTGGGTACTGCAACTGTCAGTGTCTGTAATACCACTAAGTCGTGTACATTCACCTAAGATCTTATGGAGACTGTGTGACCTTACTTCAGACATTCTCCTCTGATGCTGTGATCTGGCCTATTTCAAAATTCTTTTGCTTCAGAGTTAAAGATGTGACCCAAGTGCCATGACATCTGAACACTATATCTAATAAGTAGTTAGGGGTACCATTATCTGCTAGTGGAAAAGTTCAACAGAGCCAACTGAAGGATTTTCTGTGATGTGGTGTGTTACCTGTCTTTAACCTTGAGCAACGAATCCACTTTATGTCCACAAGTTCTGTATGACCAGGTTCCTTGCAGGCAGATGGTCCATTGAAATCAAAACATTCCTGGTCAGAGAACTGGAACAACATCTGCAGTCATCTTCTGAGTTGACTGTAAGAGATGCTCAGATGATTGCAAAAACAAAACATGGATCCCTGGTAACTCACATTGTTTTCCATGCCAATCTATGGTAGGCTAATGCCTGCAGCCCTGTAGAACCTTGTCTGTCACTGACTTGAAGGCGTTAACATGTAGAATACTGACCAGATTTGACACTAGAAATCTAGGTGGGTCATATATTGACCCTTCTCAGAGAGGCAAATTTAGTTCTTATGGATGTTTTGATAGTACTAGTAGCTATTTCTGATTATCTTTCTTTTATAAAGTGAATGCGCATATATGCTATAGCACTTAAGGCAGAATAAAAAAGGTTCAGAAAAGAAATATCTGTTCAACACATGCAGACTAAAGTGTGTACACTCTGTAGAAAACTGGGATTTATGTCATCAATGACTTCAACTGCACAATGTTGAAAATTCACCCTTTAGGCAAATGAAGTACTACTCCAATGGAAGTAATTTGAGTCTTTGATCTTTTAAACAGCCTTAATTTTACCTTCATTCTACAGATTATGAGCTGACAATGTTTTAAAGTTCTTTTATATTACTTTTTTTGGCTTTGGAGAATGATTTTTGTGTGTGTGTGTTTCCTGTATCAGGGAAAACTTACCTGACTGGAGTTAGATAATGGAGTTTCCTTGTTTTCTATCACTTCTGGGATATAATCTTCCATAGCCCTCTATTCCTCATATTATTCATCTCAGCCCTCTGCTCTTCATATCATTAAGCTGAATAGCATACCTGTTTCTAAGTTAATACAGCCCACCCACTCAATTCATAACTGCTGCTTGCTCTGCATCTTGGAGGGTTGCCCTTATGCTGAAAGGAGGATTTAAACCTTTCCAGGGTGAAAAGAGTGCTATCCATCTGTGAGAATTCTAAGTGCTAAATTTTGTTAGCATTTCTCTTTTCTGGGCCAAGTCAAGGTTTGGAACATGTCATTGATTTATTGCTTTCATTAACATGATGGAACACAACAAGTAGAGTGCTGCTGCTGAGTTTACTGCACCTGTCTTGTAATGTAATACCCAGCCATTATCAGATGTAATTAGTATGTTTGAGGCAATATATTAGTCCACCACAAATGCTTTTTAAAAAGAGAGAGGGCAGTTGTTTTGAATGCTTCTTGACTTTTCTGAAGAGTCTAAAAGCTTTCTTAAGGAGTAAAAAATTTTCACACTAGAAGAAGAGCTGAATCAGGGCTCTTCAAGAAGACAATGTTATGGATGGAGAATTGCAGTTAGCAAAGCAGTGACACAGGAAACCAAATGACATAACTTAAGAATGCTGATACCAATAATATGAGAAAAAATTCTGGTAGCATCATTCATCCGCAGAGCCTCTACACATTACGGCCTGTGCAGGAAGATCAATAGTGTGGCAAAAGTTGATGGAGGGCTGGGTCCTGAAAAATTTCTCATTTTGAATCTAATGTATCATTGAATATTGAAAAAAAAGAGACATTCAGAGTGGATTGAGGGCACACATACAACTTTTTCTCTTTTATGCACATAGCAAGGAAAAAGGGAAAGATTTGTCAAACTTATTGTAGAACAAGCCAATAGCTAAGGAAAGCTGAAAGTTGCTCTAAAAGGTATCTAACTTCAGAACTTGCAGTGATAAAAAGTAGATCTAGATGCAAGTTTGAAAGTAGCCCAAGATGATATGCTACCTGCAGTCTTGGGCCTGATGCAGTACAAGTGTTTTTGTGCATGATCTCAGCAGAAAGTTTACCTATTTAATTAGATGATCATATTCAAACAGTAGGGAAAGTGAACACCAAGTATGCATTTTCTGTATTGTCTCCTACCTATGGTACTTTCAGATCCTATTGTACTAATCTGTGGAAAATATGGCTACTCTTTTCACCCAGTGAAGAGACAGAACTTTCTGATGTTTTGAGCACTTTTGTTTCCCCCAACAGCGCTAAGAGAAGACACTTTATGAAAACAAAGTACAACACAGAAGTGATAAACAATCAAGGGAGCAAGTCCTTGTTCAGTTCCCCAGTCCTCAGCCTCTGTCCTCTTACTGTCCAGGTCAGAGACCTCATCAGGGTACTCAGGAACTTCTGCCTGCCCTTCAGTTCTGTTTTGGGCTCCCACCCCACCTTAAAGAAGGGAGGATGGAGGAGTAAAAAAGTCACAACAACTCTCAAGGTTTACTTGAGTCACCCTGATATGGAGTTCAGTAGATGGCCAGGGTGTGTGCTCCAGCTTGGGGCTCTTAAGTACCTGGGGGATTGCTGTTAGTTTTAATCATCAGGTCACCCAGACCGCATGCAGACCTTGAGGCATGAAAGCAAATATGGACAAGTCAGTCCAGTCTAATGAGAGGCTGCATGTCTGGGAAAAAAGATGGGAAGCTGCAGTGACAGCATGGACTAGTCTGCCCAGTGAAGCTGTGTCCCTGAAGGTGTTGGAAGGGTCATCACAGATCCTCACCTGGACCTGAGTTTCTCAGATAACACTGTGGTCAAAGTGGTAATGGGATCATTTGATATTTGATAAAGAGAATGTTGAATAACAACAAGGTGACTCTATTAGCTATTTGGAATTAATGGAACACAGTGGAAGATAGTTTCAATGTCAATAATTAAAGTGTTGAAAACTGATAGTGATCAAGAAGCATTTATTAAAACACTGAAAGAACCTGAGAGAAAAGCCTGAGAATGAATGGTTTGAGGAGGTGTCATGATTTAAATTCATCTGGTAACCAAGTACCAAGCAGCCACTCTCTCACCCTTCTCCACAAAAGAGGAGGAGGAGAATGGAAAAACAAATTTTTGCGTTCAGCTAGAAAGTTTAATAGCATAACAAAGGAAGGTGAGGATAATTATGATGATGATTATGATGATGAAGATGTAAAAAGAAAAAGTGATCACTCAGAACCACACAGAATGGTCTGGGTTGGAAAGGATCCCAAGGATCATCAATTTTCCAGACCTCCAACTTCCAGGCCTGGATCTAGACAACGTTGCCTAGGGCCCCATCCAACCTGGCCTTGAACACCTTCAGGCTTGGGGCATTCAGCACCTCTCCGGGCAGCCTGTTCCAGCACTTCACCACTCTTTCCATGAAGAGCTTCCCCCCGATATATAACCTAAACCTTCCCCATCCAGCTTCAATCCATTCCCCCTTGTCCTACCACTAGCTACACTTGTAAAAATCCAATTCCTCTCCTGTCTATACATTCCCTTTAAGTACTGGAAGATTGCAATTAGGTGCCCTGCAGCCTTCTCTTCTCCAGGCTGAACAAGCCCAGCTCCCTCAGCCTGTCCTCATAGGACAGCCTGCACTGTGCCCAGAGCAAAGGACCATGTGCTTCCTGCTTGGATCTCTTTTGTCCACACACATACTGTAATGGAAATTTCCCTTCCTGCACCATGAGTTGTCTCACAGGGGTTGCAATATTGTGCAGGGGAGAAATGTTCTAGCTAATGTTACTTTTGTTCTTTATTGTTTTTGGAAGACATACTCATTTGATAGCATCAAGTGGAGGAGCTGGTATAGAGAATTCATCTGATGACAAAAAATGTGGTTTTGTGTGGTTTAAGTACTCAAATACTAGAGTAGCAAACATAGAAAGAAGGCTAGCACAGGAGGCAATCCAGAAGAATTTATTTTATTGTGGAAGACAACTTGCATACCAGCAACTATGCTTGGCTGTAACTTATAATCAAAACTATAACAGTTGCCATGTATGTTGTATATTCTCTGACCTGAAAAGAGATTGTTGTGTCACTTCTATGTAAGCTGATATTATGTGTTTTCCATACAAGAATACTTTTTCCCTCCACTTGCTGCCTGCCTGGCATCAATCAAAGAGATTATTCCAAAGTGACCTTGTTGTAATAGCATGTATATTAAATTTATACATAACCTCAAATAAGGCACAGGTTTGCATTATGAAATGTATGAGTAGAGCAAGCAGTAGCAGTATTAATTTTATTTAATGTTATGCCTACTATATTGAGTTAAAAGATAGGAAGATTTACTATCAATTTCACAGAAAGTTATTACAGTTTGATACTAACATTCTCAGCAGTTTATTTATTTATTTTTTAATCTGTAGTAGAATGTTGGAGGAAATAATATAGCAAAGCTGATTTCGCAAGCTATTGTAGTACAGCTGTTATTGGGCTGGCTGCCCTGTGGGGGATGAGGGTGACAGGGGTCTGGACAAAGCCAGTAACAGGGTCAGACTAGACCCTGTGGTCCTGCCATGGTGGGGCCAGAAGGTCTCATCCATAGAGGCAGACCTGAAGCAGGAGGCTCACAGTGGGGTCTGCTGCCACATCCACCCACACGTTTCCTGGGAGCCCATCGCATCCCCTGAAGAATGGAGCTGCCTGAGCTTTGCTGCTGGGGAGTTGGCCCTAAGCCCCAGAAGCCAGGCTTCAGGAGGGTGGATGCTATCAGTACCCTTATAGCAGTGAGGAGAAATGGGCAAAGCAGACAAGTATATGGAGACAAAATGTAGTTCAATTCCCACACACATCTGTGTGAAGCTGAGACTTATAAGAAATAATGCCTCGTTTCCCAGTCACCTTCTTGGGCTGCTACCAAAACCTGGTTCTCCACTGGCTGGCTGGTGGTTGTAAGTTATTGGCCAGTGAAACCCACACAAATGGCAGGTGGGGAATGCAGCAGTGGCTGGCTGACCCAGATGTCCAACAACAAGAAGGTGGGGACTAAGCCACATGAAATCCTTATCCCAGTGCCACCAGCTTTTAGTCCCACGCCCTAGGAGCTCTACTACTTCTTTTTCCCTCCTCATGTCTCCTTTGTTTTCAAGGTACTCCTCAACCTTCTGCCTACAGTGGATGAGTGCCAGGGACATGTGGCTTTGAGAAAGGACATGGGCATGCCTTTTTGCAGTCCCACATCAGGAGCCACATTGAATAACACACTGTATTTTTGGGTACAGGGCATCTTACTCCCTAAGATTTGACTCCCCATGAAAAAGAGAATCTTATTTTTTGATCTAAACTTGCACCACCAGTGAGAAAGCAATTACATAGCAAAACAGATATAAAAATGATGAGAGCCTTCTATCTTTCTGAAGATTTTTGCAGTTTTATTCAGATTTATTGAAGGCTCTTCCACCCAATGACATCTTTCAGTAAATCCACTTCATCTGCCAGAATATAGAGTCATCAGAATGTCCTCAGTGATGAATCATTAGAACATCATTAAAACATGGTCTTTACTCTCAGTCGTGATCACAGGAATGCAATAATCTATGCCATGGCAGCACACTTAGAGCCATCTAAAGGTTTTTTGAAAACTAGTACACTTTTCACTTAATTACATTTTAACATTATATAGCCATTTTGCAGTGATTCATTGTAATTATCATCTGTATTTAATTTGAAGTAAAAAACTCGTACATAATCATCTTTGGCACAAACACACTTTAGTCAGTGGATTTGTGGCAGGGTGGAATTAACCCTGCAAAAAGACCTTTTCATGATTGAGCTTTCCCATACAAAACTATTTGTTAAAATTCTCTTAATACTGGTACAAATATGTGAATAATTGTGGCCATGTGTAGCTGTGTTCAAAATGCCTTCAACTATGCTAGAAAATAATTGCCCAAATGTAATGGTTTTTGGTCAGGAGAAAAAAAAAAGGGACTTCAACTTTCAGTTTATAGGTGTAAGCAAAAGTGCTTTTGAATAACTTTCAGTTTATAGGTGTTAGCAAAAGTACTTTTGAATAGCTTCTCTGGGAGCAGCCTGTATCTTTGTGTTACTACCTGCAAAGTAAAGTGTGCAAATGAAATGCTCCCAAGTCCAGACTGCACTGAGTTATCTGAGCATATAGAAGTGTAAGCAGAAGCCAAAAGCAACACCAACAATATCATATGCCAAATTTAACTTCAATGTAAGATGAAATGCCATTTGGTGAGGCTGGTCATGCACTATCTGCTTGGATAAATTCCACTGATTTTAACAGTAGATAGACCCTGTCCAAAGACTGAATTTGATCAGATCTAAACCATATATTAATTATCTCTTCACCCAGTTTCTAAAGCCCGAATAAACCCTCCTGCTCTCCACATAAACATTCCTGAGGTGAAGATGAGTGACCTTTCTATGGTGTGTTCTCTGCTTACTTTTCATGAGGGGCTTTTACTGAACATCTTCTGTTTGGTTTATCTCAAAAAATACTACGCTATCAAAAACCTGTGGCCGGTTTCCAAACATCAAGCAGCCTAATGATGATTCAAAGCGGATCACTCTGCCTGCACTGATATTTATATATATATATATATATAAAAGAATAGTTTTAGTACTCCATACTCTGATAGTGAATCTGCTGTTATTGTGGCAGCTTTTTCTCTAGTGGTTTTATCTGCTAACACTTGAAGGGAATTATCGTCCCAGATTATCTGCAACTGAACACTTTTAAATCATTGGAGTTACAGAAGCAAGACATTTGGCTCGTTATTATAGTTATTTGTACTATAGTAGCACCTGAAAAACAACTGGAACTTCATTACAATGGGTAAAATCTGAACTTAGAGGAAGACATTCCATTTTAAGGTTTTTACAGTTATATATAAAGCAAGATAAAAAACTTGTTAAAAGTGGAGGGCATTCTAAGAAGTATATATGATTCTAAGGTTGTTTGGATATGTAAGTGAATGGTCCTGAATGAACTGACTTTATTAAAAATGAAATAAATGAATGAGTGAATGAATGAGTAAATAACTAATGTTAGTCCCCTGTTGACCCTCATTTCTTTATTGCAGCAAATGGGCCATTTACAAAGAACTGAACAGGTCATAGCTCTCTGCATTTAGTATCTTGCTGTTGCCAGGACATTTGCCATTGCATCAAACTGACTGAGCAATTGCTCTGTGACTGTTGCTGCTTTGATTGGGTCAGTCTCAATGCTTTGCTGAACACTCACTCTTCTCTGAGCACACTTTTTGTCCCATATTTGTCACACATTGGCAAAATCTTCTTATTCTTCTCCATCTCAAGGCTGAGCAGCATAACCTCTTGAATTGTAGCTCTTTAAAAGCTGTTTTGGAAGGGAATGAAGCTAGACTACCTCAAGCATCCTGAGCATGAAGTAAAATGGGTACATGAGAAGCCAGTTCAGATGATCCACTGTAATTAGGAGTCCTGCTATGGCTCCTTTCCCTACTGCTCACTTGCTAAGACCCTTTCATGGGCACTTCTCAAAATGCTGCCTATCATCCTTAACATGTGTGGTGCACTTCACTTTGATCTGGAGAGTTGTTTCATGCTATCAGGTCCCCAGGGAGAATGATGGTTGCGTTCATGTCTTGGATGATAACTCCCTTGTTCAGGTATTCCTGCTGCAGTGATAGTCCTCCCAGGAAATTAGGAGCCTGTGAGAGGTTCCTTTCAGGAGCATAACCTAAGACAACAATTAAATTGATCAAAAACCTCTCCACTCATGAAATACAGATAGTGCTCACTGGTATGACAGTTGTCAAGACAAAGCATAAATGGAGGACAACATTTAGCTTAACAGTTGAGTAGCTATAAAATACAACAGTGACAGCTAGGAAGGTGGTGGCAGGAAGTTCAGTTTTGGCTTAAGGATTTGTGCGTATGAAGGATGTCCTACTGTCTGTGTTTGTCTGGCACTGCTGGACAGTACAAGTCAGGACCTCAAGTACATCCCCCTTCCTGGAGGTTTGGGTGCCATCTCCAAGGTAATGTGGTTGAGGGCAACCCGTTCCTTGGGTGACCTTAGACCCAGGCTCCCTAGTGGCACTGTGGAGATGTCCTAGGCAGGGCTGATGCCCATCCCAGGAGAGATACTCTTGAACTGAGCAACTACCAGATGACTTGCACTGTGCCCTACATATATTATTGGAAAGAAAAATGACAAGACTTGTATCTAGGAACCTGTCTGTTATAGCATCTGAAGGATATATATATTTTTATTATTTTTTTTTATGAAAAAGGCCAATTATCTTTTCTGTAAACTGCAAGGGAAAACCTGTACTCAGATTGTTTTCATAGAAGTCCTAATATTATACTAGTACACTGCAGCTTGCAGAAATAACAATCTATTAGACAGCAGTATTTATATCAGCTGATACCACCTACCATCTAGTTTTACATGAAGAAAGTTTTTCAGAGCAATCATCCTCTGCATTTTTTGGGCTCCTTGCTCAGTACAAATTCACATAAAACTGCAGTGCTCTTTGTCTTCCTCTTCAACCGCTACTGACATGTAATGTCAGGAGCAGAGTTGGTCAGAGATTTCAAAGCAGCTTATCATAACCTGCATTTGTATAGTCTCAGTGCGTTGAATGCCCACAGTTGCTCAGAAACAGCGTTTATGTTTTCTCCCTCTTGGGGAGGGTAAACTTAGATCCAGGCACACCAATTTTGCTTTATGGCATGGCATATTGTTCAGGGCTGAAAAATTGTCAAGAAACTGGTTTTGTGTAGTTAGTGGGTTTAAAAGCAACCAGATGCACAGAAATGACCACTTCCTGTGTTTAGGATGCCAACAGCCCAGTCAAGTTTATGGGGAACAAGTAGGCTCCAAAAAGACTTCTTTGCTACAGTTCAAGAAGTCTTCTTTGCTACAATTGTTGAACAGAAAAACTAGATAGGTCACAGCTAATGCACAACTCTTATTTCTTGGAAGAAACATTGAAATAGCAGCAAAGAAAGGTATAGATAACAGATCAGCTAAAAATCACTGAAGAAGTTGTACTATAACAATTTTATTCTCTGAAAGACTAAGGACACTTAAACCAGAGATGTCTGGTCATACCTCTGCCAGAACTGGATTATCCTTTTGAAAAGGAAAGTTATACCAGCCCACATTCCAGTAAATAAGCAAAAGCACTGTTAGCCTTCTAAACCTGTGAGACACTTTTTTTTTCCCCTATGGAAAAAGTGTACTCTTTTTGAGACAAGTTTTCTTCCTAACTATTACTGAGCAGTACGGAAAGGAAGATTTTCCCCATGCCTGCATTTAGATACAACCTCATACCATTTTACTTTGCATTCTTATGATGTAGTTTAAAGATGCTGGTGCTGTGTGTGCTTGGGGCACTTTTTATTTAATTTGATAGCCTTTGTGGAACTTGAGCCAAGGCAATTCACAAAGAAAGGACAACATTACTTCTACTTAGGATTAGCTGTTTAGTTTGGGGAATTTCCAACTGCTGCACTGGAGTGGGAGGTTATAGATGTCAATGGACATGAATAAACGCTTCTAGATATATCAAATCTGCAGACAGCACCTATAAAGTTGAGGGAAAAAGAATAAAGTATAAATAAGGTATTTCTATAAGTAATATATAGCAACGACAACATAAACAGTATACAAGAAATTTTATGTTCCTATTTTGGAGTAACCAGTTGCTATATTTGAGGGACTAAGGAAATAATTTTTCGTTAGTTGTGTACTTTAGTAATAGATAAAATTCCAACCATCTTTGAAAAGGGAATTCCCAGAAATAGTCTGTGTGTATTTTGTCTGGCTGGGATGGAGTTAACTTTTACCATAGGAGCCCTCATAGAGCAGTGTTTTGTCTTTGTAGCTAGAAAGGTGTTGATAACACAACAGTGTTGTGGCCACTGTTGAGCAGGGTTTGCATAGCATTGAGTCTGTTTCTCCAGCCCTCCAAAGGGCAGTAGGCTGGGGGTGGGCAAGTGTTTGGGAAGGGGCACAAGTCAGTTGTCCAATACCAACTGAAGGGTTTTCCTGTGCTGTTTGGCATCATGCTCAGCAATAAAAACTAAGAAAAAAGAGGAGTGGGATACTCCTAAGTGCCGAAGCCCACAATTACGGCGCGGACCGGGGTGAAAGTACACATCAACGTGGTGCAGATTCAATCTGTTTATTTCTTCTCTCAACCATCTTTATGTACCCTTTGGTCCCAGTGTCCGGGAACATCCGGCAAGGGTGAACTTATCATTGGTTATAGTTTTCTGATTACGCAACAAATACTCGGTCCTGATTGGTTAACGCATAAATCACGCGAATTTCAAGCTTCTGGGTCACTCCCCTTGTAGTCTCTTTCTTTGTTCCTAGGCAGCCTTCTGGCTCTGCGGCAAGGCCAGGGTCCCTTGCACGTGGCCAGGGCCCCAACACCTAAGGCATTTATCTTCTGATGCAACTGCCATGTGTACTGAAGCCCTAATTCCCAGGAAGTGCCTGTAAATCTTTAGCTTGTAGCAAGTAGAGAATAAATACATTTTTTCCCTTTACTTCTACCCAGTGCTTTGTTGTTTGTTTTTTTTTTTTTTTAAACTACCTCTATCTCAACCCATAAGTTTTTCAACTTATGTTCTGCCCCCATCTTGCTGAGAAAGAGGAGTGATAGAGCAGCTTGGTGTGCACCTGGTAACCAGTCAGGGTCAACCCACAACACGTTGAAAAATATTTTTAGTTTCAGCTTAAAGTGCTGCAATGCACAACTAGGTAAGTGAGATGTCTTCAATTAGTTAAATATAGGAAGGTAATACAAACTCCTTGTTGTTCTATAGAGTCACTCAAAACCTATATTTAGGAAAATACTTTTGCTTCTTTACATGCTTGAAATGTCTTTCTAAATTACTGGAACACTTGGCAGAGCAAGAGATTCAGCCTAGAAACTGAAACACTTGCTATGAGAAAAGGTCTTTCACGAAGTAATTTCACAATTCCCAAGAGTTCTCATTCCAAAGCTGTTCATCTGCAACTATCAAAGGAATTTATAAAAATATGTGATCAAAGTAGTGTAAAGTGTATGATTATTTTCCCCAATATTAAGGGCATTTTTGGTTACTCGACTAGAAATGAAAATTTGTTCTATTAAACATTTTCATTAGTACTTTAAGTTTCATAAAGTAAGTTTATATAGACCACAGATTTCCAGACATTGCATTGTTATGTTAATGTTATGTTACATTTAGAACAATCTAATTTGTCTATCAATTTTTAATTTGTGAGCTTACCTCTCAAAGTTAGAAAACATTAATGTATCCCCAAGGTTTCCTGATACATTAATGTTCACTGCATTGTGATATATAAAATTTATTTGCTATAGGGTAGTTTTGAAAATCCAAACTCCATTGCTGACAAGGCCGGTCGGGCCAAACTGCGCAGGACACAGCACCTCTGGGAATCACATTTTAGAGAGAGAATAACGCAAACAGCTGCATTTTGCCACCAGAGAAGGGAGTGAGAAGATGTAAGAAACTTTGCAAACATCAAGGTCAGTGAAGGGGGGGGAGGAGGAGGCTCTGAGAGAGGAATCCCTGCGGACTGTGGAGAATACCGTGGTGGGGTGGGTGTCCCCTCGCAGCCCATGGAGAATGGAAGAGACCCCAGTTGTAGCCCATGGAGAGGTACCTGGGCCAGGCAGGAGCCCACCATGGAGCAGGTGGAGGAATAGGGAAGAATCTGTGACCTACATTGGAGCAAGCCCCTGGCAGAACCTGCAGCCTGCAGAGAGAGATAAGAGGCAGAGAGAGAGAGAGAGAGAGATAGAGAGAGTTTGCTGGGCATGTTTGGGACTCTGTTTGGGACCAGACTGGGGCTGTGGTCCTGTGGGAGAGGACTCACATGGAAAAGATCATGGTGGACTGTCTCCCGTGGGTGGGACCCCACACTGGCACGGGGAAGAGAAACATCATGAATAGAGTGAAGTCTGCAAAGAAGGGAGGGGTGGGGGGGGGAGGGTGGTGGTGTTTTTAGAGCTGTTTTGTACTTCTCATTATCCAACTCTGGTTTCTCTGTGTGTGTAGTGTAGTGTAATAGAGAGTTTTCTTGCCTTTCTTCTGTATTGAGTCTGTTTTGCCGTGACACTGATTGCAGAATGGTCTCTCCCTGTACTTATCTCGACTCCAAAGCCTCTCAACATGTATTTTCTCCCCTGTCCAGCTAAGAGATGAGTGATAGAGCAATAGGCTGATAGATAGAGTGATAGATAGAGTGATAGGCTTTGGTGGGAGTCTGGACTCCAGCCAGAGTCAAACCACCACAATTATATGTACCTCCATCTTGGAGAATGCTTTCGAAAAGTAATAAGCTGTCAATGTTTCAGCTTTTGTTATTCTGATTTACTAACACAAGGATAACCAGAGTTGCCATTTTTAGATTAGTAGATAACATAAATAAGGAAGACTAATTATAAATAAATTAAAAAAGGAAAGCAATCATTTAGAGCATCAGTAGCTGGCAAGGAAAATTGATTTTTACTTCTTTTTCATGATTCATTAAGTATATGTTAGATTTGGGCAGAGGGGAGAGAGTTATTTCAGATTCTAGTAGCTAAATCTGTCTGAACAACATTTGTCAAGCCTGCTTGATGGAAAGCAGAATCTTTCACAGTGGTTTACAGAGAGGGAATGCCTTTGCTCGTTCTTCTGCAGCAGCTCCCAACTGGGACACAGGGACTGCTCCAGCACCACTGGGAAGAGAAGGAGCCTAGCAATAATTTATTGCATCAGTTTTGACCCTGGAGCAGTGCCAGGCTGAATTCTGTCCACTTGGGATGCCCCAGGTGTCCTCTGCCCTAGGTGTCCTCTGGCATTTCCCATCAGGAAATATTGT
Source organism: Heliornis fulica (assembly GCA_013399135.1). Taxonomy (NCBI): domain Eukaryota; kingdom Metazoa; phylum Chordata; class Aves; order Gruiformes; family Heliornithidae; genus Heliornis; species Heliornis fulica. The sequence continues at coordinate 119,106 of VXBZ01001299.1, forward strand.
GTCTGAAACAGTTCTGACAGAAAATTGCCCAAACATGTCTCAAAAAAATCAGTCAAAAAAAGCCCTCCGTCTCCTATTCCAGTGCTGGTCCACTGGTGATGTTAGAAAATTATTATTGCTCCATCTCTTGAATTTTCATTTTAAACCTGTTTGTTACTCTTAATCCTTTCACCAGTCCACCTGGAGAATAATTTATTCTTCTCCTTTTTGTAGGAAGCTTTGAAGTATTTTGAAGACTGTTACTGTGTTCTCCTTTGGTTTTCTCTAATTGAGACTAAAGCACTCCATTTGTTTCAGGGTAGCAGATAATTCAGACTTGGCACATCACAACATGCACTAACAAATGCCCTCATAGTTGTGTTGTGTATCCGTCATTTTTAGAAGTCTCAGCACTAAGTAATATATTTGCATCTAACTACTCCCATACACAAAGCAAACAAAGGTGTTTTGTATTTTCTGTTTATGTAATTTATTTATGCTAAATTATTTATTTGCAAAACATAGCTCAAGAGTTTCATATTCTAGCTTCTGGTCACTTCTAAAATGCTCTCTGTGCTAGGTGTTTATATAAATTGAAAGGAGAAGGCAAAATGACTGGTCCTGTTGTTATCCACAGATGTTATTATTTTGTAATGACCTTTTGCTTTTATAAATCACAGTTTTAGAAAGTGTTGATGGACATGTGTGTGTATGGTCTTAAATGTTATGCTTAGTTATTATGGGTTTAATTGTCATCATTGGTCATGCAGCTGAGGTTAGTCTCATGTGCTATGACAAAAATTATGACAAAGACCACCAAGAGGTCAAGAAGTGCTGCACTAAGCTGTGAGTCAAGATAGATAAACATGCATTTGTAGAAACGGCTGAGGAAGACAAAACAGAAAAAAACTTTGTGTTTTGAGGGTATTCTGCCATTTTGGTGTCATGGGTTGGTTAATGATCTCTTCAGTGCAAAGGTGATCTGATATGGCAGTATATAAATGACCCACTGCTCAGACGGGTCATAAGATCCTAAAACAAACCAAGATCAAAGTGACTGAATGGCCAGGAGATCTCTGTCCCCAAACAAAAGAACTTTTCTGATCAGAGCAAACTAATACAGAACTTGATCTTGTCCAGCCTCTGCAAAGCATCTTACTGTATTTTCGCAAAGTAGAATCTTTGAGTTACCCTTCCCGTCTTCTTTCTGCAATTCTTGTAGCTCTGGCTTTAACTGCATGTGTTTAAGTGTGGAAGGAGCAGACAAGGTATCTGGTGACAACTAAAGAAGATTGAGCAATGACAATAAATGTCCCATTTTTTGGTCTCTGAAAAAGTATTTCAAAGGTAACTCTTCCCTCCCCATCCCCCTTCATCTCCCACTATGGCAGACCTGGTGTGTCTAATAGGATATCACACTTGGAAAGAGATTAGTTAGAACAGATCCAAATCTAATTGTCTTTGTAAGTCACTTAGTCATTTGCCTCAAACAATGGAAGATACAAGATTGTAATTAAGTCTTCCAGCTCATGGCAAGATAAAATGCAAACCATGATTGCAAAGCAAGTGGTTGAATGAGTGCAGAATGTCGTAAAGTTACTGTCTCAAAGAGAGTCTATTGTTCCCTTCTGAGCCCATGAGCTGTTCTAATTGATGAGGAAATTAGGAACAGATAATGATTTTGGAGGCGAATCTGCTTTTCTTGTGGAACTGTCAAATTTATCTCATGCAACAGCATCCGTTTAGCAGAGAGCAAAGAGCTGTAGTTTGAGGTGTGACTACACACTCCACAGTGACTTCATGAGTCCCACCAAAGCCAAGAAAACCCCAAAACTGAGACCCTTGAGGCTTTAAACCATTTATTTCTTGTCAAAGTCTCATCACTTACTGTGATGTCAAACCTGAACAAGCAGGGTNCAGTAGAACTAGAAATAATTCCCTTAATACTGCCTGGAGGTGTTCTTCAGTTGGAGAAAGCAGAGTCTGTTTGTATGGCTGGGTAATTAGGTGACTGGCAGTCTGGTCCCAGCAGCTGTCACTTTGTATGGAGAGACCAGCAGAGAGATGCAGTGGAGAGACATAGTGCACCATGTCCTGGACAATGACAGGGGTGATGATCCTCATGTAGGACAGGTTGCCCCTCTGTCACCTAGCACTGTCACATTTGTACCACAGCTGAATCTGCCCCTGGCAAGGCACGTGGCCAGGCTGCGAGGTGTACGCTTGCACAGTCTGGCCTTCCCCCAGGATTTTAAAATCACTCTGTGCTCAAGTTGTACGTGTTTTGGCTTTTTTATCTCCTGCAGAGAAGCAAAATTATTGATTGCCTTAGCAGAGGAGCTCGGTAACTCCAGCAATCCTCGAGAAGCCTCAGAGCCAGAAATCTCTGCAAGTGCAATATGTTCCATATCTAATTTCACTCCATTAAAGGATTTATCTGAGATGGTGGAACCTTTCCCGATTGAAATCACAGAGTCGTGTTCAAGTGAGAGTATCTTAGTGTCAGGTACATGTACTAACCACCAGGCTACTGCCTATTTATAAGATTACTTCAGACTGTGGTTTCACATGACAAAGCCATGCCTTGGAACACTTGAAATATTCTACCCCCAGTTTTCCACCTCTCATCCTTCCCTAAGGCTGTCTCCCTGTCTTCATCCTTTTGCACCCTCTTTCCAGCTCTGCTTCCTGTGGCTACACCTCAAACTGTACCAGGGGATTAATCTGGCTTTAAAATAACCCACTTTTCTTTAATGACTGGCTTGTTTTTGAGCTGGATATTTCCCTGAAGTCATTTCTTGGTGCAGCCACACAAGCAGTAATTCTGGCCCTGCAGAAGAGCAATGACACACAGCACAAGGTAAGAGTGAGCTGTAGGGCACAAATATCTTCAAACACCTGGATGCTTCATCTTATGAAACCTCATCTTAGATCTTTCCTATTAAAGTAACTCTTCTAGGCATAAACTACTTAAACACTCACAAGCTGCATAAAACACATCAAGATGACACTCTTGTCTATTGTTTTGGACACTCCCTGGGTGACGATGGTGATGGATTTCCAGGCTTGGAAACTACTGGAAATTACTGGAAATTTTAATTGAAGAAACAGAGAGTTCTTCCCACTACATCATATTTGCAAATGGGAAATACACATTTCAGTCCTCAAATGCAGCAAAGGAAAACAAATCTGTAATGCCTTAAGTCCAAAAAGAGTGTAAAGAAGGCAGCCTTTGCTTTTTATGACTTTGGTGGGAATACAGTCTTTCATTTTTCCCAGATTTTCATGGAATTAGATTTTTTTTTCAGGACAAAAGGAAGCTTGTGGATAGGATTCAGTTCAAAAAGAGGATAATCTGAATTAAGGTTTCAGGAACAGTAGGCATTAAGGAACAGTAGGCATTTGCCTATTTGTGTCTAGATTGAAGAGACACAGATTTGATGGATGAACCACTCAGTGAACAAGGAATTGGTTGGATATGCACTCAAAGTTGTGGTCAATAGCTAAATATCCAGGTGGAGATTAACGATGAGTGGAATTCTTCAGGGGTCAATATTGGGGCCAGCACTGTTTCACAACTTCCTTGGTGATAAGTGCAGTGGGATTGAGTGCCTCCTCAGCAACTTTGCTGATCTCATCAGGCTCTGTGGTGTGCTTGACTTGCTGGGGGGAAGTGATGCCATAAAAAGGGATCTTTACAGGCTTGAGAGGTGGGCCTGTGCAAACCACATGAAATTCAACAAGGTCCAGTGCAGAGTCCTACACATGGACCATCCCAACCACAAATACAGGCTTTTAGCTACTCTTACAATGCATGGGAAAATGGTTTACACAGCAAAAATTGGATACTAAAACTCAGAGTAATTTTGCTATATCTGAGTGAAAGACTGAAAGATTAAAATATGTAACAAAATGTGACATTTTTCGGTTGCTGTGTGCTGTATGAATGAACTAGTGGAGCTTTATCCTTAATTTTCTCTTCATCGCTATTCATATAGGCAAACAGGTTTTATTTAGAAAGATCTTTGTATGAATATTGTTGTAAGACCACGAGCATTCATGTGAACACGAATTTTTTTTTTATTTGACCATTTATCATTTATTTCTCAGTTCAGGCAGCTGCAAAAACATGAGATGAGTCTCACACACCACCCTGTGTAAGTGTCAAATTCTGAGATGTTAGTTTTTAAGAGCACAGGCACACAAAGCCTTGGAAAAATCTGTGCGTTCACAGAACTGCCACAATGGTCTGATTTCTCAGTTATTCTGTAGAACTACCGTATATGCAAAAAAGGATTCACATTAAACCAGACTTGTTTTTTCTTAAAAGTAAACAACAAGTTGCATGTCTGATTTGACAAATACAATGAAGTTTAAATTGTGTTTTACGTCTAAATCTATAAATCTATACTAAAGTCTGTGGACAACACCACATTGCCATCAAACACATATCACAGAATCACAGAATTGTAGGGGTTGGAAGTGACCTTGAGAGATCATTGAGCCCAACTCCCAATATAGAGACTGCAAAGTTATTTATGTGACTAGCTGCTATGGAAAGTTTCAGTAGCATACATGTAGATATCCTGTGTAAATTTAGATGTTATGAATTCCAGTCTTTGGTTACTGACACAAAAGAGTGGAGATGCAATGTGTGTGTCATATGTTTTTACTGGACAGATTGCAATTGAAGAATTCTTTGGGTCAGAAGGGACCTCAAAGACCATTTATTTCCAACCCTCTGCCATGGGCAAGGACACCCTCCACTAGACCAGGTTGCCCAAAGCCCCATCCAACCTGGTGTTGAACACTGACAGGGAGTGGTCTGCCACAGCTTCTCTGGGCAGCCTGGGCCAGTGTCTCACCACCTTCCTTGTGAAAGATTTCCTCTTATATCCAATCTAAATTTACCCTCTTTCAGTTTAAAACCATTACTTCTTCTCCTATCACTACGTGTCTTGCAAATAGTCCCTCTCCCGCTTTCTTGTAGGCCCCTTCAGGTACCTGGAGGCTGCAATCAGGCCTCCTCAGAGCCTTCTCTTCTCCAGGCTGAATAAGCCCTATTCTTTCAGTCTGTATTCATAGCAGAGATGCTCCAGCCCTCTGAGCATCTTTGTGGCTCTGCTCTGGACCCACTCCAACAGCTCTATGTCTTTCCTGTACTGGGGAACCCAGAGCTGGATGCAGTGCTCCAGGTGGGGTCTCACAAGAGCAAGGTAAAGGGGAAGAGTCATGTCCCTTGACCTGCTGGTCATGCCTCTTTTGATGCAGCTCAGGATATGATTGGCTGTCTGGGCTGCACACACTGACAGTTCATGTTGAGCTTTTCACCCATCAACAACACCAAGTCCTTCTACTTGGGTCTGCTCTCATTCCATTCTCCACCCAGCCTGTACCTGTGGTCGGGATGGTCCATGTGTAGGACTTTGCACTGGGCCTTGTTGAATTTTATGTGGCTTGCGTCCTGTTTCCAGCACAGGGCAGATTCCCTGTCTGCCTCCTAACCAGGTAAAAAAATTAAACAGAAAGAAGTGTTCTGAGTATTCCACTACTGTTTATTTCACTTCCTTTGTTTGTCACTGTGCTGATTTTGGCTGGGATAGAGTTAAGTTTCCATATGGGAAATGGGAAATGGGCCTGGTATGGGACTGTGTTTTGGATATGTGCTGGAAACAGTGTTGATGACACAGGGATGTTTTCCTTACTGCTGAGCAGTGCTCACACAGAGCCAAGGCCTTTTCTGCTCCTCATACCAGCGAGGAGGATGAGGGTGCACAAGGAATTGGAAGGGGACACAGTTGGGACAGCTGATCCCAACGAACCAAAGGGATATCCCATATCGTATGGCATCATGCTCGGCATGTAAAGCTGGGGTAAGAAGAAAGAGGGGGTCATTTGGAGTAATGGTGTTTGTCTTCCTGAGTCACCATTCCATGTGATGGAGCCCTGCTTTCCTGGGAATGGCTGAACACCTGCTTGCCCATGGGAAGTAGGAAATCAATTCCTTGTCTTGCTTTGTCTGTGCATGCGGCTTTTGCTTTACTTGTGGAACTGTCTCAACCTGTGGCTTTTCTCACTTTTCTGACCAGTGGGGAGTGAATGAATGCACAAAGTGGGGAGTGGTTCTTAGTCGACAGTTTGGATTAAACTGTTCAGTCACTACGTACTGTCAGAATAATTCAAAACCCCTTTTTTACAGGTGCAGTCCCAGGAAAGGATTTGTGTCAAAGTGCTGTGACTTATTCCTGGAAATTACTGCAACTGACTAAAGGAAATGTGTTTAAAACATGACGAAACACCAGATGTCTGGTCATAAATAGAATAAATGATGGTGACATTTAATGCTGGGCATTAGCAAACTAGTGAGAAATTCCTTCTGTTTAAATTTGGTAAATTTTAAAAGGAGATTTGGTTGACTGGATTTTTTTTTTTTAACTAGAAATTAATTATACTGTTGGTTATATTTAATTTGGATAGTGACAGGTTTTGGCATCTTTAGTGAATATTTTCTTGAGGTTTGGATTTACATGTGATACACTACTTCACCAGGAAGAAAAGTGCTACTCATGAAAACTACTGGCAATACCAACAAACGCTGACTTCTTTTCCCTTCTAATATTGAGCAAGGTTACAAATAAAGAGGTGCTTTTTCTTTTACTGCTCTTTTGAGATTCCCCCTATTCTCTTCTTCTTAGATTTCCTTTAATCTACCTATAGCTACAGAAAATGTTTCTGGTTTTGAGAAGAAAAATCTTTTCAGATTTGAGCTGCAAAAATATTGTGGGGGGAACGACAAGTTCTCAGACACCCTTAATTGACTGATGTTTCCAGGCAGTCTAGAAGTGAAGAAAGAGGAAAGAAGTAAACCACTCCAGAGGAGAAGAAAATACTAGTGCAGTACAGAACCACCTGAAGGAAGAAGAATCTATGTTCTTTTGATCTATTAATGGTACTATGCAGACCTGAATCAAATGGATAGATTAATTGGAAAACAGCCCACAGCCCATTCATAGATAATGAACTACTTATGAAATCTTTAAATAAGACGCTGGTGCAGATCGGATGACTACAGCGCTTACTCAAGCAGTGCTGCTTTTGATTTGGAGATAAATAAATCTTGTTTGCAGTAAACTGACAGACCTCTCAAGCTGCCACATGGATGCAGATTTTAAAACAAGCAAATGTCTGCTATGAAGAAATGCATTTGGGGGTATTGCTTGCTTTGGCTTAAGCAGAAATGGAAATGTGGAGTAGCTGTGTCTGCGTCGCCAACTACTGTGCAGAGCCAACATGCTTCTGCAATCTCTGAAGGGGGCAGGAGGGACCCGTTCTCCATTATCATTCATTTTCACAAGTCCAAATCCACAGACAGTCCATAAAACATCTCTTTTGCCAACAGCTTCAGAGAGTGGAGTATGGACATGCTGGTCACCGTGCCGTCGGGTGTGCAGAGAGCATGGTACCAGTCAGCACTGGGTCTTCTGATCTGGTGGAACCTGCTGTTCACAGGGGACTGGCAGGGAAAGAAATACATTCTGTCACAGGCAGTGACAGAGAAATAGCAGCATTTATAAGGTCAGGACAGACCATTAGCTCAGCATATACTTCTGAATTTTAGGCAGCAATTCCTATATTGGGTGTGGTGACTTGCACCTGAATAAAATGTAGCTGCAATGCTTCCTTAACTTCTTCACACTAACAGGAGCGCTTCAATTCCCTATTAAATTCTTAGGGCTCATAAAATCTGATTTCTGGTGTAAGTATTTTATGGAAAATGAATCTTGATGTTAGACTCCAACACTCATTTAAAAATTGCTGATTCTTTAGCTCTGCCAGCTGTGAAACCTATGCATTGGACTACTGCTGGACACAGATGAAGAAAGTTCATTAAAAAATATTGAATCAATAATTCACTGACATTTCTTCTTGTATTTGCTTAGCTCTATTAGCTCCTAAATATCTAAGACCTTTTTAAACACGTGAAGTGAGACTGAGAAAATAAAATGAATCTGTTCTGATGGAGGCATTTGTCACCGAGTCAGATCAGCAAGCCTGAAGTTAAAGAACAGGGTCTGGGAAATTAAGGACATTGCTAAAAAAAGGTTAAAATCTATGATCACGAGAATTCATAAACTGAATCAGTCAAGAGCAGCTGATGCCCCAGACCTCATCCAGTTCCGTCTGTCTGATCGGCGAACTGGACCAATGATGATAGCTGAAGTGCTGGCAGTCTGAAATACAGAAACATTGAACATCAGGAGTAATTCTGTCCTGAATAAATGCCACAGTAATGGATTTAAAATTGTGTGGCTACTTAAAATACTCATCAGTTACTTAAAGGTCAAGAGAAAGTATACTGAGGTAACTGCTTTAGCCAAGCATTCTCTGACCTTCAAACTTTGATAGGTGCTTGCAAAAACAGAAAAGAAATGGTATAACCAGAAATGGTGAACTTGAATTATGATGGATAAATACACCAGTATTGCTGATTTTTATATGATACATAATTTTTTAAGCCTCTGATAATCACATTATGAATTGCATCTAGAAAAGCTGTTTCTTACTCCAAAATCAACCAAGGTATCTCTCATTGTAAGAATACAGAATATATGTTAAATATAAGCCAGTATCAAATACTTATAAATAAACTGATAAAATACTTTTCTTTCCTGCTTTATATGTTGGCTTCTACTTCTACTTATTGCTTTTGATCTTTTCAAGTGTGTATGAAATAAAATCGGAGTGAAGGTTGAGGTATCTATGCTAACACCTGGTTTTCAGGCAAAGTGCCTCCCATTTAATAGATTGCCAGCTTCTTTATCAAGAAATATTTTTTTTACACTCTAAGAAATATAGATAAGTTCTAGTATTGTTCAAGTGGTTCATTGAGAAATTCAGAGTTATAACAAATTTGTCTTTCTAAGGAAAAAAGTAGATATGCAAATCACAATGGTATTATTGACTGTACACTACGGTTTAGGAAATATTTTACAGAGTGCAGTGCTCCTGCTTTCACTAACAGAGGACAGCAACAATATACATTCATAGCTGTAATCAGAATTGCTGGCATTGAACTGCTGCCATCAACAATAGCAGATAAGTGGTTTGTTTTGGTTTTTTTTTTTTTCCTTTGAGTTCATAATTTTTACAGAAAGAGCATAAAAACCAGAAATCAGAACTGAATTCATAGGATGGAAAAGAAAACCAAATATAGGGTTGCTAGTGGGGTACAAATATTGTCATATTGCTCTAGGGATATCAGCTTAAAATGAATGTACACAATTGAGTTTTACATTAGAGAAAACAGGCAATAGGATAAAATTTTTATGAGTTAAGGGTGATAAGAAATTTCAGCAGCAGGTAAAAGAAGTAAAAAATACCCCCAAAACTGACCCAAAAAGTTGATTTTGAAATAAAATGGTATTTGGATGTTGTGATATAAATGGCAAGAGGAAGAAACAGAATCACAGATTGATGTCAAGTCCAGTTTGTTAAGTAGGAAATGAGAAGTGATAGGCTGTGAAGAACTACAATTTCCAGTTATGAATTGTACAAGCTATGGGGTTTACTGGTTAAGACTGATGGCATTTTTAAAATTATCATTTTCTTGTTTATAAATTTGGACATAAAATTATTTGCCAGAACTGTAGATGGTTTTGCTCCCTTTGTATATGCTCTTATGACTAAATATAATGACACTCAACATCCGCTTGAATATAGGGACACAGGAACCCCGATGGGAATCCTTCACTTCAGGAGCTGCATCCATGGACTTTCTTCACCTGACTTGATCTGCTTAACTGTGGTGGCCTGAAAAGTAGCAGACAGGTCTACACAGAGGGGATAGAGACCCAGGTCAGCCCCAACTTTCTTCCTTCCATATTGTTTTCCTGGAATACCTTACTTTCCTATTCCTTGAAGCTTTTTATTCTTTAGAAAAAGACCAATTTTCTTCCACTTTTTTAAACTATACATGGTGATTTAAAATGTATGATGGAGGGCAAAAAAAAACCCTAAACACAGATACTGTCTTTTTTTTCAGAGCCAATAGAAATATAGTTTATCCCAGATCTGTCAAATGGACATAAAAAAGTAGAGAAAAGAAACAACAATGTTGAGGATTGAAAATATGACAGTCTAGGAGACAGGAGACAGCAGCCAACCGTGCTCTGTGCTGCTCCTGGGCACTTGCTGCTGCAGCTGACTGGACAGTCAGGTAAGCAGGAGATTTGGGAAATGTCATGTAAGCTTTTTCTTTGATGAGCATAAAGAGTGTCTTTACCTTTCTCTCAAAGGTTACATTTGATGATGTAAAGCACCCTCCATATCGGGTATTTCTCAGTGGCTTTCTCACCTCTTCTTCCTCTCAACTTTTGTATCTCTTTTGAGGTTAAAGTATTGTATTTTTACAAGAACATAATAAAGTTTGCAATTGAGAAGTGCCATTTAGACAATCATATCTTTATGTCCAGAATGTAGCCTATGTAGTTTCTGTCAACTATATATTTATTAGTTCATTCAGGAGGCCATCTAACTGTCTTTTCAAAGAAGTAAATCCCTCTATTTCAGATTATGCACCTCCACTTGGAGCTACTTAGCTTTCATGGTGCTGGGGAGAAAAGGACACGTAGAGGCCATGTTTTAGTTTACCTATTTAAAACAAATATTTTAGCCTCTGAAGTAGATTTTTCTCTAGAAGGTTGTACTTTTCTTCATTGCTGATGAATGGATAACAATGTCTGAGTGGAGATGTTTTTACAGTAAGCATCTACATTAGACAGATAAATTCTGTCTTAGTACCTAAGTATGAGAGAATAATTCTGTTCCAGTACTGGTAATCTCAGAGAATTTTACAGTCACTTGTGGAATTTTAATATATAAAGAGAGCTCATAAGAAAGACAGAGATGTTATACCAAAGCCTGTAGTGATAGGACAAGAGGGAATAGTTTTAAACTCAAGGAGGGTAGATTTAGATTAGATATAAGGATTTTTTTTATGATGAAGACTGAGAGATAATGGCATAGATTTTCCAGGGAAGCTGTGACTGACCCCTACCTGACAGTGTTCAAGGCCGGGTTGGATGGGGCTTTGGACAACCTGAGATAGTGGAGGGTGTCCCTGCCCATGGCAGAGGGGTTGGAGCTAGATGGACTTTGTGGGTCCTTCCAACCCAAACCATTCTCTTATTCTATGATCATGTGAATGCTCCACTTTTTCCTGTGATTTTTCTCAGATCCCCAGAAAGATATGCTAGTGGCAGCGGTAGGAACCAGAGCTCTGCTGTGGTAGTGGGAGAGGTAAGGGGACATTTGGTGACACAGTTCCTCCAGAAGTAGATATACCCCTTCAGCTGCACATCTTGAAGGATCACCCCTTCCACACCACCCTCTGCTAGGGAAGACCTTCCAGGATGAGGTATCTCTGCTTCTTCTGCTGAAGCCAGATTCACATGCAAGATTCATGGGCTTTGTGAGAGGGAAGCTAGGAGCAAACCGGAGTGAGCTTATAGTCCAGGAGGAGCAGAAACGTGTTTTTGAGAATAGTATCTGTCACCAAGACTGCATGCTTCCAGCTGAGTCCATAATTGATATCCACAAGCCATACTCTTTCTTGCTCCACTGGTGAGGGAGTCACTGATTCCACCTGTACCAATGTGACATCGCAGAATCACAGAATCACAAGGTTGGAAAAAATCTTTAAGATCATTGAGTCCAACCATACCTGTCCTCTCCTAAACCATATCCCTAAGCACCTCATCTACCCACATTATAAATACATCCAGGGATGGTGATTCAGCCACCTCTCTGGGCAGCCTGTACCACAGCCCAACAACTCTTTCAGGGAAGAACTTTATCCCAACATCCAATCTGAACCTGCCCTGGTGCAGCTTGAGGCCATTTCCCCTTGTCCTATCACCTGTCACTTGTCTGAAGACACCATCACTCTACAACCTCCTTTCAGAAAATTATAGGCAGCGATAAGGTCTCTCCTCAGCCTCCTCTTCTCCAGACTAAACAATCCCAGCTCCCTCAGCTGCTCCTCCTAAGATTTGCCCTCCAGACCCTTCCCCAGCCTGATTGCCCTTCTCTGAACACATATCTCAGGATGCTCCATTGCCTTGGCATGGCCAGGGTGTCCAGCCCTCTGGGTACCACAGAAATCTCCAGAGGGTTTATGGGTGGTTGTGCTGGAATCCAGATACTGGTAGATGTCTATGCACTTTTCTGTCCTAGAGTGCATTACTGCCCTTGGAGACAACAAAACCAATGCAGATAAGGAGTGCTGTTCAAGAAGGAAGGGCTAGATGTTTCTGGAGGAACTCTCACTCTTTTCAGAGATGTTGGTTTAGGTCTAAGAAAAGAAACAACTAGAAAGGAAAATATAACAATAGTCCCCATATAGATCGTGAGTTCAATTAGGAAACATCTTGAAAACCAGTATGTGGTTAAATAAATCTGATATACTGTCATTGTAAGAGTCCTTCTACGTTTTAAGTAGTCAATAGTACAATTTGTATATGAGTAAAGAAATGCTAATACTAAATACCCATGCATGCCCTTTTCAATTTGTGGCAGGTTATTCTAGTTATAAACACAAAATATTAATAAATATATTTCAGAAGCTAATTTTTTCATATAAGTTCATTTGTGAGCTTTTAAATGGTTCAGCAAATGAAATCTGCAACACCTGGCTGGGGTATATGTAATATGATATAGTGTATGAGCTCCAGAATAAATTTAATATAATCACCAAATACTGAATAAAGTTCTAAAATGATTTATTGGAGCAACCGGGAGTTATATGGTAGATCTTATGTGGAAAATAAAATTATAAAATGTTAATGAAATAAGCATTTAAATCTCGAGTTGTAGCGTATAATTTATTCCATTACTAAAGTATTAAATTACTTTTATGCAATAAACCAGGATAAATGTAAGGCCAATGGTCATGAGGATGACAAGTGGGGAAAGCAAATTAGTATGCATCACCATGGTGTAGAATCAAATGGGTAACAATTCAGCTGTATAGTTACAAAAATTGTATAGTTACAAACCCAAAATTTTCTGTATAATACCATATATTAAAAACTCATCAAAAGATTGGAAGTTGGGTATTTCTTTGATTTTTGTAAAATTTTCCTACCAGAAACCACAGTAAAAATAATCTCTGGATGCTTTGTAAAAATAATTTGGATATCCTTTCCATGTAATTTCAGTAGGAATGCTGTTTCAATATTTTATTTTTAATTTTTGTTGATTTAATATCAGAAAAAAGGTCTTTTGAATAAAAAGAAACTTCTTATCTAAAATGTACTGAAATAACATGCTTAAAATTGACAGAATCACAGAATTGTAGGCATTGGAAAGGACCTCAAGAGATCATTGAGTCCAATGCCCCTAGCAAAGCAGGTTCCCTACAGCAGGTTGCACAGGTAGGCATCCAGACAGGTCTTGAATATCTCCAGAGAAGGAAACACTACAACCCCCCTGGGTAGCCTGTTCCAGTGCTCTGTCACCCTCACTACGAAGAAGTTTTTCCTCACGTCATTGCGGAACTTTCTGTGGTCCAACTTGTGACCATTGCCCCTTGTCCTGTCCCCACAGGACACTGAGAAGGGTTTGGCCATCTCCCTTTGTCTCCCACACTTCAGATATTTATAAACATTGATGAGATCCCCTCTCAGTCTTCTCTTCTCAAGGCTGAACAGCCCAAGCTCACTCAGCCTTTCCTCATAGGGGAGAATCCTTTTTTTAAAACAAAAATTTTATTAAATGATGTATCCTCCAGTGGAAAAAACAAACAAACAAACAAATCAGTAAAATATCGTGAATAGAAGTGCTTAAAACTTTGCTAAAAGCAGAGAGATGTTGGCAGAAGAGAAAGTAACTAAAAGAAGGAAGGGAAACTTAAGGACGAAGAGGCAAAATAGACCCAGCTTTAGCACAGAAGGATTCAATGTAATTTATTCTTATTCATTCCTGTCTGTGATTTAGGCGTCAGGAGGTGACTTATTACAAGCAAGTCCTCTCAGAGCCAAGGGATTTGCTGTCAAATTCACATCCTCAAGCAAAACTGCCCTGTCAAATCTGCATTTCCATTTTTTAAAAAAAAATTACATTACACTCCTTTCACAGTGCATTACAGAACTAACACGGACTCAAGAGATTCCCAAAGTAGATTTGCCTTGTTATGTTTGTAAAATATCTTGATACAGTTGCTCTGAAACTTTAGTTGCTCCATATATCTTTGGCATGGGAAGTAAATTCCAAAATTCAGTCCGCCAGTTTTCCCGTATTTGTAACTGTAATACTATGTAATACATTTATTGATTTTTGAGTGAAAACATCTAATCATCCTAGAACTATTATCACATAGAATTGTTTTCTGATATAATATTTCTGAAGCAACCTGGAAGTGAAATAGGTAACACTAAAATAGATAGAATTTCAAAAGAAATTTCCCATGGGAAAATCTGTATCAGCATTTTTCATTGACATATTTAATTCAACTAAAAATACCCATAACACAAACTGAAGTGTCATTTTCAATAACTGAAATTATGTGACTCAGAAACAAAGATTTCTAAAGTTCTTTATCATGGTGCTGCACAAATCAAGGGAAATCTATGAACATTTTAATAGTCAGAAGGGTGGGCATCATTTCACAGGCATCCCCTTTTGACATCAGACATCACATCTGACCACTTAATGGTCACGAGAGAGAAAGAGACTCTTCAGGAGACCTTTACAGTTCCATAGCAATCCATTGGTTTTGGGTTTTTTTTCCATGAATAGATGAGTGCAATAGTAAGATGTACTGAGGATATTGTAAGGCATTGTAGGACTCGATGTCATCTGGAGAAGAGCCACAAGTGTAATCCATACCTTCAAGAAGAGCTTTTCCTCATTCTTTTTCTGTTATTGATGAAGTGATTAAGGAGCAACATCACTGAAGAAAAACAGCTGGACATTAATGGCCTCTTTAGCTGACTGGTGAAAGGCATAGTGGCGACCAGGGTTTGGAAGTGGAAGTCAGGCAGAATTGAATTAGAAATAAGGAAAAGCTGTAACAAGAGCCGACAGTCAGAGTAAATTCCTCCAAAGATAAGTGCTGAATTGTTTGGGTATCTGTAAGTCTCCAAAGCCTCAAAGGAATTGCAGTATAGGGTTTTGATAGCTAAATATTCTGGGGTTTGGTTTACTGACATCTGGGGATACAGAAGGTCAGACTTTATAATCCAATTATCTCTGACTTTAACCCTCAGAAACACAGGAATTAATTAAAATGTTTAATAATGATGGTGTTCAGAGGGAAAGGACACACACACACACACATACTGCTCAACTTTTTTTTTTTTTTTAAAAATAGTAACTTATTTGAGTGTTTATAGTGCTTTGAAATGAGCATTTGAACATTTAGGGCACTGCGAAGAATAAGAATCCAGGATTGGAACATAGGAAGTTCCATCTTAATATAAGGAGGAACTTTTTCACTGTAAGGGTGACGGATTACTGGAGCAGGCTGCCCAGAGAGATTGTGGAGTCTCCTTGTCTGGAGACATTCAAGACCAATCTGGACATGTTCCTTTGTGATCTACTCTAGATGATCCTGCTTGGGCAGGGGAGTTGGACTTAGTGATCTTTCGAGGTCTCTTCCAGCTCCTAATACTCTGTGATTCTGTGATTCCAACAAATCTGTTGGGTTTCTGAACTTAAGAGTCAGAAGCACATTTGTCAGTTTTAATTTCCTTAGGAAAATCCAAAGATATTGGAGAATTTTTTGAGTAGGAGGACTGGCTGCAAGACTGATAGCACAATTCAGGGTGCTTTGAACTCCTTTGTGTACTTTAAACGTAGCAGATTTAAATACAAAACTTTGCTAACGGTAGATTCTGCAAGAATGGTAAGATGGCTGGAAAAGGTATCTGAAAATGATCTCAAAACACATGATGTGAAAGTGAGGCTTCCCTCTTCTACTTCCTCTGTTACTGTTCGACATATATCATTTAAACTGTTTTCTTATGAGTGACCATTGCCTGTTATTTTTGAACTAGCAAACTACATTATAGTAATGCAATTATCCTAGAGAATGTAATTATTTAGGAGTCTAATTCACACTATTCAAATGAAATGCATTTTTATTTTATAAAGCCCACGTTCAAGATCTGTGTAATTTAACCCTTACCAGGCACCACTCACCTTTTTTCAGTGTTGGCTAGAACACTTTGTGATACATTGTGCTTCTAAAGCTATTTGAATTTGCACAGCCGCTTCTGTTTTATGGTAAAAAATCCTTTAAAAGGAAAAGAAAAATACCCATCACTTTGTAATTTAAATTAAAATATGAAACGTAAAAATCTGAACTGCATTGGATATTTTTATTAAATTCAGGTGTAAGCTTTCACAGGTAGGCAGGCAGGTTCCTAATGACCTTGTTTGTCAAGGTTTGTTGGTGTGCTAAAAATTAGAGTAGGACCAAAGCAATCCCTTTTTTCTGTGCTAGGCAGCTGCCTTATCATACGAATGATAAGTGCAGGTGACCAAGCCAGCAGATGACCACAACAGAACTAAACTGGTATTTAATGGTGATGATAAATGATGAACAAAAAAGCAACACTAAAGTTTTATGCAACTCACTGATAAGAAATTTATCAGGGAAGCTGAACTTCATTCAACTTCATAGTGCAAGGCAGCTGACAGCATTGATTATTGACACTACCTATAATGACCTGAAAGGAGGTTGTAGAGAGGCAGGCGATGGTCTCTTCAGCCAAGTAACACGTGATAGGAAAAGGGGAAATGGCCTTAAACTGCACCAGGGCAGGTTCAGATTAGATGTTAGGAAAAAGTTCTACACTGAAAGAGTTGTTGGGCTGTGGAACAGGCTGAAAGGTCTTTTCCAACCTAGTCATTCCGTGATTTTGTGACATATCTTTCACATCATGTTGTGATGTGAAAGATATGTCACATGGCATGACAGTGAATTCAAACAATCTTCATAGACTGCACAGCACTGTGCACAGCCTTTACTTATGCTGAACATCTGCTTGATGGTATTATAATTTCCCTCCTTCTTCTGCTTTCTCTTGTCCCTTTTCACATTTTCTTGGTTGTGGAGAGCCACACTTGGTGATCTCTTTTTCACTTACAAACTTTGAAGGGAAGAACCTGTGGTGTTTTGCTTCTTATCGCCCACATCTTGTTTCTGGAAGGCTCCACATTGTCGGCCACCATTCCAATTTACTGTTATGAAACTCAATCACGATAGCCATGGTCTTTACCGGGAATGAAATTAGACACAAACAGCCCCTATCAGAGAGTAGGAAAATTGCCTTTTGCCAGCCCTTTGTTTGCTCTGGGACTTACAGGACAATCTTTGGCATAACATATTGGCTTGAGGTAATTGATTCCTTGTAAACAGCCATTGAACCACCCACAACATTAGGACAATGTTTTCAGTGGGATGTTTTGCAATAATTTGCCTTAGCCAATACTATACTGTTTATTTTAGGGGCTGCCTGCTCTCCAGCAATCTCTGACAGTCTCTCCTCCAATGCATAACATCTCTCTGTAAAAGGAATGGAGCCATGTGGCGGCTGTTCTCTCATGAAGGCTTTAGAGAAGAATTATTCTGTAATGTACACTTGAACTGCTTGTGGGTTAGAGGAGGTTTAATGTATTCCCTTCTGAGCTTATTTTCACAAGGTTTTGAGAAGGTCAGTGTCCTACCTTACCTAATGGCAAAGCCATCACTATGCTTGTCAAAGCAAATCATGCAGTCACTGCAATCTAAAATACATGTGAAATGGTGACTTTAGGTAAAAGGCCACATATTGGTTTGAGTAGAATGTCAGAGGAGGGTAGATGCTGTGACTTAAAAAATTATGTCTGCCTGCTCAGAAATTCTGATTTGCTCAAAGAGGGATCCTAAGTTGGCTGCCCTTTGGAAGCAGAATTCATGTAGAGCTTTGCAGCATGGTTAATGTTGTGTTACAGCACTGTTATCAATCATCAGTTATTTGCTCAAAGCACCATTTTTCACATGAGAGGCTTAGTTTGAAATGTGTGGCCACCTTTTCACTTGTTTAGATTTTATGGTTTATGAGGTACCTGCTCAAAAGCAGTTGCTTAGGTCCAAGAAGTTTCCTTTTTGTAGAAGAAAATCTGATTATAAACTCCCAAACATCTGTGTAGGAAATACAGGACAAATAATTTCAATGTGACCTATGATCTGAGGTTTTGCAATTGTCTGTGTATGATTAAAGGAAATGATGAGTTGGATTTGGCCTCTGTATCACAGACTCACTTCCCTCAGGTTGAGGAAATGCGAAATCTTGAAGTTCAAGCCACGAGCAAGTGCCTACTGAACAAGTTCTGTTGCCTTTCCTTAGCTTTCTGATGTTTCTTCCAGGGGACTTTGCATTTACACATTATTTCCCATCAACAACAGAAGAGCTGAGATACAGAGTAGAGATAGTACAGTTTTGTAAAATGAATAGATTTTTTTTTCTCAAAATGGACTCCTATTTTTTTTTTGTTGTGTTTTTTTTTGTTTGTTTTGTTTTGTTTTGTTTTTTTTTTTTGTCAGAGGAAGAACAATTGGCAATGTATTTCTTTGAAAAGAATTTACATGTCCTGGGATGAGATTTGAGAAAATGGAGAATCTGGGAATGAGAAATCTGCATTTCCCATATTGTCCTTCTAAAACGCTGAGTGACCTAATCAGTATACATTTCCCCTTTACTATTAAAGGATTTCTTAAAGAAGGAATATCTAGTTTCTAGTACTTACTTACACACACATATATATTTCTAATTTGAGTTTTGCTGCTGCAGATAAAAAATACAATACTTTCACCTACACAAGATTAAAGAGAAAAAAGCAGAACTTTTGCATCATATTGTCATTGTTTTAGTTGCTTGTCACTTTCTTGACTTTCATGTTGTCATTATTTGTCCTCTTGCTAATTCATTCATTCACTGTTAGCTTGTTTGGAAGCCTTTACTCCCACCTTTCCTCATCCATAGCCTTGCAAACATAGGAGTTATCTTCATTTGAAAGAATTCTCTAAATAACGTAAGAGCTGGGACTTCTCACTGAACAGACAAATAAAACTTACTCTCCAAGATGATACAGCCATCAAACCTTTTATTTACCTTGGGATATGAATACCATAACTACTTTTTCAAGGCTGATTTTGAAAGGTTGCTTTCTCAAGAGACACTAATGTAAAGTCACATCTAGAATTTAAAACACATTACATGATTTCTGTGGCAAAATGTTTGCAACGGTTTCCTTGTGACTTAAAAAAATATTTCTATGTTTATTAAATTTTAACCCCCCCTTATGCTTTCCAGCACTATCAGTAATACAGCATCACAAAACTCATGCCAATCATACAGATTCAAGCAGTTGTAGGAACATACATTTTGGGGTGTGTGTTTTAGCTCATAGTCAACGGTTGTTGATTTCTGTTATTGTCTGAGAGAACTCTACAGTAAACCATTTTCAGGGTTAAAAAAAGGTTAAGTGTCTTTAAGCTGCTAAGAATTATTTTACAGTGAAAAAAGCAAAAAAGGTGTCACCTATCCTCTTATTACCATCATCTATTTGAAAAACAACAACTTTTCAATTAATCAGAAATAAACACAAGCTTTAAAATTATCTAATTCATCATACAGCTAGGTGTTCCTAGCTGTTTTCAATTTCCTTTCAATTTCTTTCAGTTTAAGCCTCCCCTTTTAACAGAAAATTTTAAAATTGAAGCATAAATATTAACTAACAGGATACCTTCTTATTTACAAATTCTATAGCAGATATAAAAGTTTCTTCTTTCACAAGTTATGGAGTTGTAGTAATAGGAATGGCTTATTTTCCCACAGAACGGCAGTCACTGGTTAATATACAATGAAAACTGGACTAAAGTTCTGGATAAAAGAAATAGAAAACATTGATATAGAGAGAATTATTAATTTAGTTAACCCATGGAAACAGTGAGTAAACTACAGTGTAATCGTTTGAAATGACCAGGAATTAGACTTTTTTGAGGACTGTTCTTTATGGAAATAATTAATAATTAAAACTAACATTAATTTTTTTTTGTATCATTTGAAAAAATGTCTTCTAATGGTGATAGGCTGCATATCTTGTGAATAGAGCATTCTCTCCATTTAATGAGTCAATACTATCATTAATAGAGATACAAAAAATGTAGTTCAGAAATATCTTTCAGAATATTTTTATGTGTAATGACAGTAATGACAGAATGACAGTTCACTTCTATTAGTTAGTACTTCAGATTTTCACACAAACAAAACCATTAAAATTTATAATGGAATTTGCCCTGTGGTTATTTGAAAGCCTTTCTAAGGTCCTTGAATAAGAAGTCAAATAACTCCAGCAGCACAAATAAATGATGTTGTAAATATTTAAATTTATAGTGGAAAGAAAAGCTGTTATGAACAAGATAACATGTCTTCATATTTGTATCAACTGCAACATTGGCCTCAGCACCCATGAACTGACTCTATAGTTATCAACCTTTCTGGCATGCTCTGAAGTCCTGGGTAAAAAGATTTACAGTCCCACAAGACTTGGTGTGCTGAAGAATCTCTCGAACTGGCAGCCCAGTGTGCTTAATTTGTACATGACATCTTTTCCCATATGGTTTCAGAGAGGTTCACATTGTGCTGAAGACATAAACACAGCTCCATTTGCACAGCTATTTCAGCAGGAAGGCTCAGGACAAGGTCTGCCCATACCTTGTGCAAATGGGTTGGTGCACAAGGGTGCCTCCACTTACACAGCTTTAGCGTGACAACAGAAAACTGAGTGTAACATCCGTCAAATGCCTGATAAACTTCGTTTCACTCAAATTCATTCCACTGTTATGAAGAAAACAAGCGATTCTGAAAAAAAAAAAGGAAGCTATGGTCATTTGCATAGTGATTTAATCTCTGATTTAATCTCCAATGTAAACCTGAAAAAGAAAAGTTGGAAGGTGAAAATTACACTGAGCGGTTTTCCGGTTTCTTCTTCCTTAAAAGGATACAAAACAGTATGCAAAGGCGACCCATCACATCTATAAAGTCCTATACAGCAAATAACCATATGGTGTCTTCTAAAGGCTAGAAATAGCTCTCATACATAATTCAAGGGAGGGAGAGGATAATTCATCTCACCTAACTTTAGCTATTTGAAAAGGAAACTGTCAGTCTGCAGTTGCCATCTAGGCTGTTCATACAGATTTCTCAGACAACTAATAGGATCTAAAAATTTACTTTTGATGGTAAGAGTTAGGTGCAGTGAATGCTAACCTAAATTATTATATATTGCAGATATTTTGTGAACAGAAAAACTAGATCCAGTAGGCCATTACAAATCAATTGATTAACTCTGGTTATTGCATGACAGTGGGGACTGTTTCAATGAAGTAAAAGCACAGTCCAGACTCCTGAGTTGCTGCCTTGGTACTGCTTACTTGAAGGGTTAATTCAATGAGAAAAATACCTCATTAGAGAAATATTGCTGCCTGAGCAAACTGTATCACAAACAGATGAACAATGTTACTATACCACAAGACACACTCAAAAAGTTAAATCCAGCTGGCGGCAGGTCATAAGTGGTGTTCCCCAGGGCTTGGTGCTGGGGCCAGTCCTGTTTAGCATCTTCATTAATGATCTGGATCAGAGGATTGAATGCACCATCAGTACGTTAATAGATGACATGAAATTGTGTAGGAGTGTTGGTGTGCTGGATGGCAGAAAGACCTTGCAGAGGGACCTGGACAGGCTAGATCCATGGGCAGAGCCCAAGTTCATGGGGTTCAACAAAGCCAAGTGCTGGGTCCTGCACTTGGGTCACAATAACCCCAGGGAGTGCTACAGGGTTGGGGCAGGGTGGCTCGGGAGGAGAAGGACCTCGGGGTGTTTGTTGGTATCTGGATGAACATAAGACGGCACTGTACTCAGATGGCCAAGGCCAAGGGCATCCTGGCCTGAATCAGGAATAGTGTGGCCAGCAGGAGTAGGGAAGGGATTGTCCCATTGTACTCAGCTCTGGTGAGGCTGCACCTCCAGTACTGTGTGCAGTTTTGGGGCCCTCACTACAGGAAGGACACTGAGGTGCTGGAGCGTGTCCAGAGGAGGGTGATGAAGCTGGTGAAGGGTCTGGAACACAGGTCCTACAAGGAGCTGCTGGGGAAGCTGGACAGTTTTAGTCTTGAGAAAAGGAGGGTGAGTGGACACCTTATCACTCTCTACAGCTATCTGCAAGGAGGGGGTAGAGAGGTGGGGGTTGGTCTCTTCTCTCAGGTACCAAGCAATAGGATGAGAGGAAATGGTTTCAAATTCCATAAGGGGAGATTTATGTTAGACATCAGAAAGAATTTCTTTACTGAAAGGGTTGTCAGGCATTGGAACAGGCTACCCAGGGCAGTGGTGGAGTCACTGTCCCTGGAGCTATTTAAAAGTTGAACAGATGATGTGCTGAAGGACAGGATCTAGAGGTGGACTAGGCAGAGTTAGGCTGTGGTTGGACTCAATGATCTTAAAGGTTACTCCAACCCAAGTGATTGTATGATTCTATGTTTCTAAGGTTGATACTGAAAAAGATGAAGAGTGCCTTATTCCAGTCAGCATTACCCAGAGCAGGCACTGGCTTGGCAGAGAAGACTTCTGATCCATAATTGCACACACCTCAGCACATAAGCGGACCTGTAGATTGGCTGAATTCAAGTATTTACATTTACTCTCTACAAGAACCTGTGGCCAGAGCCCCACACTAATGAAAAATACTAATGATAAGCTCGCTTGGCACTGAAGCAAAGTATTTTGTAGAAACATACTGTAGTTAAAAAAAATACATGTCATCTTACTCATGGACTCATCATGCTGGGGAACTCAGTAATCTGGCCTCTTCACAGCCCTCAGGGGTTTCTCATAAATTCTCTTAAATTCCCTCATAAATTTCTGATAGAAAAACCATCAGATATGACTTTATATCAACAAGTTCCTAGTGTCTCCTGGGCAGTACTTTGTTTCTGAGTCATTTTTCCTGATTCCTCCCTGTTCCTCTAAGCACCTGCCAAGCTACTAATACATTACTGTAAATTACACCTAAAAAATATGTATTTTAAAAATTAAATAAAGAAGTCATCAGCCTGTCCAATCATCCCTATGGTAAGTGTCTTAATATGTTTCTCAGTGTTTCTCAACTCTTTCTCATTGTTGTCCAGTGATAGGATAAGGGGAAATGGGTCCAAGCTAGACCATGGGAAGTTCCCTGTGAATGTAAAGAAAAACGTTTTCACTGTGAGGGTGACGGAGCACTGTAACAGGCTGCCCAGAGAGGTTGTGGAGTCTCCTTGTCTGGAGACATTCAAGACCAATCTGGACATGTTCCTATGTGATCTACTCTAGATGATCCTGCTCAGTCAGGGGGGTTGGACTAGATGATCTTTCTAGGTCCCTTCCAACTCCTGACATTCTCTGATTCTGTGATATAGTTCTCAGTAAACATTTGGTGTGGGACAGCTGCTGCTCACAGAAGTAATGTCTGGACAGAATATCTGAGTTTGTATGCACTAGGAATCATTATCTGGTGCAGCTGCTCAGGTCTGGAGGATCAGAGATCTGAGCCCTGCTAATCCATTTGGCCCTAAGGCTAGAGAACTGCCCTGCTTAGCACATAGGCACAGGGAGCACCACCTTAGCTGGGTTGTCTGAAACTCAAGCATGATCTGCATGTACATTCTTCTATATGTCAGGGGTGTTGCATGGTTAGGATGGACTTTATTGCAAAACCCTGAAATGCATCCCCTGATTTGAACTTTCCTGCCTTTGCTTCTCCGTAACTCAACCTTGAGACAATGTGTTACCTTCACATTCAGCAGCCACACTGCTGTGCTAGGTGGACGAATGGCTCATGGCCAGACCCAAGCTATATTGATATGCATAAAAATATAGTGTGTAAAAGATCATCTCTTGTGATTTACACTTCTAACAATTTCTTGTTATTGAAGGCTTTGAACAATGTAACACAGAAACATTACTGTGCTTTCAGTGAGCTCTGATGTCAGAAGTACACTATGCCTTATTAACAAGTTACTGTTAAACTCTAGGTTATACAAACCAATTACTACTTTTAGGAATGTTATTAAAGTATCTAATTAGAGCTGGTATGCAGACTATAAAGGGTATCCTTTAAATTAGGGGGATTTATAAAAACTGTAGTTATCTTCATGATTACTAGATACAGCAACATTTTAATGGCTTGTTTAACAGATATTGTATGGTTTAAGGCCAGAAGGGACCATTATATCATCTAAATTGAGTTCCTGTATTTCACAAGCAATTAAATTTCACCAAGATACTCTATGCCAGCTTCATCATCATGAGTTATAGTAAAGTATTTCAGTCTTCACCAGGCTACAGTGTGTACTAGACAGAGAAGAGAGAACAGAGCCTCGAAACTCTTAAATGGCAACACTTAATATGTTCAGATGATCTTAGAAGGCATGCCCCTTGCTTCAAGGGAAATGCTCTGTCAGACTGAACTTCAGGAAAGGATCCAAATCTGACAAGCAGATTAAACTTGAACTAGCATACACAGTGTATATAGTATGCTGGCTGTCATAAATAAATTGAGATGTCCTTAAATGTAATTTACATTTATTTTTTATTCTTTTATTCTCCACTAAAGGGTAAACTAAATAGTATAAAAATATATTCTTTTTCCTCTACCTCTCCTTGTTTTGTCCTTTCATTCTTCCTTTCCTGAAAATATTTTTTTTCTAGTAAATTCTTATTATCACATTAATGGTTTTCCAAGCATATGCTGGAGGACACATATAAATAATAAAGATAAGCTCCAGTTATGACTACCTAGCCACATATACATGAATAACAAGCATAACCGGACATAACTATAGAATGTAGACATTCTGTACCATGATGATTTGAGTTGATTGAGTTAATAGAAATGGGACATCATACAGTAGCAGAAACCACAAGGGCAAGGATAAAGGGTTAGCTTATAGAGTTTCTGCAGTAAATTTGCTCACCTATTAGAACAACAAGCAAATAAACAAAATGATAGCTGGTCATGATCCTGTGATAGACTGATGGGATGCAGCTATATAAAAAAAAAACATATCTCCAGAGATAAGGAAGCACTTAACAGTACCCTAGCAAGAGTTTACCTAGTGTACAAGTATAGCTGGTTACACAAGTGAATAAAACATACTGAAAAGCAGAAAAAACTGCTAAGATAATTAGGGGAAAGAAAGGTTATTGAATACTCAGAGGGCTGGAGCACTCAGAAGGCTGAAGCATCTCTCCTATGAAGACAGGCTGAGTTGGTCATGTTCAGCCTGGAGAAGGGAAAGCTCAGGAGAGACCTTATAGCAGCTTTCCGGTACCTGAAGGGGCCTACTAGAAAGCTGGAGAGGGAGTGGTTAAAAGGGCATGTGGTAATAGGAAAAGGGGTAACAGCAAAGGGGTAACAGCCTTAAGCTGGAGGAGGGTAGATTTTAATTGGAAATAACGAAGAATTTCCTTTTCAATGAGGGTGGAAAAAGTTCCCACTGCTACAAGTTGCCCAGAGAAGTTGTGGATGTACCCTTCCTGGTAGTGTTGAAGTCCAGGTTGGATGTGACTGTGGGCGACCTTATGTGGTGAAAGATGTCCCTGTCCATAGCAGGAGAGGGGAGGGGTTAAACTAGATGACCTTTAAGGTTTCTTTCAGCCATTACATTTTGGGCTCCTGGACAGAGCTGGGCACTTGGTCTATGACCACTTGTTCAGAACTTCTGTGCATCCTTAAAGGCAGTTGGAGGTGCTGCTCTTGTCAGATCACTTGGCATCCAGCTGTCCCAGACAGATGTGTAGCCTTGCTGGTGTGAGACCTTTCTGCATAAGTCATCTCCTGAGACTTTAATGTCAGCAGTAGACAGAGACTGCTCTGGGCAAAGTAAAGCACTATGACCTTATAATGCAATCCTGGCATCCATTGATAGAATAGGACAGGTGAAGTCCTGTGTTGTGGCAGTGTATAAAGCCATTTGTAATGGTTTGAAATAGTGGGATTATGTTTGGGCTGAAGAACCTACTCAGGGGTACATTAAAAATCAGAATGGCCTCTGAGAAACTGGACTATAAAACAACAATAAGAAATTGAGAAACTGGTTAGAAAGTCAAGTGAGAGAAACCTGTTTTTATGGCCCTCTGAATAAGATTTTTTTAATGCTAAGCTAGTGCCAGAAAGCAGCAGGGATGGAGGGTTAGATTTATATCAGCTTCGAAGTTGCTGAAGTCTTGAAGGTGCAGATTTGATGCAACAGATTCAGGACACACAGTCCATTCATTGGTAAGTCTCCACAGTTGGCCACTAAAGCTAGGAACTCTCCCCCAGGGCTGGAGGGGACAGTAGTTCAATTCAGGTGAAAAAACAGCATATATAAAGATAACACATTAGATGCACTGGTTTTTATCAACCAAACACTGTCAAACAAAAGATATCGGACCATTTTCTTACAAATATAATATTATCATCTCTAATTTTTCAGTTCAGGATTTCAAATTCTTGATGGTTGTTATAACACATACTCGAAAGAGATTACAATTTATCCTCTGTCTTCTTGCTGGAAAATGCAATTTCCAATGCTTATTATGTTTTAAACAGAAAGTAAAGGTGGTTTTTTTTGTGTAGATTTTTGTTTGTTTGGTTTGTTTGTTTGGTTTTTTTCCTCAAGGAGAACCAAATTAGAATTAGCAGGATCCTGAAACTTATTGAAACATTGTACCTTGATAATATCTCTCATGAAGGATCTGGAAATATGACATTTAGGAAACCAAGATCTTCCTCCACAAGCTGCTCTGCAACTACTTAGCAATGCCTAATCCAACTTTCACATTTGATGAAAATAACAAAAAAAGAAAAAAACTTATCTAGTGAAGAATTTGGAATCATCCAGGGTGCTGTCAGCTTCATGTCCCCAAGGCACATGAAGGAGCTGGGACATTTAGGCCTAAGAGTTGTCATGTAAATAAGGCCATAATATTGTGCAAATATTTCTTCAGTGTACCTTATTTAACATGGCAATTTTGGTTGTGGCTGACTTTGTTGGAAGTCTTCCGTCCACTTTTCTTGCTCCAAAGATATTTCTATATAGTATGGTTATTTTATAGATTTCAAAATGCTTTGAATACATGGAAGATGAAAATTATCTTCTTTTTACTATTTTATTTAAGATTAGAGATGAGAAACACCGCATTTTCTAAGTTGCCCTGTTTTATAAGCTACCCTGATTTGTAAACTGTCACATTTGACTCTCTGGAGACTTTCTTGTTTTAAACAAAAAAATTAATCCATTGCAAATCTAGCTCAGAGTTTTACTTTTCCATTAAATCGGTTCTCCCCTTTCAGCTCTTCTCTATTTCTTCTCTTAACTAGGCAATTTATTTCAGACATTTTTTGTCAAGCTGATCAAATAAGACAAGGAATATTTTCCAGTCTTGCATCATTTGTTCTCAGTCACATTGACTTCAGTTTCTGCCCATTATCTGCTTTTTTTAAGGTGGGTTTGAAGCTTCTCTTCCATTCTGAAACTGTCCACAGGCCAGTGTCTGCTGTCTTACACCACTCATTTGCTGAGACAGCAGAGATTTCACTCAACAGAGCTGAGAGCTGTGGTTTTCTTCCCCTTGTGGTGGTATTGGTTTTCTCCCAGGCAAAAATTTCCTCTCAGAAGCAGGAGATATATCACTGAATAAAACCTCCTTTGCTGCTTCCTGTTCACCTTACCAACTCACTTCATCTATCTGCAAATAAAAATGATGTAAAATATTTATGCTCCCTTTGACAATGCTTCATGGCAGTGAATGCATTTATGCAAAGCAGCCTGCTTTACTGAGATGTGTTCTTGAGGTAAGAGATGAAAAGCTTCATTTATAGTACACAGTAAAATGGTGCACCTCTTCATCTTAGTTCCTAAAGGTGTCATATTGAAGCCTACTGGCAAGGGTAAGAGTTCAGGCAGTGTAGAATTCACCCTCACAACTTAGACATAAATACAGCTAGGACTGATGCTGCATTCATTCTGACAGTGTTTCCACCTTTCAGCACTCAGCTGCTGCATCTGTCTACTCTGGTTCCCCGGGAGCAGAGTATCCTGTGGACCCAGACAGAATAATTAGTATTGTAGTCCTTGTTCATCTTTAACCATATCATTGACAGGACTCATTGTTGACAGAAGGGATGGAGGGGGTAAATAGGACCATTTTCTTCTTTCACTGCTTTCTTCCTTCTTTAAAATGACATCATGCAGGTAAATAGTGGTGGTTTATTTATACCGAGGTATTACAGGTGGGCTCCAAATTATGAATCCTGATGGATTTTTATGCATAGACTTTCATAGACTTGAGGCAGTTCAGTTTGGCCATTTCTTCCTTCTATTTACAGTCTAGAAGAGATATCTTAATACTTAGGATTGTGTGTGAGAACTGGACAGTACACAGAGCTTGGCAATATGTGCAGTTGAAGAGACCTTTTTAGGTAGTGTGGGTGTTGTCCTTCTCTCTTCATCTCTCAAGATAAAGTAGCTTCTGTGTTTGTGATGTAGCAATTTTTGCATTTGGTTGTAACATTTGGTTGCAGAAATACTTGAGTTAAGGCTTTAGGGATAGATGAACAGCACCTTATCTTTGTGAAACATGATGAAGTCTCCTGTGGCACCAGAAGTCACCCACTCACACAGACAAAGCTTTGACTCCCAGGAGGGCAGTTTTAGTAGATATGTAAAACTACACCAAATTCTGACTAAACTGAGATCCCTGGTAGAAACAGGTATTGCAGTGGTGGTTATATCTTGCAACCCTCTTTAATAGTTTCTTAATTGTACCAAGTCTGAAGATAGATTTAATATCACTAGTGCTCAGAAGGAGCTGCCAGATAGACTTTAAAAATGTGGGCAGAGAGCTCTGAATATTGTAATTGAGGTCAGTCACCCATCAGGAACTCAATAGGTGCTAACAGTGGTAGTTTCACTTCATCTTGTATCAACTTAACTGGTCTGGTTCATTTGACATCACAGCACCCTGTATTGAAAGCTCTATTGAGTTACTCTTTCATTACATTGGGTAATACTGGTTGCATCTCCAGAGCACAAGAACTTTGCTTGGCCTATTAGAATCTTGCAGATAGTGTAGTCAGGTCCAGCTAGAACAGCCTGGTAAGTCCTGTGCTTGGTACAGAAAATTGGGCAATACTACATCTGTAAAGCTGAATCTGCAAAGGGGAAAAGGGAAAAGTTAAGAATATGCCCTGGCCTGAAAAAAACCCACCAAGTTTCACTACTACAGATTCCCATATCTCCTATGACCCTGGGATAAATTCAAATGCTCTGGCATGATATGACTTTATCTGATCAGAGATGTCTTGGCAAAGTCAAGCTAGAGCAAGGGTGAGCTGAGGCCGTTACCATCCATCCTGGCTTCAGTAAAGTCCTCCATATAAGACTTCCACCTGTATTATTGATTTCTTACTTCTGTGTCCTTCTGCTTCTCTATATGATTTTTTTCTCTATCTCTCCTTTTTTATTGCCTTCTGAGTAACAAGTTTGCTTTAGCTAGTCAAATTGGCATCTTTTAAACACAGCTGTAAACCTGAGACCAGAGATGCTGATAAAAGTTTGTCCTGGCCTGAGCTGAGTACAAATATGTTAGGTTCTGAGAGTGCTGATAAAATGATGTTGTGACTGGCCCTAGCTGAAGCAATGAGCCAGTCTGCACCTCAGCAGAGCTTCAGATTTTGTTGAGCTGTTATCTCTTTCCTTCTCTCCCTCCGCCTCTCTCTCTCTTCTTGTTCTCTCTTTTCCATTTCCTTTCTCACATTTTGCCTGTTTGTTTCATTTTATGGGAAGCAGAATGGATTTTACAAGTAGTAGCAATTTCCACAGCACAATCAGACTGTGGTGGTTTGACCTTGGCTGGAGGCCAAACTCCCACCAAAGTCACTCTATCACTCACCTTTTAGCTGGACGGGGGGGGGGAATATATATGGAGAGGCTTTGGAGTTGAGATAAGGAAAGGGAGAGATCATTCCACAATTAGCATCACAGACAAAACAGCCTCAACACAGAAGAAAGGCAAGAAAACTCTCTAATTTATTACACTATGCACACACACAAAAACCAGAATTGGATAATGAGAAGTACAAAACAGCCCTTAAAACACT
>VXBZ01001299.1:149498-172251 GCA_013399135.1 Heliornis fulica
CTGGCCCCAGCCTGGTCCCCCAGAGAGTCACAAGCACCCCCAGCAAACCTGCTCCCGCATGGGCCTCCGTCTCTCTCTCTCTCTCTCTCTCTCTGTCTCTTATTTATCTCTCTCCATGGGCTGCAGGTTCTGCCAGGGGCTTGCTCCAATGTAGGTCACAGATTCTTCCATATTCCTCCATCTGCTCCATGGTGGGCTCCTGCCTGAATCTTCTCTCAGTGCCTTTTCCTCCCCCACCTTCACTGACCTTGGTGTCTGCAGAGTTTCTTACATCTTCTCACTCCCTTCTCTGGTGGCAAAATGCAGCTGTTTGGGTTTTCCTATCTCTAAAACGTGACTCACAGAGGTGCTGTGACCGGTGTTGATTGGCCTTGTTGGCAACAGGGTTTGGGAGTTTGGCCTTGGGAGTACAGCTGGGATTTACTTTCTTGAACCTCAAAGAAGCTTCTAGATGCATCTTAAAGAAGCCACCCTGTGAAACCACCACACAGTCTGATAAAGTTTTCCTAGACAGAGAGTTGCTAAAGATAATTTTTATTGACAATAAATTGTCACTCAGAGTCCTTATATAGAAAGTGAAAAAGTGTTAAAAATACAGTTAGAATCACTATTTTTACTTTACATTTTAAATGCTTTAACTCTGCTTTTTTTAACTTTTATTAAAAAAAAGATCAAACCCTAAAGACTTTTAAAGGTTGTCACCATTAAACAAGGTATGCTGAAATGTCTGAACTTGCAACCAAATGCCGCTCTGTTTACTATTACACAGTAAGAGAGTAATTTACATATCTATCTCTTCACATCATGTAGTCCATCAACACCTCACACTTTCATGCTCTTCTAGGAAGAATAAGGGCCTTCCTGCCCTCTCATTCGTCCTCTATGCCTAACTGACCACTGTATCAACATAATGCAACTGTTTTAATATCTACGAATTCGTGGCTGAGAGGCAGGAACCACTCAGGTACCAGAAGGTAGACTGAGCTCTGGAGTATTTATATGCAGACTCTTTTCCTCCTGTGACCTTGAACTGTGATGCTGCTGAGATATGCCTCCTGCTCTTGTCTGGAAGCATCTGATATGGAAACAGCAGCTGCCACCACTTTCATTTCACAACAACTGAGATCTGAGAAAGGTAATTTGCAGGAGCTTTTTTTTCTCCTCCTCCTCTTCTTTAGCTGGAGAGCATTATTCTTTTGCACAACCTGGCTGCAGGCTCACATCTAACAAGGTTGCAACACTGTCAGATCTAGAGCAGTTCCTGGAACATCTCTTCTCTTTGAGACACTGGATACCATCATTATTTGAATTATTTGAATACTGTCTGTCTACTATAAATCATGTACAATTACTATGCATTGTATGAAATAATTCAGAACACAATGGGGAAAATAAATGTAACTATTGGACTAAAATTCTTGAGGAGAGGTCCAACTGTTTGTCCTACAACCTGATGGCTCTCCAGAAGTGTGGGAGCCATATTGAAGGAAGAAGCCACATAGAACTCCTTGAGAAGTCCAGCACAGGGCCACCAAGATGATAAAGGGAGTGGAACACCTTCCTTATGAGGAAAGGTTGAGGGAGCTGGGTCTCTTCTGCTTGGAGAAGAGGAGACTGAGGGGGGACCTCATTAATGTTTATAAATATGTAAAGGGTGAGTGTCAGGAGGATGGATCCAGACTCTTCTCAGTGTTGGTTAGTGATAAACAAGGGGAAATGGTTCCAAACTGGAACATAGAAAGTTCTATCTTATTATGAGGAGGAAATTTTTCACTGTGAGGGTGATGGATCACTAAAACAGGTTGCCCAGGGGGAGTGTTGAGTCTGCTTCTCTAGAGATATTCAAGACCCATCTGGATGCCTACCTGTGTGACCTGCCCTGGGGAACCTGCTTTGGGTGGGTTGGACTTGATGATCTCTGGAGGTCCCTTCCAACTCCTAACATTTTGTGATTCTGTGATATCCCCATTCCGGTACTCACTTTTGGCCTCCTGCACACCTGTAAGTCATGTGGTCAACTTCCACGGAGCAACCTTGAGGGCTCTTTGGAAATCCCACTCTCCCTCATTTGGGACACTGTGAACTCATAAAAAAAGAATTTACACCAGGAATAAGCATTTAGTCAGTGCAGAGTCACTGCTGTGAGCAGAGAAAAATGAGCAGAGAGGCCATTTCATGGCTGTCAGAGTAGAATGCTTCCTTGAGTCAGTCTAATAACCTGCCTCCACATCTGTAGCTCTCTCAGATTTATTTGTATTACTTTTGCAGGCTCACCAAACAATTAATTTTTAAATGAATTTCTAGTATACAAAGACCAACAGTCCCTTTATCACTGATGAAGAGGGGAAAAGGTAAAAAAGAGATTTGCAGTTCTTTTGCATTTCAGAGGTAGAGGTTGATCTTTTCCACTGGAATATGAGATAAAATGATATAAAAACATATGGTATTTTACTGGGGCACAAAAAATGACAAAACCTGTCTAATAAGACAGCATTAATTAAAGGGAAAAATGGATTGTGGATATTTTTGTAAAGGCCCTGAAAAAACCAAGGCATTTATACCCTTTCCCATCTTACACAGACCTCCTGTACTGAGCTGTAGCCTTGTTGCTTTCATTTGTGATAACATACCCTTGATTCTTGCTGGAATCTAGAGGGTCACTTTGATGTATCTTCCAGTGGAAGCTGCAGGACAGCAATGGCAACTCTTTGTAGTTATTTGAATAAAGCTCTAGGCTACATTTATGCTGAAACACTGGAGAGCACCAGAACCACGGCAGTCCAGTTTGTGTTTGCATGATACATTTTAAGTAGGTAAAATGCTTGTGGATTTGAGCAGCCTGGGGAGTCTGTCAGACATTTGTCATATGAAAAGCTAATGAGAGGGCGATGCGTGAAACTTGATTTATTACCAGATAGCCAAACAGGATGTCAAGCTTCTCAATCTAAGCACCCTCTCATTAGATTCTAAAAATACTTCTCTGGAAGTTAATCTCTTGTACAACTTAAAGTGTTGTGAGGGGCTGTATATATTTGGAAACCACAGGATTCTCTCTCTTTTTTGTGGTCAACACAAGTACTCACCTGTACCACTCATTGTTTACTACCCCAAAATGCCACCTGATTTCTTGACAGTCCTTTAGCATCCCTGACACAGGGAGGACAATTACGTTTTTACAAGCTGCTTCCCCTCCACAGATTTATCTATGCCTTTACACCTTCTTCAGGTGAAATTCTCACTGACTTCACTGGAGGTTTCTTGGAAGAAAGAACTGCAAAATCTGCACTCTGCAAAATGGTTTAAGCAGCAGCTGTTACTCCATCAAATAGAACATTGCTTTTATTCCTTGTTCAGAGTTGGTAACACTCCTAATTTGCATTAAGTATAATTGCATTGTCATGTAAATACTTTAAATATTAAAAATATTATTAGCTGATTTATGGGATGTGAAGGTGTTTATCCAGGAACTCTGAGGGACCCTGTCTATGCAACAGCAAATTAACCATAACTTGCTAATGGTTTAAGTCATCCAAGGTACCAGGGAAATGTCAGTTGGCAATTATGACATCTATTAGAAAAAAACAAACTGTGGCAATGTCTGGGAAACTACACTAGGCTTGACTACTATATTGAGCAAACTGATGCAAACTATGATAAAGAACAGAATTAGGAGACATATGGATGAAAATGATACAACAGGGAAAAAGAGCATTTTCTTGCAGCAGATAGTCATGCCTCATATGTCTGTATTGCCCTTTAAAAGCGTCAGTGAACATGTTGATAACAATGAACTGTTTGATACATTGTACATGGAATTTCCAAAAGGGTTTGAATACACCTTTTACAAAAGATTTCTAGAAAATAAGCTGTCATATTATAAGAAGAAAGTTCCATGCATGGATTAACACCAATGAAAAGACAGAGAAGAAAAATGGAAATAATAAGATGTTTTACAATGGAGGTAGGACGATTTTGCTGTTCAGCACATTCATTAGTGGTCTGGAAAGGGAGTGGACAGGGATGATTTCTGATGTTACAAAACTAGAATAGTCAAAACCAGAGTTATCAAAAAGTGCTGCAGGAACTTCTCTCAGCACAGGCTGCTGGGATGAGCTGAGATCTGATGTGATTCAGCGTTGATAAACACAAAGACTTGACAATGGTAAAAAAAAAAAATAAATCCCTGCTATACCCAATGCACAGAAATTATTTCAAAAGAAATTATTACCACTCAGGAAGTCACCACTATGGACAGTATTTTGAAACCTGTGTGGATGAGCTCATTCCTCAATGGCAGTTAAAAGACAAATACAGGATAGATTGGAGGACAAAACAAAGAAGTATCGCTATAGTAGCAGCCAAAGCACAGATCCATAACTCCTGACACTGCTTGAATATTGCATGTATCTGTCATCTTTCTTTTAAAGGAAGTTTTAGGACTAGAAAAATCTGCAGAGAAGGATATGTATATGAAGGACAGATGTTAAGAATCATTCCATATGAGAAAAGATTAGATAGGGTAAGGATTCTTGAGCTCCACAATAAAAGGTGCTGAACTAAGGCACTATGACAGTAATGAATAAAATCAAAACAAGTAAAAAAGGAATGAATACAGAACAATGCTGTCATATGCTGGACCTGCCCACAGACTGGGTTGAAGGACACAAAGTAGGTTTGATATGGAAGTCTGACAGACAAGTTAGTGTGCTGTTAGATTAAGATGATAAAACACATTTAGGATGATAAATCCATCTTGTGTTCTCTATCATTTTTTGCAGTCAAAGCATTACTGTGGTTTGCATTGTGGTGTCTGTTTTTATATTTCCACAGTCTCCCATCTCTGCTACTCTGCTACTATTAGGAAAGCAACAATCTTGAAACCTGTATGTCACTCCCTAGATCATCTGAGAAACATTGGTATCTCTCCTAGGAGGTACAAGCTTGAAACCTGTTAATTTTCACATTGAAACTTGAGATTGACTGTTCCTCTCCAATTCAGCTCTCAGCCGTGGAAACGCATTGGTGATGAAGTCACATGCAATACAGGAGGTACATATGCAAAAACCGGAACCTTAACCTTAGGCAGGTACCTCCATGCATATAGGATCACGAGTTCATAGACCTCCCATGATCGAGGAAAGTGCCTGTAGTACATCTCTGACAAAGCTAAACAAGGTTCACAGTGCCTTTTAAAATTAAATTGGAATTGGGGGAATGTCTGCTGATCTCTGATCATGAACTGGCTGTATAGGTTGCTTTGAGACTTGAGCCTCAATCACTAGATAGAAAAAGAGCAAGGAGCAGCGGTATTTCATTTCTGCAGAAATGGTGCTTAGGTTACACCTGGATATGAGAGTTTAATTCCCTCAAGCTGTAGAGATCATTTAACTCAGATATCTCATTTCCTGGGTGAACTGAAACACACGATTTTTCAAAAGAAGTGGTTGTGAGTGCTTGACCCAACAACTTCCATGACTGAAATGGAAAGCCAACTTGTGTCCATAGCCCTGTCAGTTACATGTATGGAGTAAATGCTTAGAGTGGGAGGTCCAAAAAGGCAGAACTCTGTAGAATATGCAAGGGAAGAGAATACTCAAGGATTTAGTCACTTCTAGGATTAGATGGACAGTATTGACATTTGACAAAAACATCTAAGAATATGCTAGGTCTTCTTAGACGTTTTACTTGGATTTATTCCTTTGATTTGCCTTGTGCATCCTTTACATTTCAAACACTTAGAAACAAAAAAGTGTTAGTCTTATTTATTCTATTACACCCTGCTCTTTCATTGGCTTTAGCTGCTCATTTTTCCTTGCAGTAAATGCTGAGTACAACTAAATCCTTTGCCAGCAGCATGTTTAGTTTCAGAAGGAGCACTGTCACTGCTTCTGAGTTTGTTCCTTCCTCTTATTACTCAGAAGATTGAGGACTTGCTTCACACTGTAGTAAGGGTCTCAATGAAGTGAATGGAGTGCCTCAATGCTAAGTGCCCATATCTTTGTTAAAGACCGTAGCTTGAGTGTACGATATGCTGCTCACCATGTGCTGTTTCCATACAAACATTTGTTATGCAGAGAGTTGTTGCTGGCCTATAGACCCTGGTTTTCTACCATACTTTTCATTGCTGAGTTGGCCAATGGTAAAAGACTAAGTTATTAAACCTTTGAAGCTAACTGATACTTTACCAAAGAATTAACGTTTGAACTGACAATATCATCTGCACAGATGCAGGACGCATATCATCTGTAGGTAAGGAGAGAAATGCTTTTTAGATGTAATTAGAGTAGCAGGATGGGACATGCAGGTCAGTACAATGACATTCACATATCAATAATCTTTACTTGCATGAAACCCTTCTGTTATGATTTTAAACCTTTTTTTACATTCTCAACGCACATGTCACCCAGGGACTTTGCATCCCACCTGCACAGAAAGAGCAGCGTTGTAGAAGGGCTTGCACAATTTGAGAGAAGAGTGGCCATGCTGAGACACTGAGCACATGAGGCAGCATCTCTGCTCTGCTCTGGATCACCACTCCCTGGAAACCCATGTGCTT
This sequence comes from Heliornis fulica, assembly GCA_013399135.1. NCBI lineage: Eukaryota > Metazoa > Chordata > Aves > Gruiformes > Heliornithidae > Heliornis > Heliornis fulica. The sequence continues at coordinate 156,055 of VXBZ01001299.1, forward strand.
CTTTTCTGCTGTGTTTCCTGAAATCACACTTATCAGACTTTAAAGAAACAGGTAAAAGCACTACAAACATGCTGTTATATTTAAAAACAGTTGATTACAGTTTTGCTTCTGACTTGCAGATAGCAGACTGTCTATCTGCCAGAGCTTTTTAAACATTTCCCCAGAGATGAAATACAGTTATTGACAAGTCCTGTACTCAGGCTTGATTAAAAAAAAAAAAAGTTTGAGGTGAAATAATTTCTTAATTTCCCAAATTCAGATTTATTCTCTTGTTAAGACAGCTTTGGCAACAATGTCAGTTTAAGGACTTCTGCCCATCTCTTCATTCAGCCAGTCTGCTCACACATGCCCCTCTATAGCATCCAATATTCCCACCATGCACCACTGCACTCAGGATTGGGCTAAAACAGGTCATCAAACTAGCTAAAAAATATAACTGCCTAAAAGCCAAGAATTATTCTAGTGAAAAAGCAACAATTAGTGGCCAGGGTCAGAAAGAGAAACTTCTAGTTTCTCCAGAAACTAGAAGTTTCTAGTTTCACCAGAACTAATGTTTCATAAACCTGTGGTTACAGATCGCTCATAAATCCCCAAATGGGGGGTCTGTAATTTTCTATCCTATAAATGGACTTATAAAACTGCTTCTGGTGTCCTGTGAAGCTCTAGTTAAGGCAGCACCTTTTTAATCACAGAAAATTGCTTTTGCAGTGTCCTACCAGCCAGTGACACTCTTAATGCTTTGTCAGCAGTAAACAGGTTATTTCCAATAGGCAATGGCATCTCTTCTTGTCAGACAAACGGGAAGCTGAACCACCCCACCTTTGTGCACATATGCTACTTAAGTACATCACCTTTTAAATCTCTTTCACTGCTGCAGTGTTGAAATGAAGAAAATAAATGAGAGCCATTATTAGCTTGTGGTAAAGCCAGTCTTTATTACACATTAAGAAAAATGAGCTGGTATAATAGCATCTGTGTTTCAGTTGACACCCTTCCTGGTTTCCTATTATTTTCAGCTCTGTTTTCTCTACAGCATTGTCCTTATTCAGGCAATACTAGGAGCAGACAGAGAAGTTTCCTGGTAATCACACAATAAAGTGTCTGAAACAGACTTCTGAGACTCTAGATGAAGGTCCTCTGTAACTCACACAACATTTTTTAAGGTAGCTGGAGAGCTGCTCGTTACAAAGTCAAAATTAATGTTCACCTCTCCTGAAGAAATCAGCAGTTCAATTCTTACCTGCTGAACTAAAAGCTGACATAGGGACTTTTAAAAAGGGAAGTGTTATTATAATAGGGAAAGCAAGAAGATTTCTGAAAGTTGCAGAAGCTTCAGCATACTTTTACGTTAACTCTCTGTGGGTTGCAGCCAGTGTCCATTTTGACTACTTAGAGATGACACATGAGAATGAGAGTGTTACAGGAAAGCAGTAATATAGATTTTCTTGACAGCAAGTAATAGAGAATGTTTCTGCACCACTGCTTTAAAACAATTGTGAACACCATCCATGTGCATCAAATAGAAATTATGGTTGTTATAGACACCAGAAAATTTAAAGTGAGTCTGTCTTTGGAGTGAGCAAAATGCTATTTCAACAAAAGGGAAAAAATGTACATGTGCTGTAGTGGATATGAGAGAGATGTGACAATATGTAATAACCTCATCCTCAATTACTGATAGAATCAAATTACAGTAATCAACCCCAAATAACGTTTTCCTTAAATAGAGAGAACTAACTAACCCTAACCCCTAGATTTTGTTTGATCCAAAGAACAGTCATATAGTTCCAAATCCATACTAGCTCAGCAGGTCACCTGGTGCTATCAATTTGGCAGCTATGCAGTGGCATCACAGAAAACACACTTAAACAAGTACACAAAAAAGGGCAAACCATCCTGGTTTGTCTGAAGCAAAACTGTATGTTGTCAAAGTTCAAGGGAAGCTTTGCTCCCTCCAGTGTGCAGAGATAATGGGGCACATGTAGGCTGTATTTTGAAAAGAGTCCAAGCAGATGATAGCTGGTTGTCTAGAATAATTCAGGTTTGGGATTTGTGAAAGGGATTCAAGCTTAGATAGTGTTATTTTAAAAAACAGGTTTTATGAGCCTACTGAGAGAAAACCCCAAATGAGACCCAGCTGCTTTTTAAAATTGTGATGCTGTAAGTAGTTTTAAAAAGTTTACTAGATTTACATGGTCAGAGTGTGTTCTCAGGAATCCATTAGTTAAATCTGGCAGAACAGAAAGCAGCTGATACGTCTTGCATTTCAGCACATTGCTCATTCGTTTCTGCTCAGAGTACCTATTTCCAAATTCTCAGAGAGACAGTAGCAACTCATCTCTAGTTTGAAAGACTCATCCAACTGACTTGCAGCAAGAGCTTAAACCTGCTGGTTCAGGCTCCATCAATACCCCTAAATCTGTCAGGCACCATTCTGGCCTCAGCAGGATTCCTCTTGACTGTGCTCAGACTTGGTCTGGAGGCTTGGCTTGAGCCCAGGTTGTGTCAGAAATAGTGTCAACAGTTTGGATCATTGCATGTCAGAGCTTGTGCCTCTGCCTTGTTTAGTCTTTCTACACATATTATTGGCCCTGGGGTTCACATATATTCTTCATATATTCAGTAATTCCAGGGAATAGAAAATAGTTCTCTCTCTCCAACCATATCAGCTCTCTGTTTCTCTTAGCCAGATTTCACGGATGGTCCTCTGCTACCTTTTGGGTACCATAAAGGACAGATGATGGGAAAGTTGGGAAACATAGTAGGGAATCCTGGAACCAGCCTGGTAGATTTGCATCACCAGTAATATTCCTAGTGGCAAGGTGCCTTGGCATTATCCAGTTACCTCAAAATCACCCCTTAGTCAAGCCAAGTTAGTAATTTCTTTTTATGTTTTACACCACTGAAACAACAGTTGTGTTTAAAAAAGACAGAGATGAAGAAATGGAAGAAAAACCTGACTTAATCTATTTGTAATAAGACTAAATCAGAAAGATGTCTTTATCTTCCTTACACAGCTCACATGTTGTAGGCTCTGTCTGATGAGTTGGCTGTCAGAAGCGGATTTTTTTGCCCTTGCTCTGTGTTTCAAATTGCAATCATCAGTGAGGACTCCATACTAGTCGAGCTTGTTAGCTATTGTCCCCCTTGGAGTCTTTTGTCAGTTCTGGACAGATTTAATCTTTCTTCCAGGAGTAAATTTTATTTCCTCTTTACCTGATGATAACCTAGAGTTTTCTCTGAAGCAGAATAAACATTTTTTCTCTTTCTTGTGATGCAAATATCTTTTGCTAAACCAGATGTCATCTTCTATTCTGGGCTTGCTAATTAATAACTATTTTCATCAACAGTGGATAAAAGTACCCAAGTGATTTGTTTGTGACCCTGTATGTATGCCTTCACATGAAATTGTTTCCTTTGGTGAATGTTATATTGCAATTCAATTATGAACACTGATGCAAGCATTAAAATTGACTAATCTCATTTAGGCCATAAATGCCCCTTTATTGAGATGAAGGTATTCAGGATCATAAAAGGCCTGAGCGGACTAACATCTTCCTTCTTCTAAGCGGTCAAGGCAATGCGGGAAATTCTGACATGGTCACTGCAATGAACAGGCAAAGACTGGCTTTCATGAAGGCTCTTAAACTCACATGTGTGACTAAGTCATGGTAAGATGAGTAGACAGTCATTCCCTCTGAAAATTCAGACTGTGAAAAAAGTGGTCTTCCATAATCTCCCACTCTGTTACTCTTTGTATAAAACAGGTATGTGATTAAGAAACGGTATCTCCAACTCAAGGTTATAACTGAATAAATATGCACCTGTGTGTATACACACACAAAATCACAGAATGTTTAAGAGTTGGAAGGGACCTTGAAAAATCATCTAGGAATCTTTTCTTTTTTTCTTTCACTTGATGCAAAGTCATGAATTTTGTTAAAACTCTAGTGAAACCTCACAAGAACTAATATGCATCTGATGTTATTTAAAAGAAAACATAAGATGGAAGCCTAGCATAGGCAAAGTTGGTGTGAAGATGTGCTAGTAATACAGTCACTCTTGAATAACACAAGAAATCAACTTTTTTCTTTTTTACTCCTGGCTGACTCCTCATCTGTCTGCATTCTTCCTATAAGATGACTCTCTAGTATCAAAGTGTGAATCCCATGGGCAGGAGGTGAATAACAAGATGAGTGTTTGCTGGGAGCCTAATTTCTGTCTGTTATACAAATGCATTTGTGTGAGCCAAGCTCCTGACAGCTGAGTGCTCTGTACCAGTAAGAAGAGCTCTTGAGTCTCCAAATCCCTACCTCATACAGGCTTTGTAAATCTGATAACATTTATCCTTGTCTGGAAGCAAAGACACAGAATGATAAACCTGATGGTGATTATGAAAGTTTTAAGAAAGAAAAAACTCCCAGATAATGTCGCTTTACTTACCCTAAAGCTTTCTTTGGCTAAGAACAAAAGAACATAAAATTAATACCCTTACCCAAAATAAACTTACCAGATTTCTTTTCAGAATTTTAAAATAATCATTAAAAAGCAGGAAGCTTCCACTTTCATTAAAAGAAAGTCATTACTATTTACAAGATTGAACTTGACAGAACAGGATTTTTGTGGAGACTTCAAGACATGTCTGTTTTCCTGTCAGGTCTCATGTAAGATTGGTCAACAGTGAGTCCTGTGTTGAGCACCGAACATGGGAGGGTGATTAATGTTTAGTTGCATGAGATGCCATCTCTGGCTGTGAGTTGTTGCAGAGGAACTACTACTGGGCTCCTCTCCAAAGAGCATAATAGCACAACTGTAGAATATAACTCCTAAGATGCAACCTGGTTATATAAAGGAATATATTGCTGTCACGAATGAGGGGCTAGTTAGATTTCAGCCTTCCACTAATATGTCCATCAAATCTTTGCCCTTCTTGTTCATTCAGAAATTAGGTGCCAAATGCATTATCTTCATAGTTTCACATTTTCCCATGTCATAAATGGCCCAGAAGAACAGCTTTATGTATTGAATAGCGTAAGGGACGTGCAGCCAGAAGAGAAAAAAGAACATGCCCAGACACAAGTTAGGCACTGCCTTGCTGTATTTTCAGGTGTTGTGAGCAGGTGTAATGAGCACACTACCTGGTAGAAAGTGCAAATCCTGCATATTATCTGAAATTTCATCCCTTGGATAAGCCACCAGACAGCATTTCCACCAGTCCAGATGCCTCTCTTAATTACTGTTTCCTGCAGCCTTTCCTTTCAAGCACAAGCAAGGTAACTTAGAAAAGATAATGTGACAAGTGGTTAGAAAAGTCACCTGTAAAGTAAGAAAAAAAACTTTTTTGAAGGACCTGGATTTTGTGGAGATTCCAAGCCTGCAGGCACTGCCGAAGAATGCCTGCTAAGTCAAGGCAACAATAGCAAGTGTTGGCTATGGCAATCTCAGCTGTCTCCAGACTGGGACAGACACTTCTGTGTATGCCTGGCAACAAGGCTTTCTAGTGCTCAGGAAATGCCAGCATCACAGAATGCTCACCTGAGGATTCATGAGCAACAGGAAGTTGTCAGGTGTGCAAATTTGACAACTCAGTCCTGTACATGTGCTGTCACTCTTGGGTCTAGTCCTGGTGTCAAGAACAATGTACTACTGGACTAGCCCAGGGAACAGGCCTTTCAGGAGATGAGAATAGTGTAGTGTGGAAATGGACTTGAGAGAGCAGCCAAGTGAACAATGTGACACTCAGTTTTGGGTTTAAGGAGCTCACGCACAATTAGGCAGGATTTAAGTGCTTGAACATGCTAGTGGTTTGTGTTTGATGTTAACAGCACATTTACAATTATTACTTTCTCTTTTTCCTTTCTATGTGGAAAACATTGAAAGAATTGCTAGATCTTTTCTTCACATGCCCCTGTCTTCAAAGTCAGGCACTCATTTTTTTCCTGGTTTCTATCTCTTTCTTTATCTGCCAGTGCATGGAGTAGGAGTTCCTCACAGGCCAACAGCCTCCCACAAAGGAAGGAAGTTCCTCAAGTGACAACAAATGCAACTTTCCTACTCCACTTTGGGTATTAAGGAGATACTGCACATAAGCCTAGACCCATCACTTTCTTCTTGACAGCTTTAAGCCAGTGAATTAGAGTCTTTCTCTCAGTCTGAAGGAGGATTGCAGAGTACTGGTATCCTGGCCCTCACCCTCATTATCTCAGTTGACTGCAGTTGAAGATTATCAGGTTTTTCAGTGAACCATACACCCTTACTTATTCAGAATCTATTGGCTTCAAAACAAAGACCTTTTTTTTAGAGGAATAAGGGGAATATTTTCCTCTGAATTTAGGATTTAGTTGAAGCTTAAATATTTCCTCTACTTACCATCAGCTCTTTAAGTTTTCTCCAAAATGTCTGCTCTTATTAGTGGGAACACTATCCCGCGTCCTAGTTTCTGAAATTCCAGTAGACCTCCATCACTGGGTATTTGCAGATCTAAACAAAGAGGATTAGTAAACCAGCTGCAACCTTAGCTTAACATTCAGTCCATCAAAATTAATGGAAAATAAACAGTAATTTATTGGTAAAATATACTATTATTTTTTTCAACTGCAATGTGAGGTAGATACTTATGACTTACGACTTAAAAGGTGTAGGATTAATCCAGGTTTATTTTATGTGCCAGAAGTTAAAATTAAGCTCAATCAAGCATCTCAGTTTTATTTTGTGAACTCTGACAAATAATCTAGATCATGCTGCTTTTGTCATTTGGTGAGAGCACACAAGAAGAGAGGTTATGTTTTGTTTTTTTTTTTCTTGTGAAAGTATATCCAATTGCCTCAGGAACATAGGATTCACTATTATCAAACCAGGAATTGGAGCTCAGTTATAGAATAAAACAAACCGACACTATTTGTAGGAAACTAAATACTGTGCTACTGATCTGTATCCTTAAGAATTTCTGATTTTACATTTTAAGGACTTGTGTTTTTTACTTTTTTAACACTCCTATGCACTGCTCTAGCATTTTAGTTTCATATTTTCAGAAATCAGTATGCTCTTAATTTAAATAAAAATCAGATGATAAGTTTGGGAAATATAATATGAAAACAAAAGTCCTTAGAATTTACTTGTTTTGTTTAAGTGTAGTTTCTGAAGCCAGAGGCTTCCCAGCAGTTAACACGAGTGCAAACAATTCATAGACCAAGAGTTAACACCAATCTGAAGTTACCTCAGAGTCACTAGAGCACAATATCCCCTCATTTTGGAGAAAGCAGGCAAACCTCAGGTGGGTTTGGAGGTACTGGGTAACTTTGTGTGAGTTAGGCTTTCTCTATAAATAATCAAGAGAGTGGTATCTTCCAAGTAAAATTTGCACAGTGAATGAGCCAAGTAACAGCAGTGAGACATCTGAAAGTACGTGGAGGCCTTAATCCATCACCCATGTGGCACAACAGATGTAGAGCACTTCAACATTTTAATTTTCATACAATGCACTCTGTTGTATTGAAATGTTTTCCCTGTACTGCTCTTCTTTGCTTTTTTTTTCTATAGTATATTCAGAGTATCCTTTTTTCCATCTTTCAATGTGTTGGGTTTTGGTTTGTTTGTTTGTTTGTTTGTTTATAATTTATTTGAGAGTAATTAAATTTTTTTTGAGGGGTGTACTGCCTTTTTCTTTGTCTCATATATAGGCCTTTTTTTCTTCATCCTAGTCTCTTTTGCTTCCTTCCCATCTGACTTTTTCCTATATTCTCTCTTCCCTGTCCTCACAGGTGCATTAAGATTACCATCAAACAATTGAGTTCTTTATCCTCTATGGTCCCTGTACACAGTTCAGTCCTCTGCCCAGGATTTTCATACTTCCTTAAAAGAGAACAAGCAATAAAGTCCTCTGTCTTCCTAGCCTCTATTTTTCAGGGCATGGAGCTGAAAGCTAGGGAAAATATAATGACAGTCTCTTCCTCTTAACCTACACAAAACAAAGGATGAGGTGGGTTTTGGGTCATCATTGGAGGTGAAGATATGCTGTCAGAAGCAGTTGTTCCAGCACACTGTCTGGCACAGACCTAAGACCACTGAGTTTCTGGCAGTTGAGACCATATGTTTGATGCCCCCCATTGAGCTGTTGGACAGAAGAAAGGTGGGAGAGAAAACACCCTTGGTAAAGTGCCTCTAAAGCCAGGCACAGAGGGAGAGGGCACTACACTGTGTGCCAACAGCAAACTAGCAGTGCCTGATTATCCTAGTCCTATTTGATTCTCCAAAGTCTATGAATCCTTATATTCATGAAAGTCACCATTACTTGCATGGCCTTGACACTAGGTATAGTTATTTGAGTTCAGCCCAAGCCAGAAGAAGTCTATAGTCTTACTGTGTGGGATCCTTTCCTAACAGGTCTCTCTGGGGTCCATTTACTTATAGCTGAAAGTAGACAAACATGTTAATACTCTGCCAAAGGGACCAGATATTTTTTGGAAATATTTTCTTCTACCTTTCTACACTTGAAAGAGCATCTGTTTTTTAACAAAACTAACCCAGCAAAGGAAATCAGGCTAAATTATAGATACTGTTGGTGGAAATAGGCATTTTTATAGGAAAATAAATAATTCAATCTATGTAAGAGCTGTACTAAGAAAGATAAAGACCTTATTCAAGCACAAGCATCACAAATAATAGGAATGGGAGTTCAAAAGATTACTGGCAAAGGAAATTGCTTTTCATACAACAGTAGTCATCCCCCTCCCTTTACCCACAGTTTTCCATTACCTTATATTTATCTAGTTAAAATTTAGTCTGTTTAGAATGCTGCAGGTTCTCGAATGTGCTGGCCCAGGAGAATACCTGCAGAGGCCATGGCACAGTTCGTGTTTTACAGACAGGGATTTTTATGAATGCAGGGCAATAAATATTGTGGCAATGACATGAATATATAAATCAATCTTCCGATATGATTTCCCAGCAGAGGTGTTCCTCTGTTATTCTGTTTTTCAATTTGCAAAACTCTTCTTAGACTCTTGCAGCTCTGCAGAATGCAGCTCTCGCAAAAACAGTGCAAAGCCACAATGGACCTGATGGTCCCTACATTAAAACTGTGTATAATCATATTCCTTTCTGGCAACCGTTACACAGGGGCACCAGTTCAACTTGATTATTAGCATGGACTTGACCTTTTCTTCAAATTAATTAGCATAAGCCCTCACAATTCATAAGAGTTAAACCTACCGATTGAAACACACACAACGAAGACCCCATGGTACACTGACAATAGGGACTTAACTTTTCCCACAGTTCCTCCTGGAGAATAGTCATCTAACTTAAAGGCTTTCTGCTAATTAATTCGTCTGCTTGACATCTGGAAACAGGGAGGACAAAAAGCCCTGTCCTAATGAGCCATTTGTAGAAAGCCATGTTTCTAAAACTGAGTTACAGCTAAACATGCAGAATGGCTCTGCAGAGATTTAGACCAGAGCTGCAGTTCTCTCAGTCTTTTATCAGCCGTAGGTGCCCCTGTGGTATCTCTGCTGACCTATGGAGAAGCAGTATTACACTGAAGTGCCGCTTAATTTGTCCTGGGGGTTTGTTTTGAAACTTGATCCATATGAATAGGCATGTATAAATCTCTATATTTACATATCAACACCATGTCTTGGTAAACAAGCAACCATGACTTTTCACTACAAGAATCTACCTTTAGTCCCAGCCTCTTCCTTTATGAAAAGTTCTGCCTCCTTAACATGCAAGAGAAAGGATGGTCTTGCATTATGTCTGCAAAAATAACACATGGTCATTCTCAGAGAATATTTCTCTGTCCATAAAAAAAAACCCCAAAACCCAAACAAGAAAAAAGAAAACAACCTCAAACTGAATCCTTGTCCTGTCTTTAACTAAATTAATTAAAAATGTAGTACCTAAAAATTAAGATAAAATAAATTCAATATTCTCCCATGCCCTTCTTATTTTAATGCTTTGTACAGCTCCTGGCAGAGCATAAGGTGAGTCTGTGATTGATCAGAGCAAGTAGATTGCAGTATAGACATTTCAGTTGCAGTTAGGAAGCAAACTGCATTTTACCCAAGTACGTTAGACTTTGAACTCATATATAATTCCTCTTCCTTATGTGATTCTAAAATCTTGTACCTCCTGTTTTCTGTGGTCAGAACCTCTACCTCTTTCTCAGAATAACATTCTGATGTTTTCTTTGGGCTGAATTTTAGCTCACATATGGGCACACATCACAGTAAAAAGGGATATCGTTATGTTTCTTAGGCAAGGTTGGGGGAATATGAAATCAAATTACTGCTGCTATTGCTTATGGCCAGAGGTTGCAGAAACATGTGTAATTGCATTTTCCCTACTGGAAGGTAGTTGTATGAATATTTGTAAGCTTATTTTTTCTGTTTTGACATCAGGAGTGCGTACAGCAGCATATAAATTAGATACCACATTGGAATATGTAATTATGCCATGAAAGCTGAATAGCTTGTACTGATACTTTTTCTCAGGTATTCTTTTATTTTGATTTTTGCATTTTTGAAGCCTTTTCTTATTTTCTCTGGTAACCTTTTATTTTGATTTTTGTATTCTTAAGCCTTTGTTACATTTTAAACACTTTCTGTTCTGTTGCCCAATTTTACTGGAAGTTTTTCAAGTACTTTCCGAAGAAAAAAATAATTAACAAATTAGCACAAAGGCCAGTGTTACTGTTTTTTTCTTTCTTTTAAACCTCAGTTTTAATTGGCAGCACTTTTTAAAAGCTTAGAATTAGTTATATCACAATAAAGCAGCTTTGATCACTTCAGGTGAAATTTCAGGCATGTTTTGTTCAATTATATATGGCACATTGAAAAAAATCTGTAGCATCCAGATGATTTTCTGAGAGTCCTACATAGTTTAGTAAAGTATATTTGCTAGTAATTTAACCAATTTGGTGTCTTCCTCAAGAAGCATGTCTATTAAAGCTAATTTGGAGAGACAAAAAGATGAAATTAGAACTATTGAGTGACTCTTCTAAATCTCCCGTGAGAATTTTCCTCTTGTAACCAGACCCAATTTTTCATTGATTAATTTCATTCCATTAAATCTACTTACTGCTTACTCTACTTCCATAATTGAAACATTACTTAGTCATGATACATATAGCTTCTTAATGTGGACCCATTTGTTCAAGAAAAGCTTTTGCATTTTAGAGATGTCAAGAAATGTTCTGCGCAGTGTGAGTTCCATCTCAAATTTCTTATTTGCTGGAATTTGTATAGCAGAAAGGTATCTGTGGGATAAATAACATGGTGATGTTCTGCAGAAAGGTATCTATGGGATAAATAACATGCTAATGTTCTTATTACACCAAAAGCATAAATTTCTTAATATTTAACATCTCTCATCTCAGTAGCATATTCTCTACCATATTTAGCTATATATTTTTCCATAATTCTATATGAAAAATGATTTAATTTTCAACACTTTCAGATTTCTATAGTACATAAAAATTTACTTGCATGTGGGGCTTGCATAGTCATCCTCCTTGCTCTCTGGAAAAAATGAATTCTCTATATAGTCTATAAAATCAAGTTGCTTATGATTCCCTCTAATACATTCAAGATAATAAATAGTTTGCTAGTCTTTCTCAATTTGCCAAAATATACTTGTTTGATTTTTAAATGACACCTGATTTATTTGCTGTTTGCATTAATGAACAACTACATTTGACATGACCTAACAAATCCACCATGTTTTCCCACATTCCAACCAGTGCTTCCTATAAAAAACATAACATGGATCCAAATCAATTAATCTCGGGTGTCAGCACTTATTAAAAACCCAACACACAGCATTGAGATCACTGCAGGTGAAATCTCCGCGTATAGAAAACTTCCAGTTGAGTCTGTGCTGCCACAAGCTCTTGACATTTGATAAATGAGAAGTCAGGTCTCACTTCAGGACTACATTAAATCAGTATCCAGGATTTGATCTTTTCCAAATGAGTGCCTGACAGGTGAAACAAGGGGGTTTGCGTGTTGACTTAATTATTGGGGAATGCTGTTGTTCATTACCCATTATTCTTTAATTTATGAAGCTCTGCTTTAACTTCTATAGTATGGTAATGATGAATGTTTTGAGTAACCAGCCATAAAAAGTGGAATTAAACACAATATCACAATGAGAACTTGGTAAGAATTTCTATGTATCTATGATGAAAGGACGACTATACTGTGGGTTTTGTCCTGTGTTTGGTGGTGGGTTTTTGTGGGTTTTTTTGTTTGTTTGTTTTTGTTGTTGGGGTTTTTTTGTTTTGTTTTGTTTTGTTTGCTTGTTTGATTGTTTGGTTTGTTGGTTGATTGGTTGGTTGGTTGGGGTTTTTTTTGAATCAGTGTGGGGAAAAAAAAAGGATGCTGTTTCTGTTGCTGGTAGTGAGTTCAGCAGACAGAGGATATCAGCTTGTATTCCAGAAGTTCCATTCAGTTTTGTTCTCAAACTGTTAAATTCCAGTATCCATAAAGTTTATGCTGCAAAACAAAATGTGTTCTACTGTTCTTCTTCCCCAGTATAGCACAAATAAAATTTAACAGGAATTGAGAGAATAGTCCATCATACACGAACCAGCTTCAGGAACTCAATGGATAGTTAGAGGACTTGCACATTTTAAAGCTTATGCTACATTTTCTTTTACATGTTCCAAACAGTATGCACAAAATATGAAGACTGGCAGTTTACAGTAAGTTCTTTGCAGAACATGACAAGCCTTCAAATGGAATAATTCATCAGGACAGCCTTTTATATTTATATTTCTTCCTTGTAAAAATAATGTCTTTTGTGTCACAATAGAGTTACACTGTTATGAATCCTTTTCTTGAATATAACATCTGTGATATCAGTTACATGGTCATTGTTATTTATTGTCACAATTATGCCACAATTAAAATGCAGGAGTTGATGCACTGTTGCTGTACCTGTTCTAGCCTTCACTGCTAGGTGAAGCTACTCCTACTACCCTTTTGTGAGAGTATTACCTGTGTGTGTATGTTTACATAACACTCCCATGCAAAATTGTACTGGCTACTGAGTAATTAGCCTTTTGGTATGTGTCTTTCTGTAATGTCATGATATTATTTTAAAAATTAGTAACTGCTTGCTAGGCAGTTAGCACTGCTAGAGGACCACAGCTGCACCTGTGAGCACATACATAATGTGGACAGATGCTGATCATCCTATTACTACAGGTTCCCTGTTATTGCAGGCAAAGAGACAAGGGCATCTAGCTGTTCTGCAGTAACTTAGTGAAAGGCATTCAGGCAAATTTCCACTTTCTGTGCTGTATTAAAATAGCCATACTAAAGCTATAGAGTGTGATTTCTTATTATTTATGTTTTAGTTTAAAAATGAAATATAGTAATATATTGGAAGTAGTATGCCCAGAAAGACTGGTATGCTCATAAAAACTATCTGCAGAGAAAAAGAAGTAATCATGCTGTAGCAGGGACTGGATCTATCTGTGAGTGTCTGTGGTGCCTATCAGAGCCTTGGCTGAGGTCTGCGTACCCTTGTCTACTACTGAATCACAAGTGAAGTTCCATACTGACACATCAGTACAATGATTATGTCTCTATCCATGTGATAAACTCAGTCTGAATTACTGATCAGAAATAGGGCTGCTTGACTCTTCCCAGAAAATCTTTTTCATGACATTTGCTCTCAGTGTTGCACCTGAGCATGTTTCAATTACTCACTAAAGAAACTGCGTTGGGCTTAAAAGGATCTCCCCGCACGAGAAACGTGGCTCCAATCAAAATGACAAACCTTTCAGCCAGGTTTGTCTCTAGCAGGGAATAAGTGCTCTCTCCTATTTAATTAAAACTCTTCTCTCTTAAGATTTGGCGCCCTGCCATATCAGGATAACATAGCAGCAATCAACAATATGCTCTATGGAAAGAAATTTCTTTAAAGTACTCTATCATTTCTTACCGGAATTTATTTTGCCAGGAAAGATTTTCAGAAAAAACCCCCCGATCCTAGCTTAAGAACAAAAGTATTAAAATAATATTCAACAATCTGATGAAAATACAGTGGTTTTTCTAAGTAAAAATATTTGCAATACTGTAACAATTTTTGTATGTATAGTGAGCTCAGGTCAGATACAACTTTATTCGCTCCCCTTATATTTTGTGCTTTGTTAAGGCATTGGTTTTTTCCTCGCACATTAACCATTGTTTGCTTAGAAAACTATCACATGCTGTGCTGTAATGAGTGACTGGATCTGTGGAGCGGTGGACTGAAATTTTAAGACCTACTGGGATTATCCAACTGTTGTACCTTCTTGTAGGTACAAGTCCTGTTTTCATCTAATGAACCACTTCATAAACCCAAATTGGTAATGGATGGACAATGTATCTGAGTCATCACTCAGAGTGGTGAGGTAGTTGATCATCATGGGAACAAATACAGCTGCACATGGTCAAATGTCCAGTTCATTAACTCATGCAGCCATGGCTGCTCTTAAGGAGGGGAGTATGAGCAATGTTAAATAAATGCATGCAAAGGAGAGACACAGGTGTTGTGAATCACAGTTCTCGGAAAATATGATGGCTGCAAGTAAAACTAAACCTTTGAAAGAATTGATTGGTTGGATCAAAATGAAAAAGTTTCTTGAGCTGACAACTATGCAGATTAATTCCTCTGCAAAGCTCTTTTGTGCTGCTTGAAGTCAACTTTTCTGCAGTGTTTGAGAAATTATAAGGGCTGGGCAAGAGACTTTCACAGTTAAGAGCTAGTGTAGGAGGACACCTGTGATGTAGCTTTGGCTGACACCAGCTCTTCCCAGAGTGGTGAGCAAGAGCTCTGTTGAGGGACAGACTGGCTCAGCACATAAGTTTTTAGGGTATTTCTAAAGGTATGCCTGGCTGTGGACAAACAAACTATAGTGCCTGCATCAAAGAGTTAGTTAATTAATAAGTGACAAAAGTTCGGTGTCCTGAAATTTTTTTCTAAGCCTTTAATGGTGTTTATTTCCCAAGACAGTTAATAGTCTTTAACCAGAATGGTCAGCATTTCCTTCTGTAGCAGACACACGCTCTCCAGTGCAATGAATGTTTATGAACAGCAACAGCCTAGCCTGGTATTTAATCTATATATAAAAAAGGAGAATTCAGTCACTTTTCAAAATTTCTGTATGATTTTGCTGTATAAAACAATGCATTTGATTGTATTTCAACTCCCAATAGCCATCTGATTGCATTATACAATCTGCAGAATGCAAGATGTCTCTTGGCATGCATGTTAGTGTCTCAGCTTACTAGGTGAAGTGGAAGGAAGTTTCTCTTGGTCTTACAGTGCTAATGAACAGACAACCAGAGACTTGTGAATGGCATCAGCTTTCAGCAACCAGTCTCTCCTTCCCAACTCTGTTGTCTTCTTAATACTGTGGCTGCAAGATGCATTTCTTTTTCTGGTTCATAAAGATCAAATAGTCTCTGTCTAAACATCTTTGTGATTGGTGAGAAGGTCCCCAAGGAAACTAAGTGTCCCATTGGGGAATATTTTTTCCACCACAGAGGGAATTTTGGTCAACTTCCTTCCTGTTCAGAAAGAACGACCCCATGGTGATACAAAAATATATCAGTGGCTCTAACTTGAAGGAAAGGAGATCACCACGAGTTTGGGAACTTAACCATGTTAAAATCACATGATTGTTACCAACATGGATGGGATCATTTTAATCTTTATCACTTAGCCATTTCCACTGAGACAGCAGAGCAGTGATTTTTCTGTTTCTCTTGGGCAGAATTGGACTATAGTTATACAGTGGGAAGGTCTCATCTTCCAGTGAGATAAGGTTATAGGGAGAGAATTAGCTGACCTCATCCATAGGGCTTTAAACTAGATTGAAAGTGGGGTGAGGTTGTTGCTGGGTCCCTGTCAGTGGAGCAGAGTTCTGGTAATGAGAACCAGAAGATCTCACACTCCCCTAAGGCAGAAACAGTGTGCTTGGGCCTGCTCTCTGAAATGAAACCTGTACACCAATGCACACAGTGTAGGGAACAAACAGGAGGAGTTAGAAGTCTGCATGTAGTCAAGGGGCTATGACCTAGTTTCATTTACAGAGACTTGGTGGGACAGTTCACATGACTGGGATGTGGCCACGGATGGCTGTGGCCTTTTTAGGAAAGACAGGCCAACAAGGAGAGGAGGTGGAGTGGCTCTTTATGTGAAAGAGCA